>CM065391.1:6190000-6525000 GCA_033060915.1 Euryodendron excelsum | reverse complement strand
CCAGATTTTTCGCACTCGAGGAATACTCACACAAGCGGGAAAAAATGTTGTACTCTCTCGTTAGAACTCATCCTCCTAAAAGAATGAGTGCGACTAGGTTTGAATTGAAAATCTGATTTGAGTAAAGGACTTTTGAAAAAGATTCGGAGTCACCACCTAACTTGATTAAGGTGAGTTAGGTCACCTAAAAAAACTAAGAATAATCCGAAGACTACACTTAGGGTTTTTGGAAAACGATTTTGAAAAATATCCTCAAGAGAGGGTTTTTAAGGAAACGGGTTGCTTAGCAACCTTTGGAAAACATTTAGCCCTTTTTGAAAAATAGCTCCTTTTGGTCTTTGAAATCAGTGATCTAGGTTCGGAGGTTGGTTACGTGTAGGGAAGACGCACTATGCTATCACCCTACCCCGCCCTTTCGGTACCTACATGTCAATCTACCCTAGATTCACCTATGAGAGTCTTCAATTAACTATTGTTCAATCTTATCCACTTTGAAAAAAATAATGTTTGAAAAGAAACTAACATGATGCATGATATGCAAGTGTAAGAGAAGAGAATTGAAAAATAGATTTGGAAATTGATTTGATTTGAAAAGAGATTTGATTTAATTTGAAAAGGAAGAGATAGAAGTTTGAATTTGGAAAGAAGGTTTTGGGAATTGAAAATAGAGATTTGAAATTGGAAATTTGAAAAGATTGTAGAATTTGAGTTTTGAAAAATATGGAGGAATTTGAAATTTGAAAGAAGTTGTGACTGCACCCATGAGGGTTGCCTACATATCCTTTTAGAGGAATCAGGTCAGTCGTAGTTCGGACAAGAGTCCGATTGAAAATAGAAGAGTTGATTTGGAAAAGAGATTGAATTGGAAATTGGATTGGAAAATTGAGAGATTGAACTTAGAATAGAAGATTGAAAATTGGAATTTAGAATTTTGGAATTGAAGAGATTGGATTTTGATTTGAAAAGATAGAACTTGGAAGAGAGATTTAGACTTATTTTGGAAAGATGGAGGTTTAGAAAACCTAGACTTAAGAAAGATAGGAGACTTAGGAAAGACTTGAGATTTAGAAAGATTTGACTCGAATGTTGGACTTGGAAGATTTGGAAAGATTGGATTTAGGAAATGTTCAAATTAGGAAAATTCCAAATTAGGAAAGTGTAATTTTGGGAAAGTTTCGAATTAAGAAAGTTTTGAATTAGGAAAGTTTTCAAATTAGGAAAGTTTAGAATTTGGAATGTTTAAACTTAGGATGGTTTTAGGTTTAAGAAAGTTTCAATTTAGGAAAGTTTGGAATTTGAAAAATTTCAACTTAAGAAAGTTTTGAAATTGGAAAGTTTTGTTTTAAGAAAGGTTTTGAAATAGGAAAGTGTTGAATTAAGAAAGTTTCAACTTAGGAAAGTTTTGAATTAGGGAAGGTTTTGAAATTAGGAAGTTTTGAAAGTTGGAAAGTTTAGAATTTAGAAAGTTTAAAAAGATTTAACTTAAGAAAGTTTGAATTTAGAAAAAAAATTTTGAATTTGGAAAGATTTAAAATTTGAAAAGTTTAAGATTTAGAAAGTTTTAGAGTTTTAGAAAATCTTGAGATTAGGAAAGGTTCGAGTTTAGGAAAGATTTGAAAACTTAGGTTTGAAAAGTTAAGTTTTGAAGAGAAGGTAGAATTAGGAAAGATTTGGAAATTGAGTTTTAAAATTTAGGAAAGATTTTTATGTTCAAGTTTTGGAAACTTAAGATTTAGGAAAGTTGAAGATTAGGAAGTATTTGATTTAGGAAAGATTTGGATTAGGAAGGGATTGGATTTTGTTTCTAAAAGAGAAAGTTTGATTTTGTTTTCAAAAATAGAGGATTGGATGTGGTTTCCTAAACGGGTAGATTGGATTTGGTTAAGGATTTGGAAAGGGAAGTTTTAGAAACCCTAAATTTGGAAAACTATAGTTTTGACATAGAAAATAGGTTTTGGAAAGGTGCATAATTTGGATGTAGAAAACGAGAGATTTTGGAAACCTAGGTTTGGGGCAAGGTTTGAAAATCATGTTTTTGGGAAGAAAATTAGGGTTTCCTAATTGTGGGTTCTAGGGCTTGACTTAGGCTTTAAGGAAAGAGTTTTTGGAAACGAAGGTTTTGGAAGGAAATCCTAGATAGGAGTTTCTAGAGGAAAGATTTTGGAAAAAGAGTTTTTGGAAACGAAGATTTTTAGAAGGTAATCCTAGAGAGGAATTTTTTGAAAGTGTGTTTTTGGAAACAAGTTTTTGGAAGAAAAATCCTAGAGAGGAATTTCTAGAAAGAAGATTTCGGGAAGAGAGTTTTTAGAAAGATTTTTGGGGAGAGTTTTTCGAAAGTGAATTTTGAAGAAAGAGAGTTTTGGAAAGGGGTTGAAAAAGAGAGTTTTGAAAAATAGATTTTTGGAAAGAGTTTTTAGAAAACAACTTTGGAAATGAGAGTTTTAGGAAGTATGTTGAAAAAGAGATTTCTAGGACGAGGGATTTTTGAAAAGAGAGTTTTTAGAAGGTATAAAAACATCTCGCTTTCCTAAAGCGGTTCTAGCCATAAGAAGGCTAGAACCACTTTAAGAAAGTGGTTTTGAAAACAACAAAGGTTAAAAATATGGACTATGCTGGTCACTTTAAATGTAACACTTTCCTAAAGCAACCCTAGCCATAGAAAAGCTAGAATCACCCTACGATTGTGATTTTTAAAACATGTTTTGAAAAAGAGATTTTGATGCAATTTTGGAAATAAGTTTGAAAACAATTTTGAAAACGAGTTTGAAAACGATTTTTGGAAGATGCATGATCATGATATGCACAATGCAATTTTTGGGGTCGTGAACATACAAGGTTAAGGCTTCACCACATAATCAAGGGGTCTGGACCCACGTGGTCTCCGGTTAGATTAGAAGAAAGCCCCCGACACGGTGACTCTCCAATAGCCCAATCCTACACATGAACCGGGAATCCCCTTGTTTCAAGCATGCAAAGAAAGAGGGGGAAAGAGATGGGGGATTAAAATAGAGAAAACTCAAGTGGGTTAAGAGAGAGGGGGGAAGTGCGGAAATTTAAATGGAGAACCTACCTTGTATCTTGTTTATTTTGCGCGTCTTGCTTGTCTTCGGTCTTCGGTCTTCGTCTTGATCTTCGTCTTCAATCTTCAAGAGTTTTCTTCAAACTTTAGAGTGCAGCTCTTCGAGTCTTCAAAGGAGGGTTGAAGGCTAGTGTGTGAGTGTATGAGGGTGTATAGGAGTGTATATGTGGCTAGGGTTTGTGTATGGTGGCTAGGGTTTCGAAAACCTAGAGAAGCTAGGGTTTAGGAGCTGCTCGAGCTTTGTATATCGAAATATAGGATTTTTAGACTGAGTTTACGCCTCCTTTTCACGTTGGAGGAGACTCTGTATTTATAGAGGTTGGACAACACTGGCGCCTGTTGTAGTGGCGCCAGGCCAGAATTTACATTGGCGCCACTCCTAGTGGCGCTAGGCCAATTTTTGGCTTGGCGCCACTACAAGTGGCACCAGCCATTTAGAAAATATTTAAGGTCGGCAAGCAACGTATCTTTGACTAGATTTGGGCACCTGTACTAGTGACTACCATGCAATTTTTAGCCTAGCTTCACTAGGAGTGACTCCGGAAAGTTCGGGAATGATTTGAAGGAGCCAGGAATGACCCGGAAGGCCGGAAAAGAGCAGGAACACTTAAAATAGTGTCCTGGAGGTATTTGACTTGAGAAATGAGGATAAGATGGGTCGAAAAGGTTGACTGGACCTTTAGGGGAAAAACGGTCAATCGGACCGAAAACTGCCGAGACAGACTCGGACTGTCCCGGAAGAAGACTTAGGATCTGGAAACATTATTTAGAATGTTTCCAAAGGTTGCCGGTTTGATACCCAAAGCCGGTGTGGTCGAAAAGAAGACCGGCCCACCAGGGGCAAAACGGTCATTTCGCACCGGGTTTGCCGAAACTGACTCGGAATGATCTGGAAGGATAGAGGAAGGTTGAGAATACTATAAGAAGCATTCTCGGGAGGTTACCGGTTTGATGCCCAGAGTCGGTATGGTTGAAAAAGAAGACCGGCCCACTAGGGGCAAAACGGTCATTTTGTACCGGGTTGGCCGGAACTGACTCGGAATGATTCGGAAAGACAAAGAAAGGTTTAGAACATTATAAAAAATATTCTCGGGAAGTTACCGGTTTGATACCCAGAGACGGTGTGGTTCCCGGGGCGTTCGGATGCCTAGGGGCAAAATGGTCATCTTGACCGGAAAGTTTCGGAAAAGGTCCAAAGGGCAGTTTGGTCATTTTTCACCGAAGTGGGCTAATAGACACTGGTGTTGACTTGGGTTTTGAGTGTTTCCGCCACTCTGACGGCGGTCATTGTGACACAGGGATTTGTTGGTAATTCCCTATATCGACCTATTTGTGAGTATTTTCGCTACTTTAACGGTTGTGATATTTACGAGTATTTTTGCTACTCGGACCGTCTCGAGGAATAAACTGTCTTGAGAGAGGGATTGGAAAGGGGTCTTACCATCTCCGAAAAGATGTGCCTGATTTGGAACCGTCTCGAGGAATAAACTGTCTCGAGAGAGGGATTGAAAAGGGGTCTTACTGTCTTCGAAAGGACGTGCCTGAATTGGAACCGTCTCGAGGAATAAACTATCTCGAGAGAGGGATTGGAGTTGGAAAGGAAAGGACAATGCCCCCACAGGGCATTTTGGTCATTTTGCCTCTATTTGGGCCTGGTGGGCCTGCGAGGCAATGGACAAACGGGATCTGGACTTAGAAAATCGGTTTTGATTGGAATACGCCCACAATGACTTGAAAACAAGTCTGGACAGAGTGTAGACTGCTGAGTGGTCAAAAATGGGGTGCTTACAGCAGGTACCAGATGTTTTACCACTCAGGGATCTATCTTACCACCCTAGTGTATACTTCAGACAGCATCTGCCCCCTTCGCGCGTATACACAGCTTTTAGAGGGGCCGTTCATCAGGTCTTCGTGACCATGCAGTGGGCTGCCCCATCATATCGTGCCTTCTTGGTTGAGATCAGATTTGGAGCCTTCATGGGATTACAGGCTAACCGCCTGAACCGGCATTTGGTACTAGCGCTGGTTTGAGCGGTGGTTTGGAGAGATCGGGACCTTTCATTTTATCGGCTTTGAGTTAGGCCCCACTCCCTTGGGTTGGGCGATCATCACAGGGCTTTCCTTCGTTGGCCGGCGGATCACTCTACAGTGAGTCAGTAGAGACAAGGCATGCATTCTGCTGGACTTGCCTCCTCCTAAGCAATTTGCCTTCCCAGTCTCTTGGATCAGTCAGGATGATCGTATTTTTGCTGCTCAGCCATCGCTTGCCAGGCGGGACATTATAAGACGGCAACTTGTTTTATACATCATCTTTAGCTGCTTTTGCAACAACAACAAGTCGCTCGTGCCATGTCGGTTGGTGCGTATAGTAGCTGATCTTGGAGCTTTATCTGAGCTGGACTGGGGGTCCTTCTCCTTTGGCTGCTTCCTTCGGTCGATGCGGGTCTGGACTTCTTCCCGTTGGGGTAGCATGACTAGTTTCGGGCCTTTTCTCGTCTGGTGGAGATATGAGTACCTTCTTGTTTGTCGCCCTGCAGTTGTTGAGGATGACCTCTATCCTGGTGCTTTGAGGTGGGCTCATGACCGGGTAGCCCAACGATCGGAGATTACTGATTTTGTGATGCTCCGGGCTAACCTGGAGCTGATTGAGGCGAGGGATGTGACTTGGTGGCCCTTCATTGGATTAGTTCATTATGAGATAGTCCGATACTTGGTCCCGTTATCCCTGTCGAGAGCTGCTTTTCTCAGTGATGACACTTGGAAGTCCTATCTCAGAGAGTGACACTGGCGGCAGTTTCATGAGGAGTTTCGATCAGCAGGAACTCCGCCGGAGTATATGTTTGGAGCCTTAGTGGTGGGAGTGCCTATCCCCTATCAGGAGAGTTAGCCGAGTGTCGAGTTCTTGCTTCCTCCGGATACAGATTATGTTGTACACTTTGGGGCTCATTCGGTCAGTGGCTTTACCCGGTTTGAGGTAGTAGTCGGCGGGTACGCTGTGGGCCAGGAGGTGGTTGACTTGTGGTGCCGTGCCGGAGGATATGTGCCCCAGGATGAGTTTACTGCTGTGAGAGACCAAAGGGATCAGTATCAGATGGAGCGGGATCAGTACCAAGCCGAGGTAGCTTCCCTGACGGCTCGGTTATCTTAGCTGGGCAGTGGCGGGGTATGTTGTCTTTCCCCTACTTCTTCTTGCTCTGCTGTTGTCTAGTTCTTCTTTTTTTTTCCTTCTTTCTTTTTTGTATGTGGCTGATTTCGGTTTTTGTCTTCTTTGCAGGACGCTGGTACTTCGAGTAGTCATCCGCCTCCTCCGATGCTGAGTTTCGGAGATTTTGATCCAGATGACATTGACTTTGACCTATGATAGATGCCCCTTGTGGAGACTCTGATATTCTTTTGCCCCTTGTCCCTGAGATGTATTTATGTTAGACATTTTTATTTTGTAAGCTATGTACAAGGATGGATATTTATGGTATTTAGAAGTAGGGATAGACATAAATATTTATGATCTTTTCAGTTAGGCATATGATCGGATGCATTTGACGGATGATGATGTTATGTATCTATTATATGAGTTGAGGCTGATGACTTCTGTTTTTACATGGAGTTATATCCTATGTGTGCAAAGCTCAAGCTGATTTTTTTTTTTCTCAAACGTATGCACATGTTAGAAATACGTTAACTGAATGACGAGGGGTGCTGTTAGACCTGGTATCTTTGGAATAGTAACTTCTTCCTTTTCGGGGGTCTAGCCTCTCCTCTGGCTTTCTCAGCCTTTTGACCCTCTCCGATTCTCTGTTTCAGGATTAGTGTATGGGGTTACTGGGCTGAAACTCTCGACTCTCCGGGTTTTAGCAACAGAGAAGGTTAGGCCTAAATCTTAAGTTTCCAAACCTTGAACATAAAACTCTTTCCTAAATCTTAAAACTAAAAATCCAAATCTCTCATAATTCAACCCTTTCCTAATTCTATCCATTTCCAAATCTTAACTTTCCAAATCTAAGTTTTCAAATACTTCTTAAACTTAAACCTTTCCTAACTTCAAGTGTTTTCTAATTCTCAAACTTTGAAACCTCCTAAAATCCTAAACTTTCCTAAACTTCTAATTTTTCCAAATCTAAAACTTTCCTAATTCGAAACTTTCTTAATCCAACACTTTTCTAAATTGAAACTTTCCTAAAACGAAACTTTCCAAAAATGAAACTTTCCTAATTCGAAACTTTCCTAAACCAAAAACGGAACCTTCCTAAAGTGATAGTTTCCTAAAACGGAACTTTCCTAATTTGAACATTTTCTAAATCTAATCTTTCCTAAAACTCTTTCGAGTCAAGTCGAATCTTTCTTAAACCCTTCCAAGTCAAATTTTTTCTTAAGTCTCCTCTCTTTCCTAAGTCTAGGTTTCTTAAACCTCTATCTTTCCAAAACAATTCTAAATCTTTCTTTCACGTTCTATTTTTCCAAATCAAAATCCAACCTTTTTAATTCCAAAATTCTAAATTCCAATCTTCAATCTTCTATTCTAAGTTGAAATCAAATCCATTTTTCAATCAAAATCTCTTTCTTTCAATCCAACCTTCTATTTTCTGTCAAACTTTTGTCCGAACTACGACTAACCTGATTCCTCCAAAAGGATACGCAGGCAACCCTCATGGGTGCAGTCACAACATTTTTCAAACTTCTATTTCCACAAAATCTTTCCAAATCTCCAATCTATTTTCAAACTTCCAATCCTAAATTTCTGTCTCTATTTTCAATTTCCAAAACCTTCTTTCCATATTCAAACTTCTATCTCTTTCTTTTTAAATCAAATCAATTTCTTTCCAAATCTATTTTTCAATTATCTTTTCTTGCACTTGCATATCATGCATCACGTTAAATTTCTTTTTAAACATTCTTTTTCAAAGTGGATAGGATTGGTCATTTGTTAGTTAAATACTCTCATAGGTGAATTTAGGATAAATAGACATGTAGGTACCGCAAGGGCGGGGTAGGGTGATGGCTTAGTGCGTCTTCCCTACACGTAACCAACCTCCGAACCTAGGATCATTGATTTTAAAGACCAAATGGAGTGTATTTTCTAAAAAGGGCTAAATATTTTCCAAAGGTTGCCAAACAACCTGTTTTTCTTAAAAACCCTCTCTTGAGGTGGCATTTTAAAAAACCTTTTCCAAAATCCCTAAGTGTAGTTTCCGGATTATGCTTAGTTTTTAGGTGACCTAACTCACCTTAATCAAGTTAGGTGGCGACTCCAAGCTTTTTCTAAAAGCCCTTTATTCAAATTTATTTTAAATTCAAACATAGTCACACTCATTCTTGTAGGAGGGTGAGTTCTAACGAGAGAGTATTGTGTTTTTTCCGCTTGTGTGTGTATTCCTTGAGTGCGAAAAATCTGGGCACGATAATTGGTGACTCCACTGGGGACACTTAGAGGGTTAGGCCGTTAGTCATGTCTTTTTACCCTTCACCCATGTAGAGTCTTCAATTAACTTGTTCAATCCTATTCACTTTAAATTTTCAAAATTGTTTTAAAAAAACATGCATTTATTGATATTATCTTGTATTAAGTTTATCATCCATATACTAACTCTTGCATCTTTGTTTTGTAGGTACATATTTTGTTTAAATTTTATTAACTGCCGTGCATGAATGTGATGGACAGGATGAATGGGAGTTGTTAGGCTCTTTCCTCTGCTTTTAAAAATCACACATACATTGCATGTGTACCTGCATTTTGCATACTTGCATAATTACCCTGATGTGACCTTTCTAGTTAGAAAGGGGGAACGGTATATTGGTTGTGGGCAAGATGCTGTGTCAGTTTCTTCGCCTACGCCCTCTTGATGGTTCCCCCGCTCGGATCACCAACCGATCATGGCACCACCTCGGGGAGTGGGCCTAGGTTTGAAGATCCGGGGACCGAGCCTTTTTAGGACGCATTAGTCAACCCTCAACCTCATACTTATATAGACACCATGCATAGCCGAACCTCTGCCGGATTTAAGACACGCGCACTGTTTTCCAAAACCATGGAGGAAAGGGCGACTGCTCTTACTTTCATTTATACCTGCTTATTCCTGTTGTTATAATGACTGTATTCTTACTGTTATAATGATTGTCTAACTGCTCATGCATGCACGTTTTCCTTACTCTTGCATTTTTTCTCTTTATACTCTTTACATATCCATGTTCATGCATTCCATATTCCATGTCAAGATAAGAGTTCTAAATAACTCAAGTCACTGCATCCTCATGCATATGATCAACCCATAGAGAGTGATACCAAGGTTACTCTCCCTTGCATTAAACCTACCTAAACCCTAAGGGTTCCCATGTAACCCTAAGGACTTATAGCATGTATACTAACCCATTCCATAAAAGGGGCCCCAATCCCTCTATGCTCACGGACATAAGATTGCCAAGAAGACAAGGGGCAATCAGTCAACAAGGTCTCTCAGTGACCTCCCCGACATCAAATCCGACGAAGGTGAATCCGAAGACTCAAGAGTATTTTAGGTTTTTCCTTTGTAAAACTAGATAGGTGGAAGTCCCAAGGAAAATGCTCCTTTCCCCCTGTTGAAATGTATTTCAATTCTTTTGTAGCTTAAACCTGAAATTTAATGTACTTTTTTTTTTACTTTTGCAAATGAATGCATGGATGGCTGAAGGTTCCCACTTGACGGTAAGGTATCTGCATACAGGGGTAATCCCCTATCTCCAAAATTGAGCCAATACATCATGCGTAGCTTCCCTCCCAAAAAGAGGGGCACCCTAGAGCATGCATTGCATAAAGACTTTGTCAAGATAAAACACTGACTCTTTCACTTTGTTGGTTTACGGTACCTCCCCTCGTTCTCCCTATCATTACAGGCCAAAAGCTCAGAAACGCTCATGGAGTCACTCACACTCGACACCTTACCTCTACTACTAGCAGAAGCGAAAGGAGTCAGACACAGGATGACTAAAATGGAAGGTATACTCTCTTCACTCTTACCCTATGCAACCCATTAGCAGGCAGAATCCTTGCAAACTCAGATCCACGAGGAACGAAAAAGGATGAGGAGGGAAGTCCAAGACCACACCCATACCATTGCTCACCAACAACATCGCCAAGCCGTTTGTTGTATTCCAACATCTCTCAGACCAACCTTTAAACACACCCCTGAATCCTATAATCTATCCTATGATTACCAGTCTCATTCGTTTAGCCTTGACACCGAAAATTGTCCCACTTTGAAACATAAAGCCCGAAACCCCTTCAATTTCCAAACCACCGACCCAATAGCCATCACACCACAACTTGATCCCCAACCTATCAGGTCATCTAGGGCACCCAGGCGAGCGAGACCAAAAGATCAAGTTTTCACTAAACTCGCTTGCACCCAAACCGCAGCTTACTTTGATCTTCTCGCCGCAGGATATTTGAAACCGATACCCCCTCGACCGCGACCTAACCCTCTGCCACCCTATTTTAACCCAAATGCGTACTGTGAGCACCATTCAGGCGGCTAAGGACATGATATCGAAGAATGTTGTACCCTCAAACATAATATTCAGGACTTGATAGATAACAAGACTATTGGCCTACGATCAAGCCCATTACAAAATTTGGTAGCAACAAGGTTTGGTTTGCTACATGACAGGAGATATATTACAAGGATGGGGAGGAAGTGAAATGCGAAGATATGGAGCAGAGTCATACCCAGTTATGGTGCAACCCCGATAAAATGCTGACCCCCGAAGACGAACTCGCATATGAATCTATGAAGAAAATTGACCAGGAGCTATCCAGACTCAGTAATAAGAATCCCCCATTGTGTACACCTGAGGAACACCGAGCCACGGCTGGACACCAGAGCAGAAAATCCCGGGCACGACCTATCAAGCTAGAAGAAGACGAGTCGCCCGAGTGGTTTGTTAGAGAAACTACGGAGCAAACAAATGAAGGCAAGATGGTTAAGAAAGCTAACAATTACGTCATCCCCGCCAACTCACTTGGAACTCCGGGAGAAGCATCTACCTATCATGCCTTGGCTGAAAATCTCAACTGTGGATAGAATGTAGATAAGGGCATTGTCCCAAGGCCTTACTGAAACAGAAATCCCTTCAAAAGCATACAACAGAAGGCTGTTTTCACCCACTTTCTTTCTATCCCTTTTACTTTCTGTCTCTAAATTGATGTTTACATTCCGTTTTTGCTTAAAAACTCTATGCTTTCCATAAAAAATGATAAATAGTAGTTAAATGATAGTCTTTTATTTTATCGCTGTTGTCTTATCTTTTCTTGGGAATGGTAGCTACTTTCTACGCAAGGGGCATGGTCTATCTTAGGGGTCAGTTTGACTTAAAGGAATAATAGCATGAGTTAACCACTCGTCAAATGATCAGCTTTCCACAGAAAGAGAGAGGATAAGGATGAGTGAAGAAACTACCCAAAGGCAGCATTTGTAAGACTCCGAAGCTAAGCGATGTGTGGCCAGATTATCAAAGTGAAGGAGAGCCATCTTTCATTTTCCAACACATAAAAAATTGTAATAATAATAATAATAATGCTTATATTCCCTTTGCTTAACCCCTAGTGCCTCGCAGAAAGTGAAAATTTTCTCTGCCAACCCTGATCCACAACTGTCCTCCCTACACTAGGGCGGACAATAGTTAAGAACTCTAGGAATGGTATCCACCCCTATCATGCTAGGATAGTATCGAAAGCTCTATAGATCAAGCTATCCAATTCAAAGTGAAGAGAGGCCTGCATTTCATTTCCCATACAGTCAAAAGCAACCGCTTGCCAAATCCGTTGAGCCATTTATCCTTTTCGAGAAAACCCCAACCTAGGGATCATCACCCACATTGGGTTAGATTGAATTGCCAAGGAAAAGGTCTAAGGAAAAAGGGTCGAAGAATTATTCGTTTCATAAAAGAAAAGAAAGGACAAAGTGAAGGGAAGGAATTGCCAAGGGGCAAGAGGCAAAAAAAAAAAAAAAATCCTTTAAGGAAAGGCCTGAAGAAAATCATGATTGAGTCATCTTCAAAAGCGTAATAAGAATATCGAAAAAGAGGAAAGTCATGTTAAAAAGTAAGAAGGAAATTTAAAGGTGATCGTAGGTTACAAAGAAACCCAATAGAAACAATAGGTTCGAGCCTTTACCCTTTCATGCTAAACCCCAAAACTAAGGCATACATTACAACCCTACTAAAGTCCACTCTGATTGAAAACAGATTGCTTGATCTAAATGAGCTAGAGACGTTGCCAAAGCTAAGGAGGTATGCTAGCTCTACTAATAAAAGAAGTCAAGGACGGTATGGATCTAAACCCTGCTGAAAACAACATCGAATTTGGGCCTATATATCCTGTTGTTTCGAAAACCCCATAACCTAGACTACATTACGGTCCTAAAACAAAGTCTCCTCAGATTGAAAGGACTGGCCGCTTATCGCTCTGCTGAAGGTCGGGAAAGCTGTTGCTAAAACACCGAGAGTCGAGAGTTTCAGCCTAGTAACCCCATACACTAACCCTGAAACAGAGAATCGGAGATGGTCAAAAGGCTGAGAAATGTTCGAAGTGCTATCATCCAACCAAGGTAGGGTTGAGCCAGAGGAGAGGCTAGACCCCCGAAAAGGAAGAAGTTACTATTCCAAAGATACCAGGTCTAACAGCACCCTTCGTCATTTAGTTAACGTATTTCTAACATGTGCATACGTTTGAAAAAGAAAAAAAAAAGAAAAAAACCAGCTTGAGCTTTGCACACATAGGATATAACTCCATGTAAAAACAGAAGTCATCAGCCTCAACTCATATAATAGATACATAACATCATCATTCGTTAATTGCATCCGATCGTATGCCTAGCTGAAAAGATCATAAATATTTATGTGTATCCATACTTCTAAATACCATAAATATCTATCCTTGTACATAGCTTACAAAATAAAAATGTCTAACATAAATACATCTTAGGGACAAGGGGCAAAAGAAGATCAGAGTCTCCATAAGGGGCATCTATCATAGGTTAAAGTCAATGTCATCTGGATCAAAATGCCCGAAACTCGGCATCGAAAGAGGCAGCTAATTACTCGAAGTACTAGCGTCCTGCAGAGAAGACAGAACCAAAATCCGCCACATACAAAAAAAAAAGAAAAAAAAAAGAAAAAAAAAGAAGAACTAGACAACAGCAGAGCAAGAAGAAGGAGGGGAAGGACAACATATCCCACCACCGCCCAGTTGAGATAAAAGAGCCGTTAGGGAAGCTACCTCGGCCTGGTACTGATCTCGCTCCATCTGATACTGATCTCTCTGGTCTTTCACAGCAGTAAACTCAGTCTGGGGCACATATTCTCCGACACGGTGCCACAAGTCAACCACCTCATGGCCCACAGCGTACCTGCCGACTACTACCTCAAATCGGGTGAAGGCACCGACCGAATGAGCCCCAAAGTGTGCAGCATAATCTGTATCCGGAGGAAGCAAGAACTTGGCACCTGGCTAACGCTCCTGATAGGGGATAGGCACTCCCGCCACTAAGGCTCCAAACATATACTTCGGCGGAGCTACTGCTGATCAAAACTCCTCGTGAAACTGCCGCCAGTGTCGCTCTCCGAGATAGGACTCCCAAGTGTCATCACTGAGAAAAGCAGCTCTTGACAGGAACAACAGGACCAAGTACCGGACTGTCTCATAATGAACTGATCCAATGAAGTGCCGCCAAGTCACATCCCTCGCCTCAATCAGCTCCAGGTTAGCCCGGAGCGTCACAAAATCAGTAATCTCCGATCGCTGGGCTACCCAGTCACGAGCCCACCTCAAAGCACGAGGATAGAGGTCATCCTCAACAACTGCAGGGCGATGAACAGGAAGGTACTCGTAGCTCTACCAGACGAGAAAAGGACAGAAACTAGTCATGCTGTCCTAACGGGAAGAAGTCTGGACCCGCTTCGACCAAAGGAAGCAGCCAAAGGAGAATGACCCCCAGTCCAGCTCAAATAAAGCTCCAAGATTAGCTACTATACTCACCAACCGAGATGGCACGAGCAACTTGTTGTTGTTGCAAAAGCAGCTAAAGATGATGTACAAAACAAGTCGCCGTCTCATAATGTCCCGCTTAGTAGCCGATGGCTCAGCAGCAAAGGTACGGTCATCCTGACTAATCCAAGAGACTAGGAAGGTAGAACGCTCAGGAGGAGGCAAGTCCAGCAGAATGCATGCCTCGTCTCTACTGACTCACTATAGAGTGATTCGCTGGCCAATGAAGGAAAGCCCTGTGATGATCACCCAATCCAAGGGAGTGGGGCCTAACTCAAAGCCGACAAAATGGAAGGTCCCGGTCTCTCCAAACCACCGCTCAACCAATGCCAATACCAAATGCCGGTTCAAGCGGTTAGCCTGCAATCCCATGAAAGCGCCAAATCCGATCTCTGCCAAGAAGGCACGATATGACGGGGCAACTCGCTGCATAGTCACGAAGACTTGATGAATAGCCCCTCTAAAAGCTGTGTGTACCAGCGGAGGGGGCAGATGTTGTCTGGAGTATACACTGGGGTGTAAGCCAGATCTCCGAGTGGTGGAACATCCGGTACCTGCAAATCTCGCAAGTCGGCATCCATTTGCCTGTGCTTGGAGGAGGCTCTCCCATAGCCAATGACCTAGTCGCCTAGACCTGGTACATCCTCCTCTATGCCAATCTCCTCTACAAAAGCCTACTCAACAGGAGGAAAGGGGTCGACAGGTGGCCCACTCCCCCCGACCACTCTGACTAGACGCTGCCGACCTAGTAGACCGTCGGCTACCCCTAGATCGACTGGAGCCACTGGTGGAATCTGTCCGAGCCGCCTTCCCCGAGCAGCGTCTCCTCTCAGAACCATCATCACCAGCGTTTGCCATCCTGAAATGGTAAGCCAAGGTAAGAGATGTTAATGTACCGCACATGCAGATGCATAATAACATAATAAAGTAAAACAAAATATACAAACAAAAAAGATAAAAAATAATAAAAAGAGTTCAAATGATAAGTCAAAATAAATTTCCTACACCCTTTGTTTTTCCAACTTTAAATCAAATCTCAAAGGTTTTCTATTTTTTTCCTTCAAAAATATTTTATTTCTAAAACCTTTTCTAACTCTTTTCCTAATTTTTAAAAAATTTGGTAGAGTCTTGTTTAAAAATGGTTCCTACAACACCCATGAAATCAACGCAAAACACAAAACGTGCACTTCACAACATTACAATCACATAACATCAGCACTCGCGCACAGTTTTCAATTTTTCAAAATTTTCAAAACACATGTTTTATATTTCTAATAAATCAATGGTTTTCAAAGTTACCCTAAAATTTCTCAAAATCATTTCAAATGTTTTCTAAAATATTCCTACAGTTTTCAAAATTTTAAACTCTAAAAATTTCATCAATTTCTTAAGTTTTCCCATTTTCCTAATTTTCTAAGTATTTTTCTATTTTTAAAAAAATCAAAAATTCACCAAGTTTTCAAAAATCACGAAACTTCACACGGTTGTTAAACACATTTTTCTAATACACATGGCATAAAAATCTTGCCAAAAAACCCAATGCCCAAGCCTATAGGAACTAACCCCCAATTCCTGCAGAAAACCCTCTTCACATAATCACATAAAATCACTCAAATTCAATCAAACAAGCACCAAAATACAAAAAATAACATCCCCATAATGTTCAAAACATATCAAAACATCAATTTCTACTATTCACATGGTTCAGACGAAAGTTTACACATCAAAATCAATAAAAATTTGAAAACTCATTTTTTGGAGTTCTTCGGCGAAATCTTCTCTTTCGGCGACTTTTCTGGCGACGTGGTCTCCTTTCGGCAATCACCCGTGGTCTCCAAGAGGTGCCCCTTCAATGTCCAAGTTGGTTTTCTCGCGCTGTCTCTGGGATTTGTGAAAGTCTTCCAAAATACCGCAAGTGTTCAAAACAAAAAATTTTCTGGTTTTGTTCCTAAGCCTGGTGCCACTAGCAGAGGCGCCAAGCCTTTTCTGCCAAAGGTGCCACTCTTAGTGGCGTCAGTCTCCAACTTCCGGGCAGTTTTGCCCTTTTTCCTGCCAAAACTCATTTTCTGACAAGCAAAGATAGAAAAGAGGGGCAACTGTAAGCACCCCATTTTTGACCGCTCAACAGTCTACGGTCCGTCCAGACTTGTATTCAAGTCAATATGGATGTGTTCCAATCAAAATCAACTCTCTAAGTCTGATCCCGTCTATCCAATGCTTCGTGGGCCCCGCTAGGTCCAAATAGAGGCAAAATGACCAAAATGCCCCTGGGGGCATCGTTCAGTCCAATTTCAAATCAGGCACGTCTTTTTGGAGGCAGTAAATCCCCTTTCCAATTCCAAATCAGGCGCGTCTTTTCAAAGACGGTAAGTCCCCTTTCCAATTCCAAATCAAGCGCGTCTTTCCAAAGACGGTATGTCCCCTTTTCAATTCCAAATCAGGCACGTCTTTCCGGAGATGGTAAGTCCCCTTTCCAATTCCAAATCAGGCACGTCTTTCCGAAGTCGATAAGTACCCTTTCCAATTTCAATTCCAATCCCTCTCTCGAGACAGTTGATTCCTCAAGACGGCAATTCTATCAAATCTGGCACGTTTTTTGAAGAAAATCTCTTCGGAACGGTAAGTCCCTTTAAACCTATCGACCGGGACGAGACCCCAAGTCCCCTAGATGGTAGAACGGTCCACCTTTGGCGACTGCTAGCCCAACAATGCAGAAATGTCCATTTAGGCATACCTTCCGAGAAAGTTGATTCTCAAGCGCTAAGTCCCTTTAGCAGCTTTCCGAGATTAGGCAGTCTTGGGAATGATCGCGAACCGTCAGTGTAGCGGAAATACTCGCAAACATCGCAACCGTCAGAGTAGCAGAAATACTCGTAAACCGGTCGATATAGGGAATTGCCAACAAACCCCTGTATCACGTGACCACCGTCAGAGTGGTGGAAACACTCAAAATCCAGGTCAACATTGGTGACTGTTAGCCCACTCTGGTGAAAAATGACCAAACTGCCCCTAGGGCCATTTTTTGGCACGTTTCTCGAGAGCACACCCAAGCCCTCAGAACAACAAGTCCACCTTTCTAGATTGTCTTAAAAGCAATCCAGCATGATTAGGTGCCCTCCAGTCCGTTTCGGATCCGTTTCGAGACTTTTCGGTCAAGATGACCATTTTATCCCTAGGCTTTCGAATGCCCCGGGAACCACACCGGCTCTGGGTATCAAACTGGTAACCTCCCAAGAATGCTTTCTATAGTATTCTCAACCTCTTTTTATCTTTCCGGATCATCCAAGTCAGCTCCGGCGAATCGGACGTAAAATGACCATTTTGCCCCTATTAGGCTCGTCACCTTTTCCAACCACACCGGCTCTAAGTATCAAACCGACAACCTTTAGGAACAATTGAATAATGTTTCCAAATCTTGAATCTTCTTCCAGGACGTTCTAGGTCCAACTCGACAGCTTTCTGGCCTGGTTGACCGTTTTGCCCCTAATGGCCCGGTCAACCCTTCCGACACATCCTATCCTCATTTTTCAAGTCAAATGCCTTCGGGACACTGTTCTAAGTGTTCATGTCCTTTTCCGACCTTCCAGGCCAATCCCGCTCCCTTAAATCCTTCTCGAACTTTCCAGAGTCACTCCTAGTGAAGCCAGGCTAAAAATTGCATGGTAGTCACTAGTACAGGCGCCCAAATCTTCTCAAGATATGTTACTTGCCGACCTTAAAACCTTCCTAACTGGCTGGCGCCACTCCAAGTGGCGCTAAGAGGAAGTTTGGCCTAGCGCCACTGCAACAAGCGCCAGGTCTATCCCATCTCTATAAATATAGAGCCTCTTCCAGCGTGAAAGAGGTCCGCAAAATCAATCTGAAAACCCTAATATTCGATATATAGAGCCTGTAGCCTCCCTAAACCCTAGCTTCTCTAGGTTTTCCAAACCCTAGCCACTATACACTAAACCCTAGCCTCTTATACACTCTTACACTCCTATACACTTATACACAAGCCTCCAACCCTCCATCGAAGGCTTGAATTGCTGTAACTACAAGCTTTGAAGATCAAAGACAAGCCCTCGAAGACTGAAGTGAAGTGAAGACCATAGAAAAGCAAGGCGCACAAGGCCAAGCGAAATGAACAAGATATACAATAAGTTTTCTCTTTAAGTTTCTACACTTCCCCCTCTCTCTTCTCCCTCCTAACCCACTTGGGTTTTCTCTATTTTAACCCCCCATCTTCTTCCTCCATTTCTTTGCATGCTTGAAGTAAGGGGATTCCCGGTCCATGTGTAGGATTAGACTACTGGAGGGTCACCTTGTCGGGGGTTTTCTTTTAGTCTAACCGGAGACCACATGGGTTCGGCCCCCTTGATTATGTGTTGAAGTCTTAACTTTGTTTGTTCACAACTCCAATTTGCATTGTGCATATCATTATCTTGCATTCTTCCAAAAATCATTTTCAAACTCATTTTCAAAGCTTACATTAAACTTGTTTTCAAAATTACATCAAAATCTCCTTTTTCAAAACTTGTTTTCAAAATCACAATCCTAGGGTGATTCTAGCCTTTCCATGGCTAGGATTTCTTTAGAAAAGTGTTACAATTAAAGTCACCGATATGGTCTATATTTTCAACTCGTTTTCAAAACCACTTTCTTAAAGTGGTTCTAACCTTCTTATGGTTAGAATCGCTTTAGGAAAGTGAGATGTTTTTATACTTTCCAAAAAACTCTCTTCTCAAAAATCTCCTCCTAAAAATTTCTTTTTCAACATGCTTTCCAAAAACTCTTCTTTCCAAAATTGTTTTTCAAAAACTCTCTTTTCGGCTCTTTCTCAAAATGCTCTCCTCAGAATCCACTTTCTAAACACATTTCCTAGGTTTCTTTCTTAAAAAACACTCCCTAAATCTCTTTCCTAAAAACTCTTTCTAACAATCACCTTCCAAAATCTTGTTTCCAAAACTCTCAAAAGTTTTACTTTCCAAAAACTTTCTTCCTAAAATTCTTTTCAAAACACACTTTCTAAAAACTCTTTCTTTAGATCTCCTTCTAAAAATCTTCCTCCCTAAAACTCACTTTCCAAAAATTCTTTTTCTTGGTGCCCAAGTCAAGCCCTAGAACTCACGATTAGGAAACCCTAATTTTCTTTCCAAAAGCATGGTTTTCGAACTTGTCTTAAAATCTAGGTTTCCAAAATCTCCCTTTTCACATCTATACTATACATATATCTAAAACCTATTTTCTTCGTCAAAATTATAGTCTTCCCAAATCTAGGGTTTCTAAAACCTCCATTTCCAAATCCTTATCAAATCCAATCTTCCCTTTAGGAAACCAAATCCAATTTTCCCTTAGGAAACCAAATACAATCTCTAGTTTAGGAAACTAGATCCAATCCTCCGTTTTTGGAAACAAAATCAAACCTTCTCTTTTAGAAACAAAATCTAATCCCTTGTTTTAGGAAATAGGAATCTTAACTCTTCCTAGTCTAAATCTTTCCTAATTCAAATCCTTCCTAATCTTCTACTTTCCTAAATCTTAAGTTTCCAAAACTTAAACATAAAAATCTTTCCTAAATCTTAAAACTCAAAATCCAAATCTCTCCTAATTCAACCATTTCCTAATTCTATCTATTTCCAAATCTAAGCTTTCAAATACTTCTTAAACTTAAACCTTTCCTAACTTCAAGTGTTTTCTAAAACTCAAACTTTGAAACCTCCTAAAATCCTAAACTTTCCTAAACTTCAAAATTTTTCCAAATCTAAAACATTCCTAATTCAAAACTTTCTTAATCCAACACTTTCCTAAATTGAAACTTTCCTAAAATGAAACTTTTCAAAAATGAAACTTTTCTAATTCGAAACTTCCCTAAGCCAAAACGGAACCTTCCTAAAGTGACACTTTCCTAAAACAGAACTTTCCTAATTCGAACCTTTCCTAAATCTAATCTTTCCTAAATCTCTTTCGAGTCAAGTCGAATCTTTCTTAAACCCTTCCAAGTCAAATTTTTTCTTAAGTCTGCTCTCTTTCCTAAGTCTATGTTTCTTAAACCTCCATCTTTCCAAAACAAGTTTAAATCTTTCTTCCAAGTTTTATTTTTCCAAATTAAAATCCAACCTTTTCAATTCCAAAATTCTAAATTTCAATCTTTAATCTTCTATTCTAAGTTGAAATCGAATCCATTTTTCAATCAAAATCTTTTTCTTCCAATCCAACCTTCTACTTTCTATCGGACTCTTGTCCGAACTACAACTGACCTGATTCCTCCAAAAGGCTACGTAGGCAACCCTCATGAGTATGGTCACAACATTTTTCAAACTTCTATTTTCACAAAATCTTTCTAAATCTCCAATCTATTTTCAAACTTCCAATTCTAAATTTCTATCTCTATTTTCAATTTCCAAAATCTTCTTTCCATATTCAAACTTCTATCTCTTTATTTTCAAATCAAATCAATTTCTTTCCAAATCTATTTTTCAATTCTCTTTTCTTGCACTGACATATCATGCATCATGTTAAATTTCTTTTTAAACATTCTTTTTCAAAGTGGATAGGATTGGTCATTTGTTAGTTAAAGACTCTCATAGGTGAATTTAGGGTAAATAGACATGTAGGTACTGTAAGGGCGGGGTAGGGTGATGGCTTAGTGCGTCTTCCCTACACGTAACCAACCTCCGAATCTAGGATCATTGATTCAAAGACCAAATGGAGTTTATTTTTCAAAAAGGGCTAAATATTTTTCAAAGGTTGCCAAACAACCTGTTTTTCTTAAAAACCCTCTCTTGAGGTGGTATTTTCAAAAACCTTTTCCAAAAATCCTATGTGTAGTTTTCAGATTATGCATAGTTTTTAAGTGACCTAACTCACCTTAATCAAGTTAGGTGGTGACTCCAAGCTTTTTCTAAAAGCCCTTTATTCAAATTTATTTTCAATTCAAACATAGTCGCACTTATTCTTGTAGGAGGGTGAGTTCTAACGAGAGAGTACAGTATTTTTCCCGCTTGTATGTGTATTCCTCGAGCGCGAAAAATCTGGGCGCGACACTATCTTGGCAGGGTCTACTGCTATCCTTACTTTTGACACCACGTGCCCTAAGAACTTTACTTCCTTCATCCAAAAGTCGCATATACTCTTCTTAGCGTAAAGTTGGTGTTTCCTTAAGATCTAAACGGTGATACTTAGGTGTTCCTTGTGGGTTTCCTCGTCAGACGAGTAGATAAGGATATCATCTATGAAGACAATCACAAAATGGTCTAACTAAGCTCGAAACACTCTATTCGTCATATCCATGAAGGCAGCAGGCCATTAGTCAGTCCAAAGGGCATCACTACAAACTCAAAATGACTGTAGCGGGTTCTAAAGGCTGTTTTGGGTATATCAGCTTCTCTCACTTTTAAATGATGATACCCTGATCTCAAATCTATTTTAGAAAAATATGTTGCCCCTCTAAGTTGGTCAAATATATCATCAATCCTCGGGAGTGGATACTTATTCTTAATGGTAACCTTATTTAGCTGCCGATACTCTACACATAACCTGAGGGTTCCATCTTTCTTTTTCACAAACAACACTGGCGCTCCCCAAGGCGACATACTAAAGCGAATATACCCTTTCTCCAAGAACACATCTAGCTGAGACTTTAGTTCCTTGAGTTCTGTTGGGGCCATTCTATAGGGTGCAATGGATATAGGTGCTACCCCCAGATGTAACTCAATTGTGAATTCAATTTCCCAATCTAGAGGTATTCTGGATAGATTTTCAAGAAATACATTGGGAAACTCGTCCACTATAGGTAGTGGCTTTGTATTGACTGGGTTCTCATTTTCTTTTGATAGGGTGCTAAGGAAGCAAAAACACCTTTCTGATTGCTTCTGTCACTCCCTAAGAGTCGCAAGGGGTCTTACCCAATTGGTGTTCACTTCATCGGGAAAGTGCACCATAAATCCACTATGATGCCATAAAGTTAGGGTTTTCTGACTGCAGTCCACAACTACCTTATTCTTGGCAAACCAATCCATCCCTAGGATCACATCAAATCCCTTCATATCTATTTGAACCAAATCAACCGTAAATTCAAAGGTACCTATTCGAATAATGTTGGATGGGCATCCTATTCGTACTATATGTCGTGCCCAGATTTTTCGCACTCAAAGAATACACACACAAGCGAAAAAAATACTATACTCTCTCGTTAGAACTCACCCTCCTAGAAGAATGAGTACGACTAGGTTTGAATTGAAAATTGGTTTGAATAAAGGGCTTTTGAAAAAAATTTGGAGTCGCCACCTAACTTGATTAAGGTGAGTTAGGTCACCTAAAAACTAAGCATAATCCGAAAACTATACTTAGGGTTTTTGGAAAATGATTTTTGAAAATACCACCTCAAGAGAGGGTTTTTAAGAAAAACATGTTGTTTGGCAACCTTTGAAAAACATTTAGCCCTTTTTTTGAAAATAACTCATTTTGGTCTTTGAAATCAGTGATCCTAGGTTCGGAGGTTGGTTACGTGTAGAGAAGATGCACTAAGCCATCACCCTACCCCGCCCTTTCGGTACCTACATGTCAATCTACCCTAGATTCACCTATGAGAGTCTACAACTAACTAAAGTTCAATCCTATTCACTTTGAAAAACAATGTTTTAAAAGAAACTAACATGATGCATGATATGCAAGTACAATAGAAAAGAAAGTTGAAAAATAGATTTGGAAAGAGATTTGAAAAGAAGAATTTGATTTGATTTTAGAAGAGATTTGAAAATATAGAATTGAAATTGGAAAGTTTGAGAAATTAGAAATAGGGATTTGAAAATAGATTTTTGAAATTGGAAACTTGAAAATAGATTGGAGATTTGAAAAGATTTGTGGAATTTGAGATTTGAAGAAAGTTGTGACCGCACCTATGAAGGTCGCCTACGTATCCTTTTGGAGGAATCTGGTCAATCGTCGTTCGGACCGGAGTCCGATAGAAGATAGAATGTTTGATTGTAAGAAAGAGATTGAATTGGAAATTGAATTTGATTTGAAATTAGAAGAGGAGATTGGAAATTGAAATTGAGAAGATTGGACTTGATTTGGAAAGATTGATTTTGGAAAGACTTGGTTTTAGGAAACCTAGACTTAGGAAAGAGAATTAGGAAAGAGTCGACTTGACTTGGAAGGTTTAGGAGATTAGGAAAGATTGGATTTAGGAAATGTTTGAATTAGGAAAGGTCCAATGTAGGAAAGTTTCGAAATTAGGAAAGTGTCATTTTAGTAAAGTTTTGGAATTAGGAAAGTTTTGAAAATAGGGAAGTTTTGAATTAAGAAAGTTTCAACTTAGGAAAGTTTTAGGTTTAGGAAAGTTTTGAAATTTGGAAGGATTTGAAATTTAGAAAGTTTGGAATTTAGAAAGATTTAACTTAAGAAAGTTTTGAATTTGGAAAGATTTGAAATTTAGAAAGGTTTAAAATTTAGAAAGTTTAGGATTTAAAAAGTTTTAGAGTTTTAGAAAATTTTGAGATTAAGAAAGGTTTGAATTTGGGAAAGGTTTGAAAACTTAGGTTTGAAAAGTTAAGATTTGAAAAGAGGGTAGAATTAGGAAAGGGTTAAATTAGGAAAGATTTGAAAGTTGAGTTTTAAAATTTAGGAAAGATTTTTATGTTCAAGTTTTGGAAACTTAAGATTTAGGAAAGTGGAGGATTAGGAAGGATGTGAATTAGGAAAGATTTGGATTAAGAAGGGATTGGATTTGGTTTCTAAAAGAGAAAGTTTGATTTCATTTCCAAAAACGGAGGATTAGATTTGGTTTCCTAAATGGGAATATTTGATTTGGTTTCCTAAAGAGAAGATAGGATTTGGCAAGGATTTGAAAAGGGAGATTCTAGAAACCCTAGATTTGAAAGTGTAGAATTTTAACGTAGAAAAGAGGTTTTGGAAATGTGTATAGTTTGGATATAGAAAACGAGAGATTTTGGAAACCTAGGTTCGAGGCAAAGTTTGAAAATCATGTTTTTGAAAAGAAAATTAGGGCTTCCTAATCGTGGGTTCTAGGGTTTGAGTTGGGCTCTAAGAAAAGAGGATTTTTGGAAAGTGCTTTTTTGAGAACGAAGGTTTTTAGAAGGGAAATCCTAGAGAGGACTTTCTAGAAGGGAGATTTTTGGAAATTAAATTCGAAGAGAGAGTTTTTGAAAAGAGATTTTTAAAGAGGAGTTTTTGGAAAGTGTGTTTTTTAGGGACGAAGATTTTAGAAGGAAAATCCTAAAGGAGAATTTCTAGAAGGAAGATTTTAGAAAGAGAGTTTTTTAGAAAGATTTTTGGAATGAGTTTTTGAAAACAATTTTGGAAAGAAGAATTTTCGAGAAGTATGTTGAAAAAGAGATTTTTAGGAAGGGATTTTTGAAAAGAGAGCTTTTTAGAAAGTATGAAAGCGTCTCACTTTCCTAAAGCGATTCTAGCCATAAGAGGGCTAGAACTACATTAAGAAAGTGGTTTTGAAAACAACAAGGGTTGAAAACATGGATTATGCTGGTCACTTTAAATGTAACACTTTCCTAAAGCAACCCTAGCAATGGAAAGGCTAGAATCACCCTAGGATTGTGGTTTTGAAAACATGTTTTGAAAAAGAGATTTTGATGCAATTTTGAAAACGAGTTTGAAAACGATTTTGAAAACAACTTTGAAAACGATTTTTGGAAGATGCAAGATCATGATATGCACAATGCAAATTTGGGGTTGTGAACATACAAGGCTAAGGCTTCACCACATAATCAAGGGGGCTGAACTCACGTGGTCTCTGGTTAGACTAGAAGAAAGCCCCCGACACGGTGACTCTCTAATAGTCTAATCCTACACATGGACCGGGAATCCCCTTGTTTCAAGCATGCAAAGAAAAGGGGGGGGGGGAAGGAAGAGATAGGGGATTAAAATAGAAAAAATCCAAGTGGGTTAGGAGAGAGAAGAGAGAGGGGGGAAGCGCGAAAATTTAAAGAGAAAGCCTACCGTATGTCTTCTTTATTTTGCGCGCCTTGCTTGTCTTCGGTCTTCGGTCTTCGATCTTCGTCTTGATCTTCGTCTTCAATCTTCAAGAGTTGTCTTCAAATTTTAGATTGCAGCTCTTCAAGCCTTCAAAGGAGGGTTGAAGGCTAGTGTATAAGTGTATGGGGGTGTGTATGAGTGTATAGAAGGCTAGGGTTTAGTGTATGGTGGCTAGGGTTTGAAAAACCTAAGGAGGCTAGGGTTTTGGGAGTGTTCGAGCTCTGTATATCGAATTATATGATTTTTAGACTGAGTTGACGGATCTTTTTCACGCTAGAAGAGGCTCTGTATTTAAAGAGGTTAGACAACACTGGCGTCTGTTGCAGTGGCGCCAGGCTAAAATTTACACTAGCGCCACTAGGAGTGGCACCAGGCCAATTTTTGGCTTGGCACCACTACTAGTGGCGCTAGCCATTTAGGAAATATTTAAGGTTGGCAAGCAACGTATCTTTGACTAGATTTGGGCACCTGTACTAGTGATTACCATGCAATTTTTAGCCTGGAGACTATTTAACTTCAAAGATGAGGATATGATGTGTCGGAAACGTTGACCGGGCCTTTAGGGGCAAAACGGTCAATCGGACCGGGAAACTGCCGGGACAGACTCGGACTGTCTCGGAAGAAGACTTGGGGTCTAGAAACATTATTCAGAATGTTCCCAGAGGTTGTCGGTTTGATTCCTAGAGCCGGCGTGGTTAGAAAAGGAGACCGGCCCACTAGGGGCAAAATGGTCATTTTTGTACCGGGTTTGCCGGAACTGACTCAGAATTATCCAGAAAGGTAAAGGAAGGTTGAGAATACTATAAGAAGTAATCTCAGAGGGTTGCCGGTTTGATACCCAGGGCCGGTGTGGTTCGCGGGGCATTCAGATGCCTAGGGGCAAAATGGTCATATTGACCGGAAAGTCTCGGAAAAGGTCCAAAGGGTAGTTTGGTCATTTTTCACCGAAGTAGGCTAACAGACACTGGTGTTGACCTGGGTTTTGAGTGTTTTCACCACTCTGACGGCGGTCGTCGTGACATAGGGGTTTGTTGGCAATTCCCCATATCGACCTATTTGTGAGTATTTTCACTACTCTAACGGTTGTGATATTTATGAATATTTTCGTTACTCGGACCGTCTTGAGGAATAAACTATCTCGAGAGAGGGATTGGAAAGGGTTCTTATCGTCTTCGAAAAGACGTGCCTGGTTGGAACCATCTCGAGGAATAAACTGTCTCGAGAGTGGGATTGGAAAGGGGTCTTACTGTCTTTAAAAAGACGTGCCTGGTTGGAACCGTCTCGAGGAATAAACTATCTCGAGAGAGGGATTGGAAAGGGGACTTACCGTCTTCAAAAAGACGTGCCTGGATTGGAACCGTCTCGAGGAATAAACTGTCTCGAGAGAGGGATTGGAAAGGGGAGTTACCGTCTTCGAAAAGACGTGCCTGGATTGGAACTGTCTCGAGAGAGGGATTAGAAAGGGGACTTATCGTCTTCGAAAAGACGTGCCTGATTTGGAACCGTCTCTAAGAATAAACTATCTCGAGAGAGGGGTTGGAGTCTGAAAGGAAAGAACAATGTCCCTAAGGGCATTTTGGTCATTTCGCCTCTATTTGGGCCTGGTGGGCCTGCGAGGCGATGGACAGACGAGATTTGGACTTAGAGAGTTGGTTTCGATTGGAATATGCCCACAATGACTTGAACACAAGTCTGGACGGAGTGTAGACTGCCGAGCGGTAAAAAATGGGGTGCTTACAGCTGCCCCTCTTTTTGTCTTTGCTTGTCAAAGACAGAAAACGATAGAAGTAAGAGTCCCATGTTGACCGCGAGGCAATCAGAGGGACGGACATTGGAAATCTTTTGACAACAGGGGTCAAAAACGGATAACGGGCCAAAAAAGGCCTTCGAAAATGAGATTTGGCGGGAAAAAAAGCAAAACTGCCCAGAATTTGAACCTGGCGCCACTAGGAGTGGCGCCTTTGGCCAAAAAAGCTTGGTGCCTCTGCTAGTGGCGCCAGGCTGAGGATAAAAACCAGAAAATTTTCTGGTTCGAACACCTACGGGATTTGAAGAGTTTTCGCAAATCTGTGAGGCATTGTGAGGAATCCGTCTTGGACATTGAAGGAGTACTTCTTGGAGACTACGGGTAATTGCCGGAAGGAGACCACGTCGCCGGAAAAGTCGCCGGAAGAGAGGATTTCGCCGGAGAACTTCCAAAAAGGTGAGTTTTCAAATTTTCTTGATTTTAATGTGTAGAACTTCGTTTGAATCATGCAAAAGTGGAAATTGATGTTTTGATATGCTTTGAACACTTTGGTGATGTTGTTTTTGCATTTTGATGCTTGTTTGATTGAATTTGAGTGATTATATGTGAATATGTAAAGGGGGTTTTCTGCAGGAATAGGAGATTTGATCCTACAAGCTTGGGTATTAGATTTTCTGGCTATATTTTTGTGCAATGTGCCTTAGAAAAAGGGGTTTAACAACCGTATGAAGTTTCGTGATTTTTTAAAAAATCAGTGAATTTTTGATTTTTTAAAAAATAGAAAAATACTTAGAAAATTAGAAAAATTAAGAAAACTTGAGAGATTGATGAAATTTTTTAAGTTTGAAATTTGAAAAAATATTGGAATATTTTAGAAAACATTTGAGGTGATTTTGAAAAATTTCGGGAGACTTTTGAAAACCATTGATTTATCTGAAAATAAAACATGTATTTTGAAAATTTTGAAAAATTGAAAAATGTGCCCGAGTGCAGTTACTATGTGATTGTTATGTTGGAAAGTGCACGTTTTGTATTTTGTGTTGCTGTCATGGGTGTTGTAGGGGCCATTTTTAAACGGGACTCTGCCGAAATTTGTAGAAATTAGGGAAAGAGTTAGAAAAAGTTTTTAGAAATAAAATCTTTTTGAAGGAAAAAGGCAGAAAACCCTTGAGATGTGATTTGAAAATTAGAAAACCAAGATGTGTAGAAATTTTATTTTTGATTTGTTGTTCGAAATCCTTTATTTGTTTTATTTGTCTTAGTTGTTTATTTTATTTTACTATTATTTGAATTGCATGTATGGCATGTTGACGTCTCTCACCTTAGCTTACCTTTTCAGGATGGTTGACGCGGGTAATGACGGTTTTGAGAGGAAACGCTGCTCGGGGAAGGCGGCTAGGATAGATTCTGTTGGCAGCTCCAGTCGATTTGGGGTAGTTACAAATTAAATGGCATTTTCTATCTAAAAGGGAAGCGGGAGTAGGCCTCCAGTCGACCCCTTCCCTCCAATTAAGCCAGGCTTCAAGGATGAGATGGACGTCGAGTTTTCCCACTTTTGACTTTTGGGATGGCCGACGCTATTTTGAGCTTACTACGGGTTTAGTATGATGGGTATCCTCTGGATGAGCAAGACATTTTCGCTGGTCCTTTGGTTGCATGGCTTCTCTCCTGTTAGTGTAGCTTATTTTCAGACAGTGGTTCCCTTTTGGCCACCTAACCTGTTTCTCTTCCATTTTGGGAAATGTGAGCTTGCCCCTACTCCCCATCAGTATGGCTTCCTCTTAGGTCTTCGGGATGGTTCGGCTGACATTATGGGACCTGCTTTTCCTAATGGCTACATCACAGTTGTCTCATCTCAGCTTGGATTTCGTGTGCAGTCTTTTCTTCTGATCTCCTGCCCCTAGTTTTCTTATGTCCCAATGAAGCTCTTGTTCTCACATTCTGAGTTTACGATGCATAGGAGAGCTCATTCGGGAGGTTGACATACTTCTCAAGATTGGTTCATTTCTCCATGATAGCTCTAGCTCTGTTTCTCTTGAACTTGTTGATGTTTCCACGAGGGGATGACTCGGTCGGCCGTTGATTGCGTGCATTGCTCGCCAGGATTCGTGAAAGACACTCATATGCTCCTATGGTTATGGGATAGACCTTCATGAGCCTTACTAGACTTTGGCAGGGGGGCGATGCTCATTGTTGGGGATGTGCTTCATTATTCCAGCTTTGGGTGATCGGACACGTATTCACTACCCCTCTTTCAAAGTCGTTTGATTGGGGAGGTTGAGGGTGGGCCATTGCCCCATTCTCTGTTTCTTGTTAGTCATGGAAATCTGAGCTTTTTAAGGTGTGAGCCGATACTGGAGATATCTGAGGGGTGGCTTTAGCTCCTTTTTATGTTTTGCCTTGTTCATTGTTTCCTATTTGAGAGAGGCAGAGAGACAAAGAGTGAGTTTTTGTGCAAAAACAGTGTAAAAATGCCCTGATAAGGGGTGTCATTATTTTTTATGATGATTGCCCATGGGATTAAATGCATGATCTATTTTTTATGAATGCATATGTTTATATAGGAATTAAATCAAATGCATATCCTAATTTTTTTTAAATGCACAGGTTCACACAGAAGTGAAAATGAATGCATGTTATATTTTTGGACAATGCACATACAGAAATAGAATTAAATGCAATGTCCCCCATTTTTGTGATAAATGCACAGATTTATGTAAAAATTAAATTAAATGCATGACCTATTTTCTTACAAATGATCAGGTTCATACAGGAATACCGTTGAATGCATGAATAGATACAAACTTCGCAGGAATCTAAATGGATTTACAGGTTATACGTGTCATGGATGCATCAGTACTACATGTATATAAACTATTTACAAAGAAAACCCCAGGATTGCCCCTTGGGCCCATACTCTCAGGATTCTGTTTCTTTCCAAGATTCTGCCCCATTCGGTTTTGCCCCATTCTTATCGGGGTGTGATAGCATTTGCACAATTCTTCAGGGATCTCGACTTTTTGGTTTGCTATCCTATCCCTACTTTCTACAGGGTTGCTGTTTGGGGTTTTTCAGATCTCACTTGGTTTTCTCTATCTGATTTCCAAAATGCCACCATGGCTCAAGTGACAACTCGCATGCCCTTTGTAGAGTGATAAACAGCTAAGCCCTTAATCCGAGAAGACTTCTTTTAGGACCGTAATGTAGGCTGGGTTTAGAGGTTGTAAGAAATGAAGGGATATTTAGGCTCAAAGATCTTCTTTTAGTGGGTTGTTTGAACCAAAACCATCTGAGCACACCTTGGAGCATGAGATTGCCCCTTGCATTCCCTTCCAGTTCTCCTTTCTTAGTCTAGTTGTCTTGGTATTGTTCAGGCTTATTTAGACTAAGCAATTTTCTTTGATCAGAGAGGACTTTAATTTGGACCGTAACGTAGGCTAGGTTAAAGGGTTTATGAATGAAAAGGATGTGCAGGATCAAATTTGATGTTGTTTCCAGTAGGGTTTAGATCCACACCATCCTTAGTCAGTCTTCCAGCTGGGTTTCGTCCCCTGATATCCTCCTCTAGTTCCAGTAACACGTCTGGCTCATTTAGATCAAGCAATCCTTTTCAATCGGAGAGGACTTTAACAGGGTCGTAATGTAGGCCACGGTTTTGGGTTTTTACAAGAAAGGGTAAAGGCTCAAACCTATTACTTCTACTTGGTGGCTTTGTTACCTAGGATCACCTTTGAATTTTCTCTTTCACAAGAGGGGTTGACCTTTCTTGTAACTTTTGACCTTCTTAGTCTGACATTTGCCCCCTTTTTCCTGACTTCTGGCTTTATATGCGTTTCAAAGATCGCACAACATGATTCTTTCCGGTCTTTCCTCTGATATGCTTCTTTTTTCCTTCCATTTCTTGTTGCCTTTGACAAGAAGAACATTTCTACAACTTCTTTCTCTCAGATCCTTTCCTTAACATTTTCATTTAACCAATTGTGGACGGTGATCCCTAGGTTGGGGTGTGTTTTGGAAAAGAAATATAACTGGCTCAATAGGTTCAACAAGGGTTGCTTTTAACTGTATGGGAAGTGAAATGAGGGCCTCTCTTCATTTTGAACAAGATTGCTTGATCCATAGAGCCTTCACGTTACTTCAGCTTGATGGTCGATGATGTTATCTGCTAGATCTTCTGCTCCCTGTCTGCCCTAATGTGGGGGGATGGTTTCGGATCGGGGTTGACAAAAAAAATCTTTCGCTTTTTGCGAGGCACTAGTGGGTTAAGCAAAATGGGATATTTTTGTGTATGATAGCAGAATGGATGGCCTCTAATCATTTCAATTTGAATTGCTTAGTCCATAAAGCCTTTGTACAAAATTTAGACAATATTCCTAAAGATGATGTGTTTATGCCAATAACCCCTATATATTCTATCGAATCAACTACTCTGTGCTTACCCCAGTGTGGGGGATGGTTATTGGTTTGAGGACATCTGAATAAAAATCAGTTACGGCTCTAGTGGGCTGAGCAAATGATAGTGTTTATTTGGGATAAATAGAACAACGGCTTCTCATCATTTTGAGTACTCGGCTGCCCATCGCTTAGCCAAGATATCATGCAAGTGTCCCCTATTCAATTAACTCCACACTATCTCCTTCCTATCTCTCACTCTCTCTTTGTCTCTCAAGGTTTTACCCCCCCTTTGAATGGGTTGCCCGTGCTATCCCATCCTTCAAGTCGAGTCATTTACCAAATGGGGGAGAATCCCTAAATGTGACAATTGTCCACAAAAGTATGAAACAAAGGGGATAAACTGGGAAGTACCTATTTTCATTTAAAAACATGATTACATGGCATGCAATGTTTATTTGCGAGAAATAGAAAGAAGAAAAGAAAATAGATGAATTTTGTGGAAATCTCCCTTTTCTTGTGGATCTCTTGGTGAGAACTCCTAACATGGTTTTGAAATTGTCAACTTCTTTGGCATTTCATTCTTCGGGTGTATCACCAAACGACGGAGGGCGGATTGACTGATCTCTTGTGGTGTTTGGCATGCATTCGAAAGTTAGGAAATTCTTTTGAAGTAATGTACGTGTCTGACAGAATTTTGCAAATGATGAGACCTTTTTCTGCATGGACGGTGATTGTCACGGCATGGCGGGGAGGTAACGTCTTGCAGATGGATGGTTAATTATTCTTGCTCCTTGATGTAGTTTCGGCATCTTCTAACAACTAGGCTTATCCGCCCATGAGTTTGAATTTGGTGAGGTGCTAAAGGGATTTCATGAATTTGGTAGTGCTTTTTAACCTAGAAAAAGAAAAAGAAAAACAGAACGCAATCAGCATATGGAATTAGAGGTCTTATGCGATGCATGTCCTTTGGAGGTCCCTTCTTTGAGGGAATCTAGGCATGATGACAAGTCCATTTGGGAGGTGGAGTTTTGCCCTTATTATGCAATACAATACCTCTTCGGCGTGGGCCGGTTGATGTTTCCTTATTTGGGCAATCCCGCCTCTATGGACTGAGAGAGATTTGGGCCTCTCTCTAGATATGGTTCTATGCATGCCATGAATCCTTGGGGTTTAAGAACCCTTAAGAGTTTTGGTAGGTTCGATTAACACGAGATTGGATTGCTCATTTCTCTCTACAGTTGATTAAATGCATGAAAATGAATGACTTGAGTTTCTTGGAACTCTTGTCTTGGAATGGATATGGGTGTATGAGCATAATAAAAGTGAACATGTGAGCAGTATAATAACAATAAATGAATGGTTTAGAAAAACTCCCTTCTTGTCTTTCTCTTGTCTTCAGTTCTCTGGGTACTTGGAGATGAGGAGGGGGGGGGTGAATAGAAGACAAAAACCAAAGAGAGGTTAGTGCCTTGATTTGAAAATTTTTATGCAATGCATGTCCTAGAGGTGCCCCTACTCAGAGGGGAGACTATATATGATGCATTGGCTCACTTTTGGAGATAGGGGATTTGTCCCTGTGTGCAGATATCTTACTGTCGGGCGGGAACCTTCATCCATTCATACAATCATTCCTCAATTTATTCGCAAAAATAAAGAAGTACATTGAACTTTGGGTTTAAGATACAAGAGCATTGAAATACATTTAAACAGGGGGAGGGGAGCATTTTCCTTGGGACTTCCACCTATCTAGTTTTACAAAGGGAAAACCTAAACTACTATTGAGTCTTCAGATCCGCCTTCGTTGGATTTGATGTCGAGGAGGTCGCTAAGAGACCTTGTTGATTGATTGCCCCTTGCCTTCTTGGCAACCCTATCTCCGTGAGCATAGAGGGATTGGGGCCCCTTTTATGAAATGGATTGGTGTGCATGCTATGAGTCCTTAGGGTTACGTGGGAACCCTTAGGGTTTAGGTAGGTTTAATGCAAGGGTGAGTGACCTTGGTGTCACTCTCAACGGGTTGATCATATGCATGAAAATGCAGTGACTTGAGTTACTTGGAACTCTTGTCTTGACATGGGGTATTGAATGCATGAACATGGATGCAAAGAGTGTAAGGAGAGAGAATGCAATAGCAAAGTAGACATGCATGCATGAGCAGTCAAACAGGCATTATAACAGTATAAATACAGTCAGTATAACAGCAGGAATAGACAGGTATAAATGAAAGTAAGAGCAGTCGCCTTTTCCTCCGTGATTTTGAAAACGGTGCTCGTGTTTTAAATCCAGCAGAGGTTCGGCTATGCATGGTGTTTATATGAGTATGAGGTTGAGGGTTGAGTAATGCGTCCTAAAAAGGCTCGGTCCCCAGATCTTCAAACCTAGGCCCACTCCCCGAGGTGGTGCCATGATCGGTTGGTGATCCGAGCAGGGGAACCATCAAGATGCCGTAGGCGAAGAAACTGACACAACATCTTGCCCACAACCAATATACCGTTCCCCCTTTCTAACTAGAAAGGACATATCAGGGTAACAATGCAAGTATGTAGAATGCAAGTGCACATACAGTGTGTGTGTGTGATTTTTAAAAGTGGAGGAAAGAGCCCAACAACTCCCATTCATCCTGTTCATCCCATTCATGCATAGCGGTTAATCAAACTTAAGCAACAAGTGCGCCTACAAAATAAAGATGCAAGTGTTAGTATGTGGATGACAAACATAATACAAGATAATATGAATAAATGCATATGTTTTTCTTTTCAAAACAATTTTTAAAATTTGGATTGAGTTGACAGAAAGCTCATTATGTATAAACAAGGAAAGCTCAGTTCTCATTGTACACAAGCATTTGCATACTTGCATTCTTTACCTGATTATGTCCCTTCTAATTAGAAGTGGGAATGGTATACTAGTTGTGGGTAAGATACTGTGTCAGTTTCTTCGCCTACAGCCTCTTGATGGTTCTCCTGCTTAGATCACCAACCGATAATGGCACCTCCTCGAGGAGTGGGCCTAGGTTTGAAGATCTAGGAATTGAGCCTTCTTAGGAAGCATTAGTGTACCCTCAACCTCATGCTCATGCAGACACCATGTATAGCCGAACCTCTGTCGGATTTAAAACATGCACATCAATTTCAAAACCATGGAGGAAAGGGTGACTGCTTGTATTCCTGTTGTTATAATGCTCGTATAACTGCTCATGCATTCATGTTTACTTCACAAATGCATTCTCTGTCTCTCTCTGTCTCTCTCTGTCTCTGTCTCTGTCGCTGTCTCTGTCTCTCTCTACTTTATACATCCTTGTTTATGCATTCAATATTCCATGTCAAGACAAGAGGTTCAAAGTAACTCAAGTCATTGCATTTTCATGCATATGATCAACCCAAAGAGAGTGATACCAAGTTCACTCTCCCTCGCATTAAACCTACCAAAATCCTAAGGGTTCCCATGTAACCCTAAGGAATCATAGCATGCATTTCAAGTCATTCCATAAGAGGGGCCTCAATCCCTCTATGCTCAGAGAGATAGGGTTGCCAAGAAGATAAGGGGCAATCAAATAACAAGATCTCTCAATGACCTCCTCAACATCAAGTTCAAAAAAGGTGAATCCGAAGACTCAAGAGTAGTTTAGGATCTAAAATGTAAAAGTAGATAGGTGAAAGTCCCAAGAAAATTGTTCTCTCTCCCCCTATTAAAATGTATTTCAAATCCATTGTATTTAAACTCTAAAATTCAATGTAATTCTTTATTTTTTTATGTATGAATGAATGAGTGGAATGAATAAATGTATGCTCCCATTCGACGAAAGGCTGAAACCTTAAACTTAGTCGAGTTAAACTAAGAACTCCCTTACATTTTACGAGATTGCCCCCCACCCCACGAACTTGCATGGCTAGCACCTTATTTAATGCCATGTATAACACATAAATATGTATATTTATAGGTATGCATGCATGCGTGCTTATGTAGCCAGAATCCCATCCTAACACATGTATAGGTGATACAGATTCCTATCCTATCATGTATACAACTAAGGCTGAATTTTAAAAACGCACACACACATATCACAATAACCTGGCGATATTTTAAAACCCTATTGCTATACAGCTGCAAGACATGGCTGCCAAGATAACCAATAAGATTCAAGATTAGAAGAGGAGGAGGGGACTGAGGAAAGAAAGGGAGATAACCCGAGGGGAAAGTTGGGAGCAAACTTCGAGCAGGAATCTCCCATGCACCCCATGCTTGGGAAGGGGCTGTACATTCAAAAATATTATAGAGAGAGAGGGAGAGGGACGTTGACAGAGTATAAAGAGAGAGAGAGAGAGAGAGAGAGAGAGAGAGAGAGATAGAGTTCCTCTTCAGCCTTGTTACACACAGCCGCAGCCCTATAAATCACACACGTCCCTTCCCTCATTCGGGTTGTGTGAAAGGAGGTTGAAAAGCAGAACTGTAGAGAGAGAAAGAGAAAGAAACTGAGAGAGAGAAGAAAGGGAAGGCATGGAAAAAACGGGTTAGGGTTGCACCATTCGAAAGCCAGGTGAGGGGACTATAACACCCCCAAAATTTTGATGACTTTAAAATTATTTATCATTAGACCCCTTGTGTTCTTCTGTACAAAAAAAACCGTGTAGGAGTATTAAGTGACATATTATAGGAATCCGTACAAATTCAAAAAAATGACTTATACACAAGGAGAATGTGCTACATCTATTAATAGCATGTATATTATTATGTGGTCTTCAATTGGAGTATAAAGGATTGGTGGTCAACCTATGAGGCTTGACATGTGGTGCGGCTAAATAGGACCCTTGAGAGATGATTTGTCAAAGCTTTACCATGGTATGCAACTACGTGTCAAATTAGTAGGCCTTTACTCATGCAAGCGGCCAATTGGATTAAAAATATGTCATTACATTATTCAACGTGCTCATGCCAGTTAACACGTTGTAGATGAGTTGTCAATCCGTCTACATTGTATTATAAATAGGAGGCCATTCGGTCATTGGTTTTTTCATGCAAATAAAAGCATTAAAAGGGGGGGGGGGGGTGCCAAATGTCTGCCAAGAGAAAGAGAGGGAAGAAAAGGGAGGAAAGAAAATAAGGAAGGAAAAAAAAAATAAAGGAAAAGGAAAGAAAATTGTGGAAAAAATTTATTACTTTGATTTTAGTTTATATAAAATTATTTAGACAGCTGTGGTGTCTCGTCATAATTGGTGAAAATCACTTGAGGTAACCGGGTTGTATACAATATGCTTCTTTTGAAATCTCTTTGCAAAGAGTTTATTCCTAGTATTCCTGAATTGTATTCTTGTTGAATATTCATACTCGTGGTTTAATTCCATGATTATATTTATTGTTTAATCCATTAAATTTCTTCCGGGACATCCTTGATTATCATGTTCGTTGATAAAATTATATTTTAAAAAAAAATTGTTGGGTTATGTTTTTGGCTGATGTGCCGTGGAACTAAATAGTACATGTACAAACAGACCTGTTGGCCTATTGTTTGGAAAGTGGTTATGACATGATGACCCTACGGGGTATTGGTTGTGGAATTTGGAATTGTTATGTGGCACGGGTGACATTTGGCATGATACTGAGAAGGGTCAGGTATTGAGCCCAATAGAAATGTGAAAATTGATTATCATATCAGCGTGAATTTTAGTTGGCTCCTGGTAATAAAATCTTAGTTGGTAATAAAATAACTGCTCATGCATTCATGTTTACTTTACAAATGCATTCTCTCTCTCTCTCTCTACTTTATACATCCTTGTTTATGCATTCAATATTCCATGTCAAGACAAGAGGTCTAAAGTAACTCAAGTCATTGCATTTTCATGCATATGATCAACCTAAAGAGAGTGATACCAAGTTCACTCTCCCTTGCATTAAACCTACCAAAATCCTAAGGGTTCCCATGTAACCCTAAGGAATCATAGCATGCATTTCAAGTCATTCCATAAGAGGGGCCTCAATCCCTCTATGCTCAGAGAGATAGGGTTGCCAAGAAGATAAGGGGCAATCAAATAACAAGATCTCTCAATGACCTCCTCAACATCAAGTTCAAAAAAGGTGAATCCGAAGACTCAAGAGTAGTTTATGATCTAAAATGTTAAAGTAGATAAGTGAAAGTCCCAAGGAAATTGTTCTCTCTCCCCCTATTAAAATGTATTTCAAATCCATTGTATTTAAACTCTAAAATTCAATGTAATTCTTTATTTTTTTATGTATGAATGAATGAGTGGAATGAATAAATGTATGTTCTCATTCGACGGTAAGGTATCTGCATACAGGGGCAAACCCCCTATCTTCAAAAAGTGAGCTAAATCCATCATGCTTAGCCTCCCTCTCAAGAAGAGGCACCCCTAAGACATGCATTACATAAAGCTTTCCAAATATCGAAAACTAACTTGTGGCTTGTTTCCTTGTCTTTCTTTTCTTTCTATTTCTTTCGCAGAGATTACACCTAGGCCTGAACCTCAATGGAGCCACTTAATGAGTCACCAAGTTTGATCCTTGAACAAAAATAGGCCCAGATATTAGAAGAAGTAAAAGGACTTGGGAAAAGGACGACCAAAATAGAAACAATGCTCCCCTTGCTCCTATCCCATGAAGGTATGACCCCCAATGTACAAGTAGAGGTTCCTTAAGACCAAACCTATGAGGGGCATGCTATCCTACAAAAAAGAACCAAGGGAGAGGGCCTAGATTACATTCCATCATACTGCTGACATCTTCGCCAAGCCAACCACCTTGTTCCCATACCTCCCAGGTTGGCCTTCAATCGAGCACCCCTATCATATAATCTATCGTGTGAATCCCATTCTAACTCACCTAACCAGGATACGAAAGATGGTCCAACTTTGAAACACAAAACCCTAAACTTCTTTGATCCCTGAGCAACCGACCCTACCATTATTGATCCCAGACCTTTGAACACATCTTGGACTCCCTCTCGACCTAAAAAGGCAACTGAGAAAAATTTAGTTTTTACTAAACTTGCTTGTACACAAACTATAGCCTACTATGACCTTTTAGCAACAGGATAACTGAAACCTATACCCTCTCGACCTTTACCCAATTCCTTACCAACTAACTTCAAGATCTAATAAACAAAAATATCATCAACATACGACAGGTAAACCCTACACCCGCTCCCGATATCACCCCACATCCTCTATTGGATCATACCATTAACTTGATACTGGAAGAAATAGGAGACGATGACGAGTTGGAAGAAGCCATCATCAAAGATTATGATGGGGACTGGGAGACTAATGAAGAGAGTGATTGGGAGGAGGATTTCCTGCCATGCCCAATTTATCTTTACAATCCTAATAAAGAACATGACTATACAGGCTGGCCAATTGAGGAGCCCACCCTCATAGAGGAGGACCCTACTGAAGACATGGCCATTGAGAGTTAGGATGCTGAAATTTCTACACCCAAGGTATTCTAAAGCTGAGCGCCACTTATTGGAGAACACATAGCCTGTGATTGAGTTTAACTATAAAGACATGGGTTGGGAGATAGAAGAGTCAAAAGCACAGACAGAGCCGTTCGAGTTGGAGGGAGATGAGCAAGCCACCCTGTTTATGGAAAAACCTGCCACCAAGGACAGTAAGGAGGTCAATGAAGCTGACAACTACACCGTCACTATCAACATGCTTGGAGCTCTAGAAGAAGCTTTTGCCTGCCTTACCTTGGCCGGAGATCGTAACCATGGATGGAGTGTTGGAAATGTGGGCATCGTCCCAAAACCATACTAAGAGGAATTCTTGTTCAAAAAGCATACAAGAGAGGGGTGCCTTCACCCACTTTCTTTCTATCCCCTTTTATATTTTATCTTTAAATTTATATTTGTATTTTTATTACTTCTAAAAGAACTCTATATTTGCACTTCATTAAAGTAATAACATGTTAGTTTTCATTCAAATTGCTATTATCTTATATTTTTCTTGTGAATGGTGAATGCTTCCTACACAAGGGGCATGGTCTATCTTATAAAGGACTTGACTTGAAGGGTATGATAGCTGTTGCACCCCGATTTTTGACTAAGTCCTTTCGGCTCTGGTAAAAGCACAAAACTCTGTCATTAGAACTTATCCTCCTAGTAGGACGAGTGCAACTAGGTTCAAGCTGGAAATTGATTTGATGAAGGGCTTTTCTAGAAAAATGAGAGTCACCACCTAACTAGATTACGGTGAGTTAGGTCACCTAAAACTAAGTATAATCCAAAGATCAAACTTAGGGTTTTTGAAAAAGGTTTTGGAAAACCTCCTCAAGAGAGGGTTTTTAAGAAAATAGGTTGTTTGGAAACCTTTGAAAAGTTTTAAGCCCTTTTTGAAAATAACTCCCTTTTGGTCTCTTGAAAAGAGAAATCTATGATCTGGGGGTTGGTTACATGTAGATAAGATATCTGAAGATCATCACCCTACCCTGCCCTTTTGGTACCTACATGTCTAATCACCCTTAATTCACTCATCTGAATAACCGGTTACTATTATCCACTTAATATCCACTTTAGAGTTTTGAAAACGGGGTTTGGTCATCACTTTTTGAATGAATGATGTATGATGCAAGTTTTGGAAGAAGTTTGAAAATATGGGAGTTTTGAAGAAGTTTGAAATAGAAACTTCAAATTGATAGAAATTTTTGAAAAGTGGATTGGAGTTGAAATAGAAGTTATGACCGTACCATTTAGGTTGCCTACATATCTCATTTGGCGAGAATCAGGTCATTCGTAGTTCGGGCAAGAGCCCAATGGAAAACAGGCACATTAGGGCTTTTGGAATGTTTGAAGACACTTTGTGATCTTTGAAAAAAGAAAATGACTTGAGAATTTTGATTTGAAGTCGGATGTTGGGGTGCTTTTGGAATAGAACTTAAAGGTTTTGGAAAACGCTCTTGAAATAAAGCTTTGAAGTGTTTTGAAATGTTTTTGGAATAACTCGAGGTAGTTTTGGAAGTGCTTTGAAATAACTCAAGATAGTTTTGAAATTCTTCTGAAGTCTTGTTTTGAAAACCTTGGAGGTGGGGTTTTGAAGTGTTTTGATAAACTTGTCTTCGAAGAGCTTCTAAAAGAAGTTTTTTGAAAACACTTAGGGCTTTGGAATCCTAATATGGACAACCTTGAAGGTTGTACTTAATGTATCATCCTCCCTTGGAATCCCTAACCATAAAAGGGATAGAGACACCTTAGGGTTGTGAGTTCTTGAAATCGTTTATGAAAATGATTCTTGGAAAATGTTAAGTGTCTAGCCACTTTAGTTGAGACAAGTTTGAGATAACCTCTTGGTGACATTTTGAAGGTAGAACATGGGAATATTTGAAAAGGTTTTGGAGTCAATTTTGAAGTCTTAGGAGAGTAGGATGTTTTTGGGGAAGTGTGTTATGAAGATAGTTTTTGGGTTGAAAGATTATTTGAAGAGGGATCCTTGAATTAGAACCTTGAAGCTTACTAACTTACGTCGGGTTAACTTAACGTAAGGGTGACCTAAGGTTAACTAATTTGGATTAGGTTAACCTAGGGTTAAGGTGGCCTAATGTTAGGTTAACCTAGGGTTTGGATAACTAAGGTTAAGTTGGACTAAGGTTGGATTGACCTAGGATTAACTAACTTGGGTTAGGTTGACCTAGGGTTAAGATGGACTAGGGTTAATTAACTAAAGTTAGGTTAACCTAGGGTTTGGTTAGCATAGTTTGGACAACTAGGGTCAAGTTAACCTAGGGTTAGAGGGTAGTTTTGAACTAGGGTTTTATGCATATTTAAAAGGGGTTTTGGGAAACAAATCATGTTATGCAAAGAACTTTTGTGAAGAAACCCTTTTGAAGATCATTTCCATGAAAATTGACTCTGGCAAAGTACATGGTTTATATGGTTGATATTTGAAAACCATTTCAAAGAAGGTTTCCTTAAGACCATTATAACCTTGTATCTTGAAAAGAGTAGGAACTTTGAAAATCAACATAATAATGACAACGTTTGGAAAACCATTTTTAATGCAAAGATGGAGAGAATGAAATTTTCAAAACCATGTTTAAGAAGAAGGTTTTGAAAACCATTTTTAAAAGAGGAAACCATTCTAACAAGTTAGGATTCCTATGGCCAATGATAAGGGAGACCACTCAATAGAGTGTTCCATAAGACCATTGCAACCACTAAACTTGTGAGAATAGAAACCTTTAAAATTGAAGTATTTGAAAATCATTTTTATACAAGAATAGAAAGAAAAGGGAACTATCCTAACAAGCTAGGGTTCTTATGGCCAATAATAAGGGAGACCACTCAAGAAAGGGTTCCATGGGGCCATTCCAACCACTAAACTTATGAGAATAGAAACCTTTGGAATTGACAAGTTTTGAAAATTATTTTTATGCAAGTAGAAATGCAAAGATGCAAGAATATGAGTTAGGGATTAATGGAGGGTTTCTCTAGGGCATGATTACTTACGGTTTCATCCTAAACTTCAAGGGCCAACTCTTGGAACCACTTTGAAAAGAACATTGAAATAAAGAGCTTGAAAATGCCATGGAAATGGAAATAGTGTAAGTTTTCAAAAACATGATTATAAACATGAAAATAAAGCTAAGCACACAAAACATGAACAAGATAGTCATATGCAAAGAGGGTCATGAATTCATACAAGGCTAGAGGCTACACCACATAATTAAGGTGCACCAAGGCCGTACCATCTTAAAGTAGGCTAGTGAGAGATCCCCCTACACGGTGGCTCACACTAGCTTTCCTCTAGGCAAGAGATAGGAGCTTTCTTGTCTCAAGCATAGAAGAATGGGGGGGTTAAAGGTGGGAATTAAAATAGAGAATAGTCTAAGTAGGCTAGGAGGGAGAAGAGAAGAGTGGAGGAAGACAAAAATATAAAAGAAAATATCACATTTTGCCTTCAAACACTCTTAAACTTCATTAGATGCTTGGACTTAATCTTGGATGAACTTAGAAGGGGTTGGAATAAGGTCTTCTATAGCATGGAGGGGCTTGTAGGTGAGGTGTATGGGCTAGAGTGAAGTGGAATTCAACCTAAGTGTTTGGAGGGAGAGATATACGAAGAGTTTCAGATTTCTGGAGCTGTTTGTGCAGAGTTTCATTACAATTTTTGATTCTGGAATATGCAAAGGGGGAGGCCTGTACTTGTAGGCAACTCTGGAGAGACCTAGCACATGTAGTACATGCGCTTGAGCAAAATTTGCCTTGACGCATGTGCTACATGCGCCAGTACTGTTCCACTGGCAAAATGCCACATGGCAGTCATTGTACTGGCTGAATCTTAAGGGCTAAGCAAAGTTTGATCGATTTGATCAAAATCTAGGCACATGTAGCATACGCTTTGTCGTCGGGAGTGTTCGTTTAAACTTTGCCTTGATAATTGCGCCAATGGGGAAGGTTTTGGGGAAATCGATTGCATTCACGGTGTTCTCCTAGTGTTTCTAGTGAACATCTAAATTTCTAGAAAGCTTGAATGATGTTTGGAAGTGTGAGATATTATATCGAGAAGTGTGCATGAAATCATATTTTTACGGAACGTCTATGATACACTCCATGGGGGTTCAAAAGTAGCTGTTTGTGTGCCACTTGATTGAGGCTTTCGGGAAGCGATCTCTCCGATCGAACTGTACCTATGGATAGTACTCCAAAAATACTTTTAGAAATTTCCTAATTTATTTGTTTCTCAAGTCGTTTAACGGTGCGTTGTAATCAAGGAATTGGAGAAAAAGTCAATCTTGGTGGAGTGTATGTGAGATGCTCTAGGGGTTACTAAAAGTAGCAGTTTTTGAGCCATGTGAAGAGGAGCTTCGGAAAGTGATCTCTCCAATCGAGCCATATCGATGGAAAGATGTATGAACGAGCTTTCGGGAATTCCCTAGTTTACGCATTTCTTAAGTCGTTTGACGATGTGTTATAACCAGTGAGTCAGGAGAAAAAGCAATCTTGTGAGACGCTCTAGGGGGCTTTCGTTGAGTCGGGAGTGTTTAGTGTCGTAAGGTCCACCTTGGGTTAAACAAGGGTGTATGACAAGACTTTCCGTTCACTATTCTAGGACTGGTGCAATTTCCGGGTGTGTTTGGGTTGGCCAGAGGCAAAATGGTCATTTTGACCGAGCTCGGTTAAAAAGGCCAGGAACGGGTCAAAGTGTTATGTTAAGCGTGCCAAGTCATTCAGGGATGATCCTGGGATATTTTTCTACTGTTTGGTGGGATTTGTATTGCGCTGGGGCATTCAGGGGTAAAATGGTCATTTTGACCAGAATTTACCAGAATGGGACCAAAGTTAGACAGAATAGTGGGTTGAGTATGCCTAACTATTTAGGATCACTTTGGAAAGGTGGACTTATTGTCTTGAGGGATTTAGAACTTTCTCAAGATGTGCCTAGAGGCCGAAGGGGCAGGTTTGGTCATTTTTCACTGAGTCGGGCTAGTAGGCTCTTGTGTTGACTTAGGTATTGGTTCCCTAGACCGCCCTGTCTAGGAAAGCTACCTGTGTGGTATTAGTCTCTGAGACCGCCCGGTCTCAGAGAGCTACTTGCAGGGTGGTATTGGTTTCTGAGAATGCCTGGTCTCAGAAAGTTACCTGTGAGGGTGGTGTTGCTCTCTGAGAATGCCTGGTCTCGGAGAACTATCAAATGACGGACATTCTATATTGGCGGGCTAGTAGGCGCTAGAAATGAACCGTCTGGAATTTGATTAGGTGTTGGTCCCCAAGATCATCCAATCTCGGGAAGCTACTTGGATGGCGTTAGTTCCTGAGACCGCCTGGTCTCAAAATGTTGCCTGGAACGCTTATGGGCATGATGGTCTTTACAGCTTCAATTGGGTCTTGTGGGTCTGGGAAGCGACTAGTTAATTGGATTGGAGTTTTAAAGACCTATCTTAGGCTTGCATGCATTGTGATGTGCGAAAACTGGACCTAATCGAGCCGGAGATTGCCGAGTGGGCAAAAATGGGGTGCTTACAATAGCATGAGTTAACCATATGCTAATTGATTAACTTATCAAAAAGAGAGAGGATGAGGATGAGGATGAGTGAGGAAACTACCCAAAAGTGGCACTTGCAAGACACTGAAGCTAAGCAATGTGTGGCCAGACTATCAAAAGGAAGAGGAGCCATCTGTTATTTTTCCCAAAAAAATTATATATATAGACCCCTTTGCTCGACCCATTAGTGCCTCGTGGAAATTGAAAAATTCCTTGTCAACCCTAATCTAAGACCCTCTCCCCCCCCCCCCCCCCCACCCCTACTGGGGCAGACTGATAATTGAGAACTCCGCAGAGCATGTCATTCATCCTCCATTAAGCTGAAGCAACACAAAGACTCCATGGATTAAGCAATCTAGTTTAAAATGAAGAGAGACCTTCATTTCATTTCCCATACAGTCAAAAGCAACCATTGACAAACCTGTTGAGCCGGTTACTTTTCTTTTCAAGAAAAACCTCAATCTAGGGATCACCGCCCACAATGCGTTAAATTGAAACACTAAGGAAAATATCTGAGAGAAAGAACTTATAGAAGTGCTCGTCTTATAAAAAGAAAAAAAAAAGGCAAAAAGGAAATGGAAGAAAAAGTAAAAGCAAAATGAAAGAGTTACCAAGGGGCAAGAGGCCAAAAAAAAAAAAGGCATATTTAAGAAAAGGCTTGAAAAAAGTCATTTTGTGCCATCTTGAAAAGCATAAAGTAGGGCAAAGAGTCATTTCATGGTATCCTGAGAAATATATAGCAAAGGCAAGAAGGGAAGTCTAAAGGTGATCCTAGGTGATAAAGAAGCCCAATTGAAGCTATAGATTCAAGCCTTTACCTTTTCTTGTTAAACCCGAAACCATGGCCTATGTTACAACCCTATTAAAGTTTACTTTGATTGAAAACGGGTTGCTTGATCTAAGTGAGCCAGACGTGTTGTCGAAGCTGAAGAAGGATGCTAACCTTGCCGAAAAAACAATCAAGGATGGTATGGATCTAAACCTTGCTGAAAGCGACATCAAATTTGAGCGTGCATATCCCATTGTTTCGAAACCTTATAACTTAGCCTACATCACGGTCCTAAAATAAAGTATCCTTTGGTTGAAAGACTGGCTGCTCATCGCTCTGCCAAATGTTAGGTGAGTAGTTGGCAAAACCCCGAAGGTTAAGAGTTCAAGCCAAATGATCCCATACACTAACCTAAGGTAGAAAATCGGAGTTGATCAAGAGGTTGAGAAAGGTACAAAATGCTATCATCCAATCAAGGTAAGGTTGAGCCAAAAGATAGACCAAATCCCTGAAAAGGAAGGAGTTTCCATGTCAAGGATGTATAGTTTGACGGCACCCCATTCATTGTATTAATTGTTACATCCCTAGCATGTGTATATATTCTGATAAAATTTTGGCATAAATATCCCTGCCTGTTCATGCATTAATAAATACATCTGACTATCTAAATCATAAATGTCTATTCTATTCAAAAGATACAAAATACACTATCTAACAAAATAAATACATGTCTAGGTCATGATACAGGAAAAGAAGCTAGGTTCATGGTAAATGGTATCCATTAGAGGTCGTAATCAATGTCTGAATCAAAGTCTTCGAAACCTGGCTCTGGAGGAGGCGGATGGCTACTAGAAGCACTAGCATCTTACAAAGAAGAAAGAAGAAAGAATCAATAAGACAAAGGAATAACTAAGCAACATTATAACAAAGTGAGGAAAGGATAACATACCCCATTACCTCCCATCTGAGCCAACCGGGTGGTCAAAGTAGCTACCTCAGCCTGAAAATGATCCATCTCCATCTGGAACTGGTCCCGCTTAGTTTGGTACAGGTCCCTCTGGTCCCTCACAGTAGTGAACTTGGCCTGGAGCACATACCCTCTGGCCTGACGCTATAAGTCCACCACCTCTCGACCAACGGCATACCCACCGACCACCACCTCAAACTGGGTGAAGGTGCCTATAAAATGAGCTCCAAAATGTGCAGCGTAATTAGTCTCTAGGGGAAGCAAAAAATTGGCACCAGGCTGACGCTCCTGATATGGAATAGGAACTCCTTCAACCAATGTTCCAAACATGTACTTTGGTGGATCCCCTGCTATTCGGAACTCCTCATGAAATTGGTGTTAATGCCGGTCTCCCAGATAGGACTCCCAATAATCATTGCTGAGAAAGGAAACCCTCGATAAAGATAATGGGACCAAGTACCTGATCTCCTCATATTGAACGAATTCGACAAAGGGCCGCCAAGTCACATCGCTCGCCTTGATTAGCTCCAGGTTCGCCTGTGTCGTCACAAAGTCAGTAATCTCGGATCGCTGGGCCACTCGGTCACGAGCCCACCTTAAAGCTCGGGGATAAAGGTCAACCTCAATAACCCCGGGACGATAGACCGACAAGTACTCATAGCTCCACCAGATAAGGAAGGGCAAAAAACTAGTCACATTACCCTAGCGGGAGGTAGTTCGAACTCGCATGGATTGAAGGAAGAAGCTAAAGAAAAAAGATTTCTAGTCCAACTCAGATAAAGCTCCCAGGTCGGCCACTATGCTCACCAATTGAAAAGGGAAGAGTGACTTGTTGTTGTTGCAAAAACAGCTGAAAATGATGTACAAAACAAGTCGTCGCCTCATAATATCTCATTGGGCAGGTGGTGGTTCAATAACAAAGGTACTCTCGTCCTGACTAAGCCAAGAAATTGGAAATGTAGAACGCTCATGAGGAGGCAGGTCCAGCAAAACACATGCATCGGCCTTGCCGACTGACTGTAGGGTGATCCATCGACCAACGAAAGAAAGCCCCATAATGATAGCCCAATCCAATGGAGTAAGACCCAGTTCAAAGCCCATAAAATGGAAAGTACCCGTCTCACCAAACGACCACTCAATCAGGGCCAGCACCAGATGTCTGTTAAGGCGGTTAGCCTGTAATCCTATAAAGGCTCCAAACCTAATCTCTGCTAAGAAGGCCCAATAAGATGGAGCTGCCCGCTCTATAGTGTTGAAGATAAGATGAACAGCCCCTCTGAATGATGTATGTACCTGGGGGGGAGGCAAGTGCTATTGAGAGTAAACGCTGAGATGATAAACGAGGTCTCTTAATGGAGGAATATCTGGTATCTCCAAATCACCAAGATCAGCATCTGTCTGCCTATGTCTAGAGAAAGCCCTCCCATAACCAGTCACCCGATCACCAAGGCCCGGTACGTCCTCCTCTGCATCCATCTCCTACTCGAAGGCCGACTCAACCAAAGGGAAGGGTCGACTAGAGGTCTACTCGCCCTTTCGCTTTGACTGTAGGATGCCCATCTAACAGTTCTTTGACTACCCCTAGAGTGGCTAGAACTACCAGCAGAATCTGTGCGGGTACCTTTCCTAGATTGGCGCATCCTCTCCGAACCGTCATCGCCCACGTTAGCCATCTTGAAAATCAAGGTAAGAATGTTGATATATAGTAAGTATAGCTCAAAAGGTAAGAGATACATCAAAAGAAAGGAGAAAGTGAAAAAGATTTCAAATGTTAAGTTAAAATGAATTTCCTACACATTTCGATTTTAAAAGTCAAGTTTCGAGTCAAAATGAATTTTCTACACGTGTTGTCTTTCAAAAATTCAGGTTTTAAGTCAAAATAAATTTTTTATACATTTTGTCTTAAAAAATGTCAGGTATGGAGCCAAAAATGAATTTCCTATACATTTTGTTTTCAAAAGAGTTTTCAATTCCAAAGTCAAGATGAATTTCCTACACATTTTGATTTTAAAAAGTCAATTTACGAGTTAAAAAAATTTTCTACAGATTTTGTTTTCAAAGATTTCAAATTTCAACTCAAAATGAATTTTCTACACATATTGCCCTCACAAAAGTCAATTTTAAGTTAAAACGAATTTTCTATACATTTTTTCCAAGTTTCAAATCAAAATAGTTTATAAGTCAAAAGTTCCTTTCAAATCAAATCTCAAAAATTTTCAATCAAAGTTTATGTCAATCTTCTACTCCAAAAGATTCCTACTCCAATCCAGTTTCAAGGTTTTCTAAAAATTCTTTCTCCAAAAAGTCTTTTTCAAAATCAATTCCTAAAAATTCTCAAGTTTTCAATCTTCCAAAATTCTTATCAAATTCCAAGTCCATTTTCACACCTTCTAAAACTTTTCCTCAAAAGTTTATATCCAAAATTCTATTTTCAAAATTCTTCCTAAGTTTTTTCATAAATAGTTTTAAGTCCCCTGGAATTTCTTGGGGTCTTCTCTGCCAAAAAGGCCCCTCCCTCAATGGTTTTATATTCTTTCCCTTCAAAAAGATTTTCTTTAAAAAAAAATAAATTCTCTAACCCTTTCCTTAGTTTCAAAAAATTTCGGTAGAGTTTTGTTTAAAAATGGCCCTTTCAGTGCCCATGACACTTCAACAAAACACAATTAACACACTTCACAATATCACAACCACATAATACCAATACACACAAAAGAATCCATGCACATTTTCAAGATTTTTGAAATTTCAAAGACGTGTTCTAATTTTCAAAAATTCACAGATTTTCAAGATTGTTGCAAAAGTTTTTCAAAACCACTTCAAATGTTTTCTAAAATATTCTCACTTTTTTTTAGGGATTAAAGTTAGATATTTTCATTATTTTCTAATTTTTTTATTTTTTGACCTATTTTTCTATTTTTTGAAAAATAAAAAATTCATAAAGTTTTCAAAAAAATACAAAATTGCATACCGCTATTAAACACATTTTTCTAAGATACATAATATAAAAATCTAGCCAAAAAACTCAATACCCAAGGCTGTAGGAGTAAATCTCCAATTCTTGCAGAAATCGTCTTTACATAAATTGTTCGAAACTATCCAAATTTAATTAGAAAAGCCTCAAAACATAAACATAACTCCACCAAAGCGTTCAGAATACATCAAAACATTGATTTTGACTATTTACATGATTCAAACAGAGTTCTACACTTAGAAATCAACACAAAACAAAAAACTCACCCCTTGAAGTTCTCTAGCAAAATTTTCTTCTCCGGCAACTTTTTCGGCGATAAGGACTACTTCCGACACTTCCCTGACGTTCCCCAAAGTCACTCCTTCAATGCACAAAGCTAAACACTCGAAATCCCTCACAATTTCTCTCTCAAAATCTCATAAACCGCAAGCTTCATATATGAAGTTCACAGGTTTTATTCCTAAACCCTAGCGTAAAAAGACTATTTTGCCCCTAGGCATCCGGTCTCCTTTTCCAACCACACCAGCTCTAGGTATCAAATCGGCAATCCATCAAAGCATTCTAAATAGTATTTCCAGCCTTCGAGTCTGCTCATGAGTCGTTCCAAGTCTATTCCAGTTGTTTTTAGGTCTAGTTGACTGTTTTACCCGTAAGGGCTCGACTAACTACTTTGACAATCCTGACCATTTTTTCAAGTCCGTTACCTCCAAGACACTATTTCAAGGGTTTCTACTCATTTTCGGCCTTTCGGACCATTTTCGACCTCTCAAAACATTCTTAGACCTTCCGGAGTCATTCCTAGTGAAACCAAGCCAAAAATTGCATGATAGTCACTAATACAGGCGCCCAAATCTTTTGCATTACTTATCAAGGGTTGAAAGATACGTTGCTTGCCACCTTTAAAACTTTCCTAAGTGGCTAGCGCCACTGCAAGCCAAAAATTGGCTTGGCGCCAGTCCTAGAGGCACCAGAAGGAATTTTGCCCTGGCACCACTGCAACAGGTGCTAGGCTACTCCTCTGTCTATGAATACAAAGCCTCCCCCATCATGAAAAGGGTTTGCAAACTCAGTCCAGAAACTCTGCTTTTCGAATTATAGAGCTCGAAGTCTCTCCAAAACCCTAGCCTCTCTAGTCTCTCCAAACCCTAGCCTCCATACACTTAACCCTAACATCTATACACACTTCATACACTCATACACAAGCCTCCAAAGCCTCCATTGATGACTCAAAGTGTTGCAACTTGGAAGCTCTCAAGGATCAAGCAAAGCAAAGCAAAGCAAATAAAACAAGAAGCAAACAAGGTAAGCTTTCTCTTTATGTTTATGTACTTCCCCCCCCCTCTCTTCTTCTTCTTAACTAACTTGGGTTTTCTTCTATTTTAATCCCCCATCTTCTAACCCCTTTCTTGCATGCTTGAAATAAGGGATTTCCCGATTCATGTATAGGAAGGATTGTTGAAAGTCACTTTGTTGGGGCCTTTCTTCTAATTCAACATTAGATCATATGGATTCAACCCCCTTGATTATGTGGTGAAACCAACCTTGTATGTTCACGATCTTACTTGCAATATGCATGTCATATTCATACATCCCTTCAAAACTTGTTTTCAAAGTGGTTTTCAAAACTTGCATCAAAATTATCTTTCAAACTTGCATTCAAAATCTCTTTCTCAAAAGTTATTTTCATAATCACAATCTTAAAGTGATTCTAGCCTTTCCATGGTTAGGGTTGCTTTAGAAAAGTATTATATTCATTGTGACCATCAAAGTCTATATTTTCGGTGTAAACCCACAATATTAAGATGATTTTAGCCATTCCATGTTTAGGGTTGTTTTAGGAAGGTGTGATATTTAATGGTATCATAATGGTCCATATTTCAAATCCATATTGTTTTCAAAATCGCCAACTTAGAATGGTTCTAATCTCTTCATGGTTAGAATTGTTTTAGAAAAGTGAGTCCTTCAAAGGATTTCAAAAGTCCATATTCAAACCCCTTTCAAAATTGTTTTTCAAAATACTTTCTAATAGCTCTCTTGAAAAATCCAATTTTTAACAAACTCCATCCTAAAAAGTCTCTCCAAAAATCTATTTTCCAAAAAGCTCTTTTCAAAATCTTTTACAAAAGTTCTCTTCAAAAATTCACTTTCTAGAAACTATCTTCAAGTTTCCTTCTTAGAAATTCTCTTCAAAAGATCTACTTTCCAAAATCTCTTTTTCTTGGAGTCCAAGTCAAGCTCTAGATTCCGCGGCTAGGAAGCCCTAATTCTCTTTCTTTAAAACATGACTTCATCTTCTGTTTCAAATCATAGGTTTCCAAAATTATCTTCTACATCAAATTTTAGATCTCTAAAAACTCTTTTTCTACACCAAATCATAGTTTTACAAATCCTAAATTTCCAAAATTTAACCTTTCTAATTCCATGTCAAATCCAATCTTTCAAATTATAAAACTAGATCAAATCTTCCCGTTTAGGAAACTAAATCAAATCCTCCAATTTTAGAAACCAAATCAAATCATCTCTTTTTGGAAATAAAATTTAATCTTCTATTTTAAGAAACAAGAATTAAATCTGTCTTAATTCAAAGCTTTCCTAAGTTCACACCTTTATAAAATTCAAAACTTTTTCCTAAATTGAAGTCTTTCCACAATCAAAACTTTCCTAAAATGAAACTTTTCTAATTTCAAAACTTTCTTAAGATGAAAACTTCATAATTTGGTACTTTCCTATTTAAAAATTTTCTAATTCACAGATTTGTAAAATCTAATCTTTCCTAAACCTTACTTTCTAAATTCTTTCAAATCAAGTGTTTAAGTAAAGTCTTTCTATATCAAATCAAATCTCTTTTCAAATCTTCCTTAAATCCAACTTTCTTAATTCGAACCTTTCCTAAATCTAACTTTCTAAAATCAAAGCTTTGAAATCTAAATGAAACATTCTTATTTCAATTATATGTTCTAATCTTAGGTTGCCTAAACGCTATGAGGCCAAAACTCTAGTTCAACCCTAACCCTAAAGTTAGGAAATTTCAACCCTTTTCTAAAACTCCTTTCTAAACCCAGATGGTTTTCCAATTTCAATTTAAGTCAAAATGTTTTCAAAATCTCAATCTTTCAAAATCAAATCCAAGTTCAATCTTTTCAATTCAAAATCAATTTCAAATCCTCAAGTTCTATTTTAAATCAAAGTCGATTCCAAGTTCAATTTCAAATCTCTTATTCAAAATTCAAATCAAACTGTTTTCAAATCAAACTTTTCAAAAATCTAAAAGTGTTTGTTTTCAATCGAACTCTTGTCCGAACTACAATTGACCTAATTCTCATAAGGGATATGTAGGCAACCCTTATGTGTGCAGTCATAACATTTTTCAAGTTTTCAATTCCACAACCTTTTTCAAACTTCCAATTCTATGATCTATTTGAAATTTCTAATTCTAAATTCTATTTTCAAATCTCCAATTCCAATTTCTAAAACCTTCTTTCAAATTTCAAATCAAGTCTTTTTTTCAAATCTATTTTCAAAAATCAAATCTTTTGCTTACACTTGCTTGTCATACTTCATATCAACTTTCCTTCGTATAGTTCTTCTCTAAAGTGGATAGTTTTGGAGATGTATTAATCAAAAATTCCGAATGAGTGAACCTAGTGTGAATAGACATGTAGGTACCGCAAGGGGGGGTAGGGCTTAAAGACTAAAACAGACCTAGATCACTGTTTTCAAAGACCAAAACAGAGTTATTTTCAAAAAGGGCTTAAATATTTTCAAAGGTTGCCAAACAACCTCTTTTCTTGAAAACCATCCCTTGAGGAAGTTTTCAAAACCTTTTCAAAAAAACCTTAAGTGTAATCTTCAGATTGTGCTTAGTTTTAGGTGACCTAACTCATCTTAATCAAGTTAGGTGGCGACTCCAAACCTTTTTCGAAAAGCCCTTAATGAAATCAATTTCAAATTCAAACCTAGTTGCACTCGTCCTTCTAGGAGGATGAGTTCTAACGAGAGAGCACTGTGTTGTAGTTGAAACTAAAACCCTAGTTGTGTGTATGTCGTGCTATAGCACCAAACATGGGACAGACCTTTGTCCTACTATCTCGGCCTTTAGGGAGGTATTACATGGACAAGTCAATTCGATTGCCCCTTATAATAAACATGCACAACCTCCACAAGGCCAAGGTAATCCTTTGCACCTACATACAACTCGAGGTGGAGGAACCATCCAAATTTCAGTTGAGAAATGATGGTCACTCTGCACTTCAATAATATTAGCCACCACAGCAATTCCATGGTTCTCCAAACCAATACCAAGGCCTTGTCCAGCAGTTCCAGTTGAATGCACCTTATATATATTGGCCTCTCCTAATGAGGACTGTAGAGGATAACTTGAACCAATTCATTCAAACATAGCAGGCAACCAACTCTAGACTGGAGAGGTCTATTCATGACCTCAAGAATCTTGTTACACAATCTCTCACCAAGCAGAAAGGCATATTCCCAGCACAACCATTGCCCAACTTAAACCGACAAACTCATGTTATTGAGACCAATCCTAATTCTACCAACCATGAGCAGGTTCAAGCAATGACTACTTTGAGAAGCGGAAAAACCATAGAAAACACCATTTGTGCTAAGCAGCCTGAGTCTAATGTGTCGCGCCTTGATTTTTCATAGTCAAAAAAATACAAAAGTGAGAAAAATACAGTACTCTTTCGTTAGAACTCATCCTCCTAGAAGGATGAGTGCGACTAGGTTTGAACTTGAAATTGATTTGATTAAGGACTTTTGAAAAACGTTTGGAGTCGCCACCTAACTTTGTTCAGATGAGTTAGGTCACCTAAAACTAAGTGCAATCCAAAGATTAAACTTAAGGTTAATGAAAATATTTTGGAAAACTTTCTCAAGAAAGGATTTTTGGAGAGAACAAGTTGTTTGGCAATCTTTTGGAAAGATTTAAGCCCCTCTTTTGAAAAATAACACCGCTTTTGGTCTCTTCAAAATGGTGATTCTAGGTTTAGAAGTTGGTTACGAATAGGGAAGATGCACTAGACTATCACCCTATCCTGCCCCTTTTGATGCATGGCATGCCAGTGTAAGAAAAATATTTGATTTTGAAATTAGATTTGAAGTTTGAAAAAGGTTGTGGAAATTGAAAACTTTAGAAAGATTATAGAATTAGAAACTTGAAAAAGGTTGTACAATTGAAAATTTGAAAAGGTTGTGACCGCACCTATGAGGGTTGCCTACGTATCCCTTTATTGGGAATCAGGTCAATCGTAATTCGGACACGGGGGGTCTGATTGAAAATAGACACTTTGGGGTCTTTAGAAAGTTTGACTTGAAAATGTTTGATTTGAACTTTGATTTGAAATCAAACTTGGAATTGAGTTTGATTTGAAACTGAACTTAAGGATTTGAAATTAAACTTTGAAGTAGAACTATGACTTGATTTGAAAAGATTAACTTGAGCTTTAAAATCATCTTAACTTAGATTAAAGTTTAAAAACCATCTTGGTTTAGAAAAGATTTTAGAAAGCAATTGAAGCCTCCTAACTTTAGGGTTAGGGGTGAACTAGGGTTTTAACATCTTAGGACTTTGGTAACCTAGGGTAGAACCATGAAATTGAAATAGAAAGGTTTGATTTGATCTTGAAAAGTTGGATTAAAGAAAGTTTGATTTTAAAAAACTTAGAATTAGGAAAGATGGGATTTAGAAAAGATTAGAAATGGTTTGATTTGATTTAGAAACACTTGCCTTGGAATGGTTGAAAAAGATTTGACTTGAGTATTTGATTTCAAACAATTTAGAAAGTTAGAATTTAGAAAAGATTGGATTTAGAAAATCTTTGAACTGGGAAGGTTTCAAAATAGGAAAGTTTCATTTTACGAAAGTGCCAAATTAGGAAAATTTCATTTTAGAAAAGTTTTGAATTTGGAAAGTTTTAAACGTAGAAAGATTTGAATTCGAAAAGATTTAAATTTGGAAAGATTAAATTTAAGAAAGATTTGAAAGTTTGAAATTAGAAAAGGTTTCGAAGTTTAAAATTAGGAAATGTTTAAAAGTTTGAAATTAGGAAAGATTTGATCTCTATTTCCTAAAATAGAAGATTGGATTTTATTTTCAAAAATAGATGATTTGATTTTATTTCCAAAATTGAAAGATTGGATTTGACACGGAATTAGAAAGGTTGAGTTTTGAAAATATTGAATTTGGAAATCTATGATTTGGTGGAAAAAAGGGTTTTCAAAATCTATGATTTGTTGTAGAAAATAATTTTGAAAATCTATGATTTGATGTAGAAAATAATTTTGGAAACCTAAGATTTGAGACAAAATAAAAAGTCATGATTTTAAGAAAGGAAATAGGGTTTCCTAGTCATGGATTCTAGGACTTGATTTGGGCTTAAGCCAAAGAGTTTTTAGAAAGTAGATCTTTGAAAAGTGTTTGTAGGAAGTAGATTTGCAAGGTTATTTGGAATGAGTTTTGAATAAGGACTTTGGCAAGTCTCTTGAATATCTCACTTTTCTAAAATGATTCTAACCAAGAAAAGATTAGAACCATTCTAGGGTTGTGATTTTAATAACAAATAGGATTTGAAATATGGACCATAATGATCACGGTAAATGTAACACATTCTTAAAACAACCCTAACCATGGAATGACTAGAATCACTTTAAGATTGTGATTTTAATCAAAACAATTTAGGGTTTACACCCAGAATTTTGACCTTTATAGTCACATTGAATGTAAAACTTTCCTAAAACAACCCTAACCATGGAATGACTAGAATCATCCGAGGAGTGTGATTTTGAAAACAAGTTTGAAAGAAAAGAGATTTTCAATACAAGCTTTGAAAGAGAATTTTGATGCGAGTTTGAAAACAACTTTGAATGCAATGCATAAACATGATAACTACAATACAATGGGGTTATGAACATACAAGGCTAGGCTTCACCACATAATCAAGGGGGCCAAACCCACATCATCAAAGGTTGAACTAGAAAAAAAGCCCCCAACACGGTGACCTTTAATAATCCTTCCTATGCATGACTCGCGGAATCCCTTGTTTCAAGCATGCAAGAAGAGGAGGTAGAAGATGGGGATTAAAATAGAAGAAAATCCAAGTGGGTTAATGTAAGCACCCCATTTTTGACCGCTCGGCAGTCTACACTCCGTCCAGACTTGTTTTCAAGTCATTGTGGGCATATTCCTATCGAAACCAATTCTCTAGGCCCAAATCCTGTTTGTCCATCGCTTCGCAGGCCTGTCAGACCCAAATAGAGGCAAAATGACCAAAATGCCCTTAGGGGTATTGTCCTTTCCTTTCTGATTCTAATCCCTCTCTCGGGACAGTTTATTCCTCGAGACGGTTCCAATTCAGGCACGTCATTTCAAAGAGGGTAAGACCCCTTTCCAATCCCACTCTCGAGACAGTTTATTCCTCGAGACGGTTCCAATCCAGGCACGTCTCCTCGGAGACGGTAAGACCCCTTTCCAATCCCTCTCTCGAGACAGTTTATTCCTCGAGACGGTTCCAATTTAGGGACATCTCTTCAGAGACGATAAGTCCCCTTTCCAATCGCTCTCTCGAGACATTTTATTCCTCGAGACGGTCCGAGTAGCGAAACTGCTCACAAAACCGTTAGAGTAGCAGAAATACTCACAAATAGGTCGATATAGAGAATTGCCAACAAACCCATGTGTCACGACGACCGCCGTTAGAGTGGTGGAAACACTCAAAACCCAGGTCAACACCAATGTCTGTTAACCCCCTTTGAACTTTTCCGAGACTTTCTGGTCAAGATTACCATTTTGCCCCTAGGCAACCGAATGCCCCGGGAACCACACCGGCTTTGGGTATCAAACCGGTAGCCCTCTGAGATTGCTTTTTATAGTACTCTCAACCTTCCTTTATCTTTCCGGATCATTCCGAGTCAGTTCCGCCAACCTGGTACCAAATGACCGTTTTGCCCCTAGTGGGCCGATCTCCTTTTTCGACCATACCGGCTCTGGGTATCAAACTGGTAACCTCTTGAGACTACTTTTTATAGTGTTCTCAACCTCCCTTTACCTTTTCGGATAATTCTGAGTTAGTTCCAGCAAACCCGATGCGAAATGACCGTTTTGCCCCTGGTGGGCCAGTCTCCTTTTTCGACCACACCGGCTCTGGGAATCAAACCGGAAACCTCTGAGAACATTCTGAATAATGTTTCCAGATCCCAAGTCTTCTTCCGGGACAGTCCGAGTCTGTCTCGGCAGTTTCCCGGTCTGATTGACCGTTTTGCCCCTAAAGGCCCGGTCAACCTTTCCGACACATCTTATCCTCATTTCTCAAGTCGAATACCTCCGGGACACTATTTTAAGTGTTCCTGCTCCTTTCCGGCCTTCCGAGTCATTCCTGGCTCCTTCAAATCATTCCTAGGCTTTCCGGAGTCACTCCTAGTGAAGGTAGGCTAAAAATTGCATGGTAGTCACTAGTACAGGCCCCTAAATCTAGTCAAAAATACGTTGCTTGCTGACCTTAAACATTTCCTAATTGGCTGGCGCCATTAGTAGTGGCGCCAAGCCAAAAAATGGCCTGGCACCACTCCTAGTGGCACCAGCGTAAAATTTAGCCTGGTGCCACTACAACAGGCGCCAGTGTTGTCCAACCTCTATAAATACAAAGCCTCATTCAACGTGAAAGGGATCCGCAAACTCAACCTAAAAATCATATATTTCGATATACAGAGCTCGAGCACCTCAAAAACCCTAGCCTCCCTAGGTTTTCCAAACCCTAGCCACTATACACAAACCCTAGCCTCCTATACACTCCTATACACCCCCATACACTCATACACTAACCTTCAACCCTCCTTCAAAGACTTGAAGAGCTGCCATCTAAAGCTTGAAGACAACTCTTGAAAATTGAAGATGAAGATTAAGACGAAGACCGAAGACCGAAGACAGCACGACGCGCAAAATAAAGAAGATATACGATAGACTCCCTATTTAATTTTTTGTACTTCCCCCCTCTATTCTCTCTCTTAACCCGCTTGGGTTTTCTCTATTTTTATCCCCCATCTCTGTCCCCTCCTTTCTTTGTATGCTTGAAACAAGGGGATTCCCGGTCCATGTGTAGGATTGGGCTATTGGAGAGTCACCGTGTCGGGGGCTTTCTTCTAGTCTAACCAGAGACCACGTGGGTTCGGCCCCCTTGATTATGTGGTGAAGCCTTAGCCTTGTATGTTCACGACCCCAAATTGCATTGTGCATATCATAGTCTTGCATCTTCCAAAATCCGTTTTCAAAGTTGTTTTCAAAATCGTTTTCAAACTTGTTCTCAAAATTGCATCAAAATCTCTTTTTCGAAAACTTGTTTTCAAAACCACAATCCTAGGGTGATTCTAGCCTTTCCATGGCTAGGGTTGCTTTAGGAAAGTGTTACATTAAAAGTGATCAATACGGTCCATATTTTCAAATCTTGTTGTTTTCAAAACCGCTTTCCTAAAGTGGTTCTAGCCTTCCTATGGTTAGAATTGCTTTAGGAAAGTGAGATGTTTTTACACCTTCTAAAAATTCTCTTTCCAAATCCTTCCTCCTAAAAATCTCTTTTTCAACATACTTTCCTAAAACTCTCCTCTCCAAAATTGTTTTCAAAAACTCCCTTCCAAAATCTATTTTTCAAAACTCCCTTTTTCAACTCCTTTCCAAAATCCTCTCACTAAAATCCATTTTCTAAAAACGTTCCCCAAAAATCTTCCTAGAAAACCTCTCTCCAAAAATCTTTCTAAAAACTTTCTTTCCAAAATCTTTCTTCTAGAAACTCTCCTCTAGGGTTTTCATTCTAAAATCTATGTTTCCAAAAACACACTTTCCAAAAACTCCCCTCTAAGATTCCCTTCTAAAAATCTTTGTTTTCAAAAACTCTCTTTAAATTCGCTTTCCAAAAACTTCTCCCTAGGATTTCCCTTTTAGAAAACTTTCGTTTCCAAAAACGCACTTTACAAAAACCCTCTTTCCTTAGAGCCCAAGTCAAGCCCTAGAACCTACGATTAGAAAACCCTAATTTTCTTTCCAAAAACATGGTTTTTAAACTTTGCCCCAAACCTAGGTTTCCAAAACCTCTTGTTTTCTACATCAAAACTGTACATGTTTCCAAACCCTATTTTCAACGTCAAAACTATAATTTTTCAAATTTAGGGTTTCTAGAATCTCCCTTTCCAAATCCTGGCCAAATCCTACCTTCCCTTTAGGAAACCAAATCCAATCTTCCCGTTTAGGAAACTAAATTCAATCCTCCGTTTTTAGAAACAAAATCAAACCTTCCCTTTTAGAAACAAAATCCAATCCCTTCCTAATCCAAATCTTTCCTAATTCAAATCCTTCCTAATCTTCCACTTTCCTAAGTCTTAAGTTTCCAAAACTTGAACATAACAATCTTTCCTAAATTTTAAAACTCAAAAGCTAAATCTTTCCTAATTCAAATCTTTCCTAATTTCCTACCTTCTTAAACCATAAGCTTCCTAAAACTTTCAACCTCCACATCTTTCCTAATTCAACCCTCTTTCCAAATTCAAGTTTTCAAACCTTTTCCTAAACTCAAACCTTTCCTAATTTCAAGATTTTCTAAAACTCAAACTCTAAAACTTTCTAAATCTTAAACTTTCTAAATTTCAAATCTTTCCAAATTCAAAGCTTTCCAAGTTCAAAACTTTCTTAAGTTAAGACTTTTATAATCTAAAAACTTTCTAAATTAAACTTTCCTAAAGCTTCAAATCTTTCAAATTCAAAACATTTCTAAATTCCCAACTTTCCTTTTTCAAAAACATTCCAAATTCAAAGCCTTTCCTTTTTCGAAAACTTTTTAAACTCGAAGCTTTCCAATTTCAAAACTTTCCTAATTTCAAACTTTCCAAAAATGACGCTTTCCTAAAACTGGCCTTTTCTAATTCGAACATTTCCTAAAATCCAATCTTTCCAAATCTTCCAAGTCTAACATTCAAATCTAATCTTTCTTAATCTCAAGTCTTTCCTAGGTCTCCTACCTTTCCTTAAGTCTAGGTTTCCTAAACCTCCATCTTTCCAAAACCAAGTCTTTCCAAAATCTTTCTCTTCAAATCAAAGTCCAATCTTCTCAATTTCAATTTCCAATCTCCTCTTCTAATCTCAAATCAAATCCAATTTTCAATTCAAGCTCTTTCTTCCAATCCAATCTCTCTATTCAAATCAATCTCTTTTCAATCGGACTCCGGTCCGAACTACGACTGACTTGATTCCCCTAAAGGGATACGTAGGCAACCTTCATAGGTGCGGTCACAACACTTTTCAAACTTTTAATTCCACCCTCATGGGTGCAGTCTCTATATTTTCAAATCTCAAATTCCAATCTATTTTTAAAATTCTAATTTCAAAATTTCTATTTACAAATTTTCAAACCTTCCAATTTCAATTCCATCTCTTTAAATCTATTTTCAAATCAAATTAATTTCAAATCAATCTCTTTTCAAATTTATTTTTTTTCAATTCTCTTAACTTGCACTTGCATATCATGCATCATGTTAGTTTCTTTTCAAACGTTGTTTTTCTAAAGTGAATAGGATTGGACATGGGTTAATTAAAGACTCTCATAGGTGAATCTAGGGTAGATTGACATGTAGGTACCGAAAGGGCGGGGTAGGGTGATGGCTTAGTGCGTCTTCCCTACACGTAACCAACCTCTGAACTTAGAATCACTGTTTTCAAAGACCAAAAAGGAGTTATTTTTCTAAAAAGGGCTAAATGTTTTCCAAAGGTTGCCAAACAACCCGTTTTCCTAAAAAAAACCCTCTCTTGAGGATGTTTTCCAAAATCATTTTTCAAAAACCCTAAGTGTAGTCTTCGGATTATTCTTAGTTTTTAGGTGACCTAACTCACCTTAATCAAGTTAGGTGGCGACTCCGAATCTTTTTCAAAAGCCCTTTATTCAAATCAATTTTCAATTCAAACCTAGTCGCACTCATTCTTTTAGGAGGGTGAGCTCTAACGAGAGATTACAACATTTTCCCACTTGTGTGAGTATTCCTCGAGTGCGAAAAATCTGGGCTCGACAGTTAAGAGAGAGAAAAGATAGGGGGATTGCATAAAATTAAATAGTAAACCAATCTCATTTTCTTCTTGCTTTGATTACTTGGTATGCTTCACTTGACTTGAACTTTGAGAGCTTTGAAAAAGCAGCATTTGATCTTTAATGGATATTTTGAGGCTTGTGTTTAACTATATAGGGTGTATAGAGGTTAGAGTTTGAGTGTATGGAGGCTAGGGCTTGAAAAGGCTTGAGAGAATTAGGGTTTGGAGAGACTTCGAGCTCTGTTTTTAGAAAGACTGAGTTTCTAGACTGAGTTTGCAAACCCTTTTTACACAGAGAGAGGGTCTATATTTATAGGCAATCGAATTGACCCTACAATAGCGCTAGGAAAAAATTTCCATTGGCGCCACCAGTAGTGGCGTTAGGCTTAATCTTGCCTTGGCACCACTACTAGTGGTGCCACCCCCTTAGGAAAGTTGTTAAGTTGGCAAGAAACAAATTTTTTAACCCTTGGGATGCAAGACAGAAGATTTGGGCACCTGTTCTAGTGACTAGCATGCAATTTTTAGCCTAGCTTCACTATGAATGACTCTGGAAAGTTAGGGAATGATCCGGGAGGCTGGCAATAGATATGAACCCTTGAAAGAGTGTCCTAGAGGTAACGGACTTAAAAAAATAATGCCGAAATATTTGAAAAGGTTGACCGGCTCACCAGGGACAAAACGGTTAATTGGAGTGGGAAAATACCGAAAAGGACTTGGAGTGACCCGTGAGAATGCTTGAAGGTTGGAAACACTATCGTGATTTTTTTGAGGGGTTGCAGGTTTGATACCCAGAGCCGGTGTGGTTGGAAAAAGTTATCGGCCTACTAGAGGCAAAATGGTTATTTTACATCAGGCTTACCGAGATGGACTCAGAATAATCCGGAAAGGTATGGGAAGATTGAGAATACTGTTTGAAGCATCCTTAGAAGGTTATCGGTTTGATACCCAAAGTCAATGTGGTTCCTAGAGGCGATCGGATGCCTAAGGACAAAATGGTCAATTTGACCGAATGGTCTCGAAATTGATTTGAAAAGGACTGCAAGGCACTTGGATGTGCCGGATTGTCTTTGGGACAATCTTGGAAGGGTGGACTTATTACTTTGAGAATTTAGGTACTTTCTCAAGAAGCGTGTCGGAAGGGTTTTTGTTAACAATTTCCAATCTTGACCTGTTTGCGAGTGTTTCTGCTACTCTGACAGTTGCAATGTTTGTGAGTATTTTCATCACTCTAAATGTATGCGTTCATTCTGGAGACTGTCTGATCTCGAAAAACTGATGGATGAAATTATCGTTTGAGGGATCAACTTTCACGAAAGACGTGCCGAATAGCAGGTGCTAGAAGTGAATCATTCTACTATCTTGGGGACTTGAATTTCGTCCTGGTTGACAAGTTTAAAGGGACTTACTGTTCCAAGGAGTTTTCTCGATAAATGTGTTGGATTGGATGGACTTATCATCTAAGGGACCAACTTTCTTGCAAAACTTGCCGAATTGAGTTTGAATGGTCTGTATTGGAATTGGAACTGGAATTGGAATTAAGGTTGAAATAGGGACTTACTGTCCTGGTTGAATGGTCTGGTTGATTGATTGGATTGAGTTTGGAAAACTATTTCAGACTTGAATGTGTCTGTATCAGTTTGAATATAAGTTTGATTGGACCGGAGACTGCCAAGAAGACAAAAACAGGGTACTTACAGTTACCCTTCTTTTTCTATCTTTGCTTGTCAAAGGTAGAAAACGATAAAGTAAAGGTTCCATGTTGACCGTGAGGCGATCGGAGGGATGGAATTTGAAAATGGCAATTTGGCCCAAGGGGGCGTTTGACATTGGATTTTGGCTGGCAAAAGGGCAAAGTTGCCTTGGATCTTAGTGGCGCCAGCCATAAAATCACCTTTGCGCCACTAACAGTGGCGCCAGGCCTGGGGTTTTAAAATAGCCCAGCTTCAGAGTCGAAGTTCACAGGTTTGTGAGAGTTTTTGAGCTTTTTAGAGTTTTCTGCCAAGAAAGACTCTTGTGCATTGAAGGAATGAATTTAAGGGACATCGGAGAGTTGCCGAAAGCTATCATCGTCGCCGAAATTGTTGCCAAAGAAGAAGATTTTGCCAGAAAACTCCAAGAGGTGAGTTTTTTGTTTTGTGTTGATTTCGATGTGTATTACTCCGTTTGAGTTGTGTAAATAGTCTAAATTGATATTTTAATGTGTTTTGAACACTCTAGTGAAGTTATTTCTACGTTTTGATTCTTGTTTGATTGAATTTGAGTAGTTTGGCATGTTTATGTAAAGAGGGTTTCTGCAGGATTTGAAAATTTGCTCCTATAGCCTTGGGTATTGGATTTTCTGGCTAAGTTTTTGTGTTATGTACCTTAGAAAAATGTGTTAAACAACTGCATGAAGTTTTGTGATTTTTTTAAAAATTTTCAAATTTTTGATTTTTCAAAAAATAAAAAAATGCTTGGAAAGTAGGAAAAATTGAGAAGTCATTGGAAATGTTTGAATTTGACCATTAGAAAAATCTGAGAATATTTTAGAAAAATATTTGAAGTAGTATTGAGAGATTTTGTGACAATTTTGAAAACCCTTGAATTTTTGAAAAATAGAACAAGTGTTTGAAAATTTGATCGTTTTGGGAAAGTGAGATATTCAAAAGATTTTCAAAAGTCCATATTCAAACTTTTTCCAAATTGCTTTTAAAAAATCTCTTTCTAAAAACTCCTTTCAAGAATCTCTTTCTAAAAACTCTCTTCAAAGATCTTTTTTCTAAAAGCTCTTTTTTTTTAAGTCCAAGTCAAGCCCTAGAATCCATGGTTAGGAAACCCTAGTTCCTTTTCAGAAAATTATGACTTCCTATTTTGCCTCAAACCATAGGTTTCCAAAACCTTTTTTTTTTTTTTACATCAAAACATAGATTTTCAAATCCTAGAAACTTAACTTCTTCTTTCCCAAATCAAGTCCAAGTTCTCTTTCAAAGTTCAAACCCTTTTTCAAGTCCAATTCTAAGTCTAAGTTCAATTTCAAATCAAATTTCAATTTCAAATCTTCTATTCCAAGTTCAAATCAAACTCTTTTTGAATCAATTCTTTTCAAATCAAACTTTTAAAAACCTTAATGTGTTTATTTTTAATCAAACTCTTGTCCGAACTATGACTAACCTGATTTTAAACAAAAGGATATGTAGACAACCCTCATGGTTGTGGTCATAACCTTTTTCAAGTTTTTGACTTCCACAACCTTTTTCAAATTTCTAATTCCAAACCTTTTTCAAGTTTTCAATTTCATAACCTTTTTCAAATTTTCAATTCTATATTCTATTTCAAGTTTCTAATTCTAAAATCTATTTTCAAATTTTCAATTCCATAATCTATTTTCAATTTTTAAAACATTCTTTCAAATTTCAAATCAAGTCTTTTCAAATCCATTTCCAAAATCAAATCTTATTCTTGCACTTGCATATCATGCATCATGTCAAACTTCTTTTAAAACTCTTTTTGAAAGTGTATATAGTTGGACAATAGATAATCAAAAATTCTAAATGAGTGAACCTAGGGTGAATAGACATGTAGGTACCTCGAGGGAGGGGTAGGGTGATGATCTTAGGATATCTTCCTTACATGTGACCAACCTCCAAACCTAGATCACTGTTTTCAAAGACCAAAATGGAGTTATTTTCAAAAATGGCTTAAATCTTTCCAAAGGTTGCCAAACAACCTATTTTTCAAAAAACCCTCTCTTGAGGAAGTTTTTCCAAAAAACCTTTTTTAGAAACCCTAAATTTAGCCTTCGGATTGCACTTAGTTTTAGGTGACCTAACTCACCTTAATCAAGTTAGGTGGCGACTCCAAACTTCTTTCAAAGGCCGTTAATCAAATCAATTTCTAGTTCAAACTTAGTCGCACTCGTCCTTCTAGGAGGATGAGTTTTAATGAGAGAGTATTGTGTTTTTCTCACTTATTTTTCTCGAGTAAGAAAAATCGAGGCGCGACACTTGGTAGAGATCGGGTTCGAGACACTCATGGGATTATAGGCAGTATGACTGGATGTTGGCCCTTTCTGGTTTGGTGGAGCTATGAATACTTGTCGATCCACCGTCTAGAGGTAGTAAAAACTGACCCTTATCCCCCGGTCTTGAGATGGGCTCATGATCAGGTGGCCCACCAATCTGAGATCACTGATTTCGTGATGATACAGGCAAACCTGGAGTTGATAGAGGCAAGAGATGTGACCTGGCAGCCCTTTGTTGAATCGATTCATTATGAGGCAGTAGGTATTTGGTCCCGATGTCTCTATCGGGGATTTCTTCTCTCAGTGATGAGTCCTATGAGTCCTATCTGGGAGACTGGCATTGGCGTTAGTTCCACGAGGAGCTCCAGTTGTCTGGGGATCCACCTAAGAATATGTTCGAAGCTTTGGTCGAAGAAGTTCCTATTCGGTATCAAGAACGTCAATCGGGTGCTGATTTTTTGCTTCCTCCAAAGACTAACTACGCCACGCATTTTAGGGCTCACTCCATAGGTGCCTTTACCCAGTTTGAGGTGGTGGTCGGGGGTTACACTGTTGGCTAGGAGGTAGTTGACTTGTGGCACCGGGCTGTAGGATATGTGCCTTAGGCCGAGTTTGTAGCCGTAAGGGATTAGAGAGACCGGTTGCAGACTGCGAGGGACTAGTTTCAGATGGAGAGAGACTTGTTCCAGGCCAAGGTAGCTACTTTGACCGCACAGTTGGCTCAAATGGGAGGTAGCAGGGTATGTTATTATTTATGTCTTTTTGTTCTGGCATTTTTTAGTTATTCATCTGCTTTGCTGATTCAAGTTCTTCCCTCTTATAGGTTGTTGGTGCTTCCAGTAGTTATCTGTTTCCTCCTGAGCTAGGTTTTGGAGATTTTGACCCAGACATTGACTTTGACCCTTAATGGGTCCCCCTTCTCGCAGGCCTAGCTTCTCTTCTACACCATGTCCTAGACATGCATTTAGTTTTTGTTAAACAATTTATTTTGTAATTTTTGAATAGAATAGATATTTATGATTCAGATAGCCAGATATATGTATTAATGTATGAGCAGGGGTGGATGTTTATGATTTAAATAGCTAGATATATTGACAGATGCATGAATAGGGATAATGTTGATGATGTATGTTTATTACATGCTCTAGAGATGATATTAAACTGTATTGGTGACTTCTGTTGCTACATGGGGCTTTGTCCCATGTACGCGAAGCTCATGCCGAAATTTTTATAAAAATGCATGCACATATGAGGAATACACCAGCTAATAAAATGAATGGGGTGCTGTCAAACTCTGCATCCTTGAAATGGAAACTCTTTCCTTTTTAGGGATTTGGCATCTCCTTTGGCTCAAACCTACCTTGACCAGATGATAGCATTTAGTACATTTCTCATTCTTTTGATCAACTTTGACTTTCTACTTTGGGTTAATGTTTGGGATCATCTGGCTTAAACTCTCAACCCTAGAGGCTTAGGCAACAACTTACCTAACTTTTGGCAGAGCGATGATTAACCGATCTTTCAATTTGAGGAGGCTTTGTTTGAGGACTGTAATGTAGGCTATGTTATGGGGTTTTGAATCAAATGGACATGCAGGCACAAATTTGATGTTGCTTTCAGTACGGTTTAGATCCATGCCATCCTTGGTTGGTCTTCTGATGGGGTTTGGTCCCTTACGATCCTTCCTTTGCCTCTACAACACGTCTAGCTCATTTAGATCAAGCAATTCCTTTTCAATTAGAGTAGACTTTAACAGGGTTGTAATGTGGGCCATGGTTTCAGGTTTTTCAAAGAAATGGTAAAGGCTCAAACCTATTGCTTTTACTGGGCTTTTTTATCGCCTAAGATCACTTTTAGATTTCTCTTATTATGTTTACTATATGCTCTTCAAGATGGCATGAAATGACCCCCCCCCCCTTTGTTTTGCTTTCCCTCTTCTTTCTTTTTGTGAGGTGGATACTTTTCTCAGATTTTTTTTCTTAGTGTTTAATTTTAACCCATTGAGGGTGGCAATCCCCAGCTTGGGGTTCTCTTGGAAAGAAACATAACTGGCTCAACAGGTTTGACGATGGTTGGTTTTTACCATACGGGAAATAAAATGAGGGTTTATCTTCATTTTGAATCAAATTGCTTGATCTATAAAGTCTTCACGTTGCTTCAGTTTGATGGAAGATGAGTGACATTCTTTGTTGAGTCCTCAATTATCTAACCACCCCAGTATGGGGAGATGGTTTTGGATCAGAGTTGACAAGGAATCTTTTGCTTTCCATGAGGCACTAGTGGATTAAGCAAAGATGATATACATTTTTTTTTTGAAAAAATGAAAGATGGCTCCTCTTCCTTTTGCTAATCTGGCTACTCATCACTTAGCTTCGATGTCTTGCAAGTGCCGTTTTTGGGTGATTTTCTCACTCATCCTTATCCTCTCTCTTTTTTCAGAAAGTTGATCATTCAGCTAGTGGTTAAGTCACGCTATCACACCCTTCAAGTCAGATCTTCCACAAGATAAAACGGACCCCTTATCTTGGAAGCATTCACCATTCACAAGAATATGAGATAACAACAATTGAATGAAAAACTATCTTTTTATTATTTTAGATGAAGAGCATAGAGTTCTTATAGGAATGAAAATGTAGACATAAATAGAAAGTAATAGGGACAGAAAGAAAGTGAGTGAGAACACCTCTTTCTTGTACACTTTTGTGGAGAGCCCTTCTAATATAATTTTGGGACGATGCCCACATTTTCTATCCTCCATCCATCATTGTGATCCCTGGCCAAGGCAAGGCAGCCAGAGACTTCTTATAGGGCTCTGAGCGAGTTAGCAGTGATGGTGCAGTTGTCAACTTCATTGAACTCTTTGTTTTCCTTTATGACCTCATCAGCTTCTCTAAGAAACATGTTAGCCAACTCACTTCCTTCTAGCTTGAATGGCTCTACTCGTGCTTTTGGCTCTTTAGGTCCCCAGCCCATGTCTTCATAATCAAATTCAGTCACGAGTTAGGGGTTCTCTGATAGGTGGCGTTCAGCTGCCGCATACCTAGGGTGTAAAAACTCATTGCCCCAACCATCAACGGTCATGTCTCCGACGGGGATCTCCTCCTCGGGTATGGATTTCTCATATGGCCAGTCAGAGGGGTCATATATTTCATTTGGATTGTGGAGATATAATGAGCATGATGGGAATTCCTCTTCCCATTTGCTCTCTTCATCGGTCTACCAATCTCCCTCGTAATCTTCAATTTTGACCTCTTCCAGCCCATCATCCTCTTCTATTTCCTCTAGTATTAGGTTAACAGTGTGGTCTGACAGAGGATTTGTGGTAATGTTAGGGGTAGGATTAAGGTTCACTGGTTGTATGTCATGGTCTTGTTGTCTAATAGGTCTTGAATTTTGTGCTTGAGGGAGAAGTAGCTTTCAATGTCATGTCCTTGGCTACCCAAATGATACTTACAAGTGAGAGCGCCATTGAAGGTTAGAGGTAGAGGGCTTAGCAATGGACGGGTCGGTATGTGCTTCAGTATGTTGTTCTTTAATAGGTTATGGTAGGCTTCTGTTTGGGTGCAAGCTAAGGTATCAAAGGTACAGATGCATTAGACCGGCCTATTGAAGTTGGGTTGTGCCCCAGCAAGACCAAATTTAAGTGCTTATGTAGGCATGGTTAAGGTGGGAATGGGTAAGATAAGATGTGAATGGAGTGGTGGACGATATTGGGGTGGTTGAGTGGGAAAAATAGCAGACACCTCACTCTCCTTCTTGATTACTTAGCCACCTTTTTGGCTATGTTGGTAGAACTTTTCCCAGTTTTTGCATAAAGATCCGTAATCCTTCCCGTCTTGAGGCCGTTTTCTATCATCTCCCCTTGCATGATAAGCTCAGAGAAGCTTTTTTCGACACTCATGTGGAGTTTTTCATAGTATATGCCTTGGAAAGTGTGTACAAACAGTTGCACATACTCTTTCTCTTCTAAAGGGGGGTTGACTTGTGTAACTGCTTCTCTCCACCTACGTGTATAGCTCTTGAAGCTTTCTTTCTCTCCCTTACTTATTGTCATCAAGGACCATCAGTTAGCAGTGAGGTCTATGTTGTGACGATATTGGGTTTTGAATGCATTGACCAATTCGATCCAAGTTGTGGTCTTCCTTAGGTCGAGTTGGGCAAACCATTGTAGGGTTGACCTAGTGAGACTATGTTAAAAAAGTTACAAGAGGAGTTTTGGATCATTCCCATAGCCACTTAATGCCCCAGCATAAAGGCAAAGGTGGGTAATAGGGTTACTGATGCCATCATACTTTTGAAAATCAAACATTTTAAACTTGGCTAGTTTTGGATGGTCCGAGAAGAAGCACAACTCATCGTAGAAGGTAAGCCCAAAGGTGTCATTGCCATAAAGGCTTGGCAATGAATCTTCCAACCTTTGAATTTTTAGATTAAGAGGGTCTACGAAAGTTCTTTTCACAGCAGGCGAGAGTAGTATGGTTTCCCCTTCTTTAGTGTTGGCCCACTTGGAATCCTCCTTGTTTTTCCCTTAGTATCAAATTGAAGTACCATCCTTGGGTTGGCAGGTTTAGAGCCCTTGGGAAAAATCATGGATGATGATAGGGCCACATCAATATCTTTCAGAGCCAGAGCTTGGATGAGCTTAAACATCTCATCGCTCTTGGTTCTCATTTCATTAACCTCTTCTTGAGAGACTAAGGATGTCTCATCAGGATTAGTGGCCATTAGCAAAGCTCTTTGTCGGGCAATGATCGGGTCCCTAGTAGGCTATGTATCTTTCTTAGGAGCAACAATGTCTTTTTATGGTGTAGTCTTTACAAAAGGAAAAGAAAGTAAAAGAACAACAAGGTCGCAAGTCATGAGTTAGCGTTTGATATTTGAAAGACCTTATGCGATGCATGTCTTAGGGGTGTCCCTTCTTGTGAGGGAGACTAAACATGATGCACTTGGCTCACACTTTAGAGATAGGGGGTTTGCCCCTGTATGGGGATACCTTACCGTTAATTGAGAACATGCATTTATTTGCAAAAAGTAGAGGAGTACATTGAACTTTGAGTTTGAATACAATGGAATTGAAACACATTTTAATAGGGGGAATAGGGACATTTCACTTTGGACTTCCACCTATCTACTTTTACATTTGAGATCCTAAACACTCTAGAGTCTTTGAATTTGCCTTCTTTGAGCTTGATATTAAGGAGGTCATTGAGAGACCTTACTGTTTGATTGCCGCTTATCTTCTCGGCAACCTTATCTCTATGAACATATAGGGTTTGGGGCTCCTCTTTATGGAATGACTTGAAATGTATGCCATGAGTCCTTAGGGTTACGTGAGAACCCTTAGGATTTTAGTAAGTTTTATGCAAGGGAGAGTGATCTTGGCGTCACTTACTATAGGTTGATCATATGCATGAGAATGCAGTTACTTTAGTTACTTTGGAACTCTGGTAATGAAATGAAATATTGAATGTATGAACATGTATGCATAAAGTATAAAGAGAGACAATCCAATTGTAAAGTAAATACGTATGCATGAGCATTTATACAAGCATTATAACAGTAGGAAAAGACAAGAATAAAGGTAAGTAAAGTAGTCGCCCTATCCTTTATGGTTTTGAAATTGACGTGCATGTCTTAAATCCGACAGAGGGTCTGCTATGCAAGGTTTTTACATGAGCATGAGGTTGAGGGTTTACTAACACTTCCTAAGAAGGCTTAGTTCCCAGATCTTCAAACCTTGGCCCACTACCCGATGTGGTGCCATTATAGGTTGGTGATCCAAGCGGGGGAACCACAAAGAGGCTATAAACTAAGAAACTGACACAGCATCCGCCCATAACCAATATACCGTTCTCCCTTCTAACTAAAAAGGACGTAACTGGGTAAAGAATGTAAATATGCAAATGCAAGTGCACGTGCAGTGTGTGTATGAAATTTTAAAAATCAGAGGAAATGGTCCAACAACTCTCATCCATCCTATCCATTCCATCCTATTCATTCATGATATACATGGCAATTAATATGACATAAAATGAAATTTGAACAAAGGTCCACCTACCAAAAAAATGTACAAAGTTAGTACCTTGATGACAAACTTAATGCAAGATTGAATGATTAAATATGAATAGAATGCATGTTTTTGAAAACAGCTTGGAAAAGGTTGATTTTGAAAATTTTGAAGTGGATAGGATTGGACAAGTTAATCGAAGACTCTAAATGAGTGAAGGGTAAAACGACATGATAATGGCCTAACCCTCTAAGCGTTCCTAGTGGAGTCACTAGCTGTCGTGCCCTAATTTTTCACACTAAAAAAAATAGACAAGTAAGAAAAACACAGTACTCTCTTCTTATAACTCATCCTCCTAGAAGAACGAATGCAACTAGGTTTGAACTTGAAATTCATTTGATTAAGGGATTTTGGAAAAAGTTTGGAGTCGCGACCTAACTTTGTTAAAGTGTGTTAGGTCACTTAAAACTAAGTGCAATCCAAAGATTAAACTTAGGATTTTTGAAAAACTTCCTTAAGAGAGGGTTTTTGGAGAAAACAGGTTGTGTGGCAACCTTTAGAAAAATTCAAGCCCCTTTTAAAAAATAACTCCGTTTTTGGTCTCTCAAAAAAACAGTGATTCTAGGTTCGGAGGTTGGTTATGTATAGGGAAGATGCATTAGGCTATCACCCTATCTTGCCCTTACGGTACCTACATGTCTATTCACCCTAAGTTTACTCAAATAGAATCTTCGATTATTCAATGTCTAATACTATCAGCTTTTAAAAGAATTTTGAAAAAATGTGTTATATGATCCATGACATGCAAGTGCACGAAAAAAATTTTGATTTTGAAAATAGATTTAAAGAAAGGATTTGAAGCTTGAAAAAAGTTGTGGAAATTGAAAACTTGAAAAAGGTTATAGAATTGAAAACTTGAAAAAAGTTATAGAATTGAAATTTTGAAAGAGGTTATGACATCCATGAAGGTTGCCTACGTATCCCTTTGTTAGAAATCAAGTGAGTCGTAGTTCGAACACGGGGTCTGATTGAAAATAGACACTTTGGAGTCTTTGGAAAGTTTGACTTGAAAAGGTTTAATTTGAACTTTGATTGGAAGATTTGAAATGGAACTTTGATTTGAAATCGAACTTGGAATTGACTTTGATTTGAAATTGAGCTTGAGGATTTGAAATTGAATTTTGAAGTAGAAATTGGACTTGATTTGGGAAGATTGAGTTGAGCTTTAAAATTATCTTAACTTAGATTGAAGTTTAAAAACCAACTTAGTTTAGAAAAGATTTTAGAAAAAAATTGAAGCCTCCTAACTTTAGGGTTAGGGATGAACTAGGGTTTTGACATCTTAGAACTTAGGTAACCTAGGGTTGAAGCATGCAATTGAAATAAAAAAAGGTTTGATTTGATCTTGAAAAGTTGGATTAAAGAAAGTTTGATTTTAGAAAACTTAGAATTAGGAAAGATGGGAGTTAGAAAAGATTGGAAACGGTTTCATTTGATTTAGAAACACTTGCCTTGGAATGGTTGGAAAAGATTTGACTTGAGCATTTGATTTGAAAGAATTTAGAAAGTTAGAATTTAGGAAAGATTGAATTTAGGAAATCCTTGAATTAGGAAGGTCTCAAAATAGATAAGTTTCATTTTAAAAAAATGCCAAATTAGGAAAATTTCATTTTAGGAAAGTTTCATTTTGAGAAAGATTTGAATTTGGAAAGATTGAATTTAAAAAATATTTGAAAGCATGAAATTAGGAAAAAATTGGAAGTTTGAAATTAGGAAAGGTTTGAAAGTTTGAATAGGAAAGATTGATCTCTATTACCTAAAATAGAAGATTGGATTTTATTTTTAAAAGTAAATGATTTGATTTTGTTTCCAAAATTGAAAGATTGGATTTGACATAGAAGTGAAAAGATTGAGTTTTGAAAATTTTAGATTTGGAAATCTATGATTTGGTGGAAAAAGAGTTTTGAAAATCTATGATTTGATGTAGAAAATAATTTTGAAAACTTATAATTTGATGAAGAAATAATTTTGAAAACCTATGATTTTAGGAAAAATAAAAAGGCATGATGTCTAGAAAGGAAATAGGGTTTGCTAATCATGGATTCTAGGGCTTGACTTGGACTTTAAGCGAAACAGTTTTTGGTAAGTAGATCTTTGAAAAGTATTTTTAGGAAGTAGATTGGCAAGATTATTTGGAAAGAGTATTGAATATGGACTTTTGCAAGTCTCTTGGATATCTCACTTTCCTACAATGATTCTAACCATGAAAAGATTAAAACCATTCTATGGTTGTGATTTTAACAACAAATAGGGTTTGAAATGTGGACCATAATGATCACATTAAATGTAACACATTCGTAAAACAACCATAACCATGGAATGGCTAGAATCACCTTAATATTGTGGTTTCGATAAAATAATTTAGGGTTTACATCCAAAATTTGGATCTTGATAATCACATTGAATGTAACACTTTTCTAAAATAACCCTAACCATGGAATGACTAGAATCATCCCAGGAGTGTAATTTTATAAATAAGTTTGAAAAAAAGAGATTTTGAATGCAAGTTTTGAAAGAGAACTTTGATGTGAGTTTGAAAACAACTTTAAATGCAATTTTGAATGCAATGCATGAACATGATAACTATAATGCAATGGGGTCATGACTGTATAAGGATAGGCTTCACCACATAATCAAGAGGGCCGAACCCACACTATCAAAGGTTGAACTAGAGAAAGCCCCAAGCACGATGACTTTCAACATTCCTTCATAGGCATGAATTGGGGAGTTCTTTGTTTCAAGTATGCAAGAAGAGGAGGTAGAAGATGGGGATTAAAATTAGAAAAAAATCCATGTGGGTTAGGAGAGAGAAGTGAGAGGGGGATTACATCAAAGTAAATAGAAAACCAACCTAGTATTCTTCTTGCTTTGATTACTTGGTTTGCTTTACTTGACTTGAACTTTGAGAGCTCTAAAGATTTAGCACTTGATCTTCAATGGATGTTTTAAGGCTTGTGTTTGAGTGTATAAGGTGTATAGAGGTTAGGGTTTGAGTGTATGAAGGCTAGGGTTTGAAAAGGCTTGAGAGAATTAGGGTTTGGAGAGATTTCGAGCTCTATTTTTAGAGAGACAAAGTTTTTGGATTGAGTTTGCGGACCCTTTTTACACAGAGGGAGGGTCTGTATTTATAGGCAATCGAACTAAGCCTGGCGCCTATTATAGTGGCGCCAGGAAAAATTTTCCATTGGCGACACCAGTAGTGCTGTTAGGCTTAATCTTGCCTTGGCACCACTAGTAGTGGTACCACCCCCTTAGGAAAGTTGTTAAGTCGGCAAGAAACAGATCTTTTGATCCTTGGGACGTAAGACATAAAATTTGGGTGCCTGTCCTAGTGACTACCATGCAATTTTTAGCCTAGCTTCTCTAGGAATGACTCCAAAAAGTCAGGGAATGATCTAGGAGGCCATGGATAGACAGTAACCCTTAAAAGAGTGTCCCAAAGGTAACGGACTTAAAAAAACAATGCTGGAATATTTTAAATGGTTAACCGGCCCATGAGAGGCAAAACAGTCAATTAGACTAGAAAAACACCAAAAAAGACTCAAAGTGACTTATGAGAAGGCTTGAAGGTTAGAAACACTATCGAGAGTGTTCCAAAGGGTTGCTGGTTTGATACCTAGAGTCGGTGTGGTTGGAAAAAACGATCGGCCCACTAGGTGCAAAACGGTCATTTTGCACCGAGCTTACCAAAACGGACTCGAAATTATCTAGAAAGGTATTAGAAGGTTGAAAAGACTGTTTGAAGCATCCTCAAAGGGTTACTGGAGGCGATCGGATGCCTAGGGACAAAATGGTCATTTTGATTGGATGGTTTCAAAATTGATCCGAAACTGACTATAAGGCACTTAGACGTGCTGGATTGTCTTTTGGACAATCTTGAAAGGTGGACTTACCATTTTGAGGACTTAGGTACTTTCTCAAGAAGCGTGTGTAAGCATCCCATTTTTGCCTACTCAGCAGTCTCCAGTCTATCCAGATTTATATTCAAGTTAATATGGACATATTCCAATCTAAATCAATTTTTCAAGTCCAATCTTGTCAATCAATCGCTTCGCAGGCCCATTAGGCCTAATAGAGGCAAAATGACCAAAATGCCCTTAGGAGCATTGTTCAAGCCAATTCCAATAGGCGTGTCTTTTCAAAGACAGTAAGTCCCCTTTTCCAATCCCATTCCTATTCAGTTCCAATTCCAATTCCAATTAAATTTGGCACACCTTTTGAGAAAGTTGATTCCTTGAGGTAGTAAGCCCATCCTGTCCTGCACGTTTTCTAGTGAACACTTTTGAACGGTAAGTCCCTTCAAACTCATCAACCGGGATGAGACCCCAAGTCCTTGAGATGGTAGAACGGCCCACCTTTGGCACCTGCTAGCCCGCCAATGCAAAAATGTCCGTTTCAGCACGCCTTCCAAAAAAGTTGATTCTTCAGGCGCTAAGTCCACTTTGCAACTTCCCGAGATCAGACAGTGTCTAGAATGATCGCGACCCGTTAGAGTAACGAAAATACTCGTAAACATCGCAATCGTTAGAGTGACGGAAACATTCGCAAACAGGTCGATATAAGGAATTACTAACAAACCCTTATATCACGGGACCGCTGTCAGAGTGATGGAAACACTCAAAACCTAGGTCAACAACATTGCTTGCTAGCCCACTCCAGTGAAAAATGGCCAAACAGCCCCTGGGACCATTTCTGGCACATTTCTTAAGAAAGTACCTAAGTCCTCAGAACAGTAAGTTCACCCTTCCAAGATTGTCTCGAAGACAATTCGACATTATTAGGTGCCTTCCAGCCAGTTTCGGGCCAGTTTTGAGACTTTTCTGTTAAGATGACCATTTTACCCCTAGGTAACTGGCATCCTGGGAACCACACCAGCTCTGGGTATCAAACCGGTAACCTCCTCCTAGGGATGCTTTTGATAATATCCCTAGACTTCCATTACCTTTTCAGATCATTCTTAGTCAGTTCTGGCAAATCTGGTATAAAATGATCGTTTTGCCCCTGGGGGGCCGGTCGCCTCTTCCAACCACACCGGCTCTAGGTATCAAACCGGTAACCTCCTGGAAAATTCTATGTAATATTTCCAAACCTCGAGTCTTCTTTTGGGACATTCCGAGTCCATCCTGGTAGCTTTCCGGCCCGATTAACTGTTTTGCCCTAATGGCCCGGTCAACTTTTCCAACACATCCTATCATCATTCTTCAAGTTTACTACCCCCGAGACACTATTCTAAGGGTTCCTGTCCCTTCTGGCTTTCCGGGACATTTTTGGCCCTTCAAATCATTCCCGGACATTCCGGAGTCACTCCTAGTGAAGCCAGACTAAAAATTGCATTGTAGTTACTAGTACAGGCGCCTAAATCTTCTGAAGATACGTTGCTTGCCGACCTTAAAACTTTCCTAAGCGGCTAGCGCCACTAGTAGTGGCACCATGCCAAATTTTGGCCTGGCGCCACTCCCTAGTGGCGCCATAAGGATTTTTAGCCTGGCGCCATTGCAACAGGCACTAGGTCATTCCTCTGTCTATAAATACAGAGCCTCTTCCAGCGTGAAAAGGGTCTGCAAACTCAATCTAAAAATTTTCCTCTTCGATATACAGAGCTTGTAGCCTCCCTAAACTCTAGTCTTCTTTAGGTTTTCCAAAACTCTAGCCTCCATACACAAATCCTAACTCCCATATGCACACATACACCCCTATACACTCCTACACTAGCCTCTAAAGCCTCCATTGAAGACTCGAAGCACTGTAACTCCGAAGCTCTGGGAGATTAGAACAAGCTCTCAAAGATCAAGGTGAAGACCGAAGCAAAGCAAGAAAAGCAAGGCGCACAAAAAAAAAAAAAAAAAAAAAGCGAATAAAGAAGATGCAAGGTAGGCTCTCTATTTAGGTTTACGCAATTCCCCCCTCTCTCTTCTCCCTCCTAACCCACTTGGGTTTTCTTCTATTTTAATCCCTCATCTGCTTCCTCCCATTTCTTACATGCTTGAAACAAGGGAATTCCCAGTTCATATGTAGAATTAGGCTATTGAAAGTCACCGTGTAGGGGACTTTCACTTAGTCTAACTGAAGACCACGTGGGTTTGGCCCCCTTGATTATGTGGTGAAGCATTAATCTTGTATGTTCTCGACCCCAATTTGCATTGTGCGTATCATGATCTAGCATTTCTCCAATATTCGGTTTTAAACTTGTTTTCAAAAACTTGCATCAAAATTGTTTTCAAAACTTGCGTTAAAATCTTCTTTTTCAAAACTTATTTTCAAAATCACAATCCTAAGGTAATTCTAGCTTTTCCATGGTTAAGGTTACATTAGGAAAGTGTTACATTTAAAGTGACTTTCATGGTCCATATTTTCAAAATTATTGTTGTTTTCAAACCACAATCCTAGAATGGTTCTAATCTTCTTTGGGTTAGAATCGTTTTAGGAAAGTGAGATATTTTTAAAGGCTAGCAAAAGTCTATATTCAAATCCATTTTGAAATCTCTTTTTAAACTTTATTTCCAAAAGCCCCTTTTTAAATCCTCTCCAAGATCTTCTTCAAAATCTCCTTTCCAAAATTGTTTTCTAAAAATTCCCCTCAAATATCTATTTTCTAAAACTTCTTTTTAAACTCCTTTCCACGAAGCTCTCTTCAAAATTCCCTTTCTAAAAATACTTCTTAGATTTCATTCCTAAAAACTCTTTCCAAAAAATCCGCTTCCAAAAAACTCTCTTTTTGAGCATACTTTCTAAAAACACCTCTTTTCTAGATCTCCTTCCATAAATCTTCCTTTCTAAAAATGTAATTTCCAAAACTCTTTCCTGGCAGTCCAAGTCAAGCCCTAGAGTCAATGATTAGGAAACCTAATTCTCTTTCCTAAAATATGATTTTCAATCTTGCCCAAAAATCTAGGTTTCCAAAATCTCCCTTTTTTACATCAAAATTATAAGTATCCAAAACCTATTTTCTACATCAAAACTATAGTTTTCCAAATCTAGGATTTCTAAAACTTCACCTTTCAAATCCATGCCAAAATCCAATCTTCCCTTTAGGAAACCGAATCCAATCTCCCTATTTAGGAAACTAGATCCAATCATCTGCTTTTTTATACAAAATCAAATCATCTCTTTCTTTGAAACAAAATCCAAATCTTTCCTAATTCAAATCCTTCCTAATCTCATACTTTCCTAAACCTTAAGTTTCCAAAATTTAAACTTTCAAATCTTTCCTTAAACTCTAAGCTTCTAAATCTTCCCTAATTCCAACCTCTTCCTAAATTTCATACCTTTTCAAATCTTAATTTTCCAAATCTAAATTTTTCAATTTTTCTTAAACTCAAACCTTTCTTAATTTTAAGTATTTTCTAAAACTTAACTTCCTATCTTTCTAAAATTCTAAACTTTTGAAATTTCCAAACTTTCCTAATTTCTCAATTTCAAAACATTCCTAATTCAAAACTTTCTAAAGTCCAAACTTTCTAAATTCGAAACATTCTTAAATTAAAACTTTCTAAAATCAAACTCTTCCTATTTTCAAAACTTTCCAATTTCGAAACTTTCCTAAAATTAAAAGTTGCCTAAAACGGAACTTACCTATTTTGAACCTTTCCTAATTTGAACCTTCCCTAAATCTAATCTTTCCCTAATCTTCCGAATCCAACATTTGAGTCAAGTCTTTCTCAATCTCAAGTCCTTCTTAAATCTCATATTTCCTAAGTTTAGGTTTCCCAAAACTATATCTTTCCAAATCTAGTCCAAGTTCTTTTACAAGGGTGAAATCCTCTTTCAAGTTCAATTCTAGGTCTAAGTTCAATCCTGATTTCCTAATCTTCCAATTTGAATTCCAAATCAAAATTTCTTTCTTCAAATCAAAATCTTCTATTTTCAATCGGACTCTTATCCGAACTACAACTGACCTGATTCCCAAAAAAGGATACGTAGGCAACCCCCATGGGTGCGTTCACAACCTTTTTCAAGTTTTCAATTCCATAACTATTTTCAAACTTCCAATTCCAAAAATCTATTTTCAAATTTCTATTTTCAATTTCTAAAACTTTCTTTCAAAATCAAATCTATCTTTCGAACCCATTTCAAATCAAAATCAAAATTTCTTTCCAAATCTATTTTCAAATCAAATATTTCTATTGCACTTGCATCTCATGCATCATGTCTTTTCCTTTCTAAAAATTCTTTTCTAAAAGTGGATAATTTTGGACATTTATTAATTGAAGACTCTATTAAGTGAATCTAGGGTGAATAGACATGTAGGTATCGCAAGGGCGGGGTGGGATGATGGCTTAGTGCGTCTTCCCTACACGTAACCAACCTCCAAACTTAGAATCACTGTTTTTCGTAGGACCAAAATGGAGTTATTTTCAAAAGAGGGCTTAAATATTTTTCAAATGTTGCTAAACAACCTATTTTCTTAAAAACCCTCTCTTGAGAAAGTACTTTCAAAATCATTCTCAAAAACCCTAAGTGTAGTCTTCGGATTGTGCTTAGTTTTTAGGTGATCTAACTCACCTTAATCAAGTTAGGTGGCGACTCCAATTGTTTTCCAAAAGCCCTCTATTCAAACCAATTTTCAATTCAAACCTAGTCGCACTCATTCTTCTAGGAGGATGAGTTCTAACAAGAAAGTACAGTATTTTTCCCGCTTGTGCGTGTATTTCTCGAGTGCAAAAAATCTGAGTGCGATAGCTGGCGATTCCGTTGGAGATACTTAAAGGGTTAGGCCGTAGTCATGCCTCTTCACCCTTGACCCATGTAGAGTCTTCAATTAACTTGTTTAATTCTATTCACTTTAAATTTTCAAAATCAAAATTTCAATGTTATTTTCAAAAAAACATGCATTTATTTTCATTCATATTATCTTGCATCAAGTTTGCCATCCACATACTAACTCTTGCACCCTTATTTTGTAGGTGGGCTTTTGTTTTTTGTTTATGTCATACTAACTGCTATGCATGAATGAATGTGATGAACAGGATGGATAAGAGTTGTTGGGCTCTTTCCTCTGCTTTCAAAAATCACACACTGCACGTGCACTTACATTCTGCATACTTGCATTCCTTTCCTAATCTGTCCTTTCTAGTTAGAAGGGTGAATAGTATATTGGTTGTGGGCAAGATGCTGTGTCAGTTTCTTCGCCTACGGCCTCTTGATGGTTCCCCCGCTTGAATCACCAACCGTTTATGGCACCACCTCGGAGAGTGGGCCTAGGTTTGAAGATACAGGAACCGAGCCTTTTTAGGACACATTAGTAAACCCTTAACTTCATGCTCATATAGACACCATGCATAGTCGAACCTCTGCCGAATTTAAGACACGCACATTGTTTTCCAAAACGATGGAGGAAAGGGCGACTGCTTTCATTTTCCTCTATATCTATTTATTCCTGTTGTTATAATGACTTTATTCTTACTGTTATAATGCTTGTCTAACTGTTCATGCATGCACGTTTACTTTACCATTGCATTATTTCTTCTTACGCTCTTTGCATCCATATTCATGCATGTAGTATGGCATCCCAAGACAAGAGTTCCAGAGTAACTCAAGTCACTGCATTTTTATGCATATGATCAACCCAAAGAGAGTGACACCAAGGTCAATCTCTCTTGCATTAAACCAACCCAAACCCTAAGGGTTTCCATGTAACCCTAAGGAATCATTGCATGCATTTCAAGTCATCCCATAAGAGAGGCCCCAATTCATCTATGCTCACAAAGATAGGATTGCCAAGAAGATAAAGGGCAACCAATCAGCAAAGTCTCTCAGCGAGCTCCTCGATGTCAAATCGAAAGAAGGTGAATCTGAAGACTCAAGAGTACTTTAGGATTCCATATGTAAAATTAGATAGGTGGATGTCCAAGGAAAATATTCCCTCTTCCCTCGATAAAATGTACTTTGATTATTTTGTTTTATGAGTTTCCTTATTTTTCGCGAATAAATGATGAATTCAGATTCTTGATCCATGGTAAGATGCTTGCATACAAGGGCAGACCCCCTATCTTTTGGCTGCTTTCTTCAATCGATGCGGGTTCAGAATTCTTCTCGATGGGGCAGCTTGACTAGTTTTTGGCCTTTCCTTGTCTGGTAGAGTTACGAGTACCTGTCGGTGTGTCGCCCTGCAGTTGTCGAGGATGATCTCTATCCTCGTGCTTTGAGGTGGGCTCGTGACCGGGTAGCCCAGCGATCGGAGATTACTGACTTCGTGACGCTCCGGCTAACCTGGAGCTGATTGAGGCGAGGGATGTGACCTATCGGCCCTTCATTGGATCAGTCCATTACGAGACAGTCCGGTACCTGGTCCCGTTGTCCTTATCGAGAGCTGCTTTTCTCAGTGATGACACCTGGGAGTCCTATCTTGGAGAGCGACACTGGCGGCAGTTTTATGAGGAGTTCCGATCAACAGGGGCTCCACCAGAGTATATGTTTGGAGCCCTAGTGGCAGGAGTGCCTATCCCCTACCAGGAGCGCCAGCCAGGTGCCGAGTTCTTGCTTCCTCCAGATACGGATTATGCTGCGCACTCTGGGGCTCATTCGATTGGTGCCTTCACCCTGTTTGAGGTAGTAGTCGGCAGGTACGCTGCTGGCCAGGAGGTGGTTGACTTGTGGCGTCGTGCTGGAGGATATGTGCCCCAGGCCGAGTTTACTGCTATGAGAGACCAGAGAGACTAGTACCAGATGGAGCAGGACCAGTACTAGGCCGAGGTAGCTTCCCTAACAGCTCGGTTATCTCAGATGGGTGGTGGGGGGGTAAGTTATTCTCTCTTTGCTCCTTATTGCTCTGCTGTTGCTTAGTTCCTTTTGTATGTAACTGATTTCGGGTTTGTCTTTCCTGCAGGATGGTGGTGCTTCAAGTAGTTATCCACCTCCTCCGATGCCGGGCTTCGGGGATTTTGATCCAGATGACATCACTTCGAACTGTGATTGATGCCCCTTATGGAGACTCTGATCCTCTTTTGTCCCTGGTCCCTGAGTTGTATTTATGTTAGACAGTTTTATTCTGATATTTTGTACAGAAATGAATATTTATGGTACTTAGATGCATGGATAGATAGATACATTTATGATCTTTACAGCTAGGCATATGATCAGATGCATGTGATATTTATTCCATGAGTTGATGCTGATGACTTCTATTTCTACAGGGAGTTATATCCTATGTGTGCAAAGGCCATGTTGAATTTTTTATTTTTTTTTTAACAAATGCAAAGGTTAGAAATATGTTAATAGAATGACACAGGGTGCTGTTAGACTTGTAGCCTTGGGAATGGTAGCTCCCTCCTCTTCGGGGGTTGAGCCTCTCTTTTGGCTCAACCTTACCTCGATTGGATGATAGCATTTCATACTTTACTCAACCTCTTGATCGCCCCCAACTCTTTGTCGTAGGGTTAGTGTATAGGGTTATTGGGCTGAGACTCTCGACTCTCGGGGTCTTAGTAACAACTTACCTGACCTTTGGCAGAGCGATAAGTGGCCAGCCATTTCAATCCGAGAAGACTTTGTTTAGGACCGTAATGTAGGCTAGGTTATGGGGTTTTAGAAACAACGGGATATGTAGGCTCAAATTCAATGTTGTTTTCAGCAAGGTTTAGATCCAAACTGTCCTTAACCGTTTTTCAGTAAGATTGGCATCTTTTTTTTTTTTTTTTTTTTTAAGCTTTGGCAGCGTATCTAACTCATTTAGATCAAGCAATCTGCTTTCAATCAGAGGGGACTTTAATAGGGTTGTAATGTAGACCATGGTTTTGGGGTTTTGCAAGAAAGGGTAAAGGCTCAAACCTATTGTACCTACTGGGTTTCCTTGTAACCAAGGATCACCTTTAAATTTCCTTCTTGCTTTTGACCATATATTTCTCAGGGTGAAAATAATCTTGTTCTTTCACCCTTTTCTATATACCTTTTTGAGATAGACATAACTTTCTTCTCATTTACTCTTCTTATATGCTTTTGAAGATAACTCATTCATAATTTTCTTCAGGCCTTTCCTTAAAGGATTTTTTTTTTTTTTTTTTGCCTCTTGCCCCTTGGCAACTCTCTCTTTTGCTTTTCCTTTCTATTTCTTTTCTTTTCTTTTATGAAATGAAACAATTTTTTAACCCTTTTCCCTTAAATCTTTTCCCTTGGTAGCTCAATATACCCAGTGTGGGCGGTGATCCCTAGGTTGGGGTTTTGTTAAGAAAGGATAAGTGGCTCAACGGGTTTGGCAAGGGGTTGCTTTTGACTATATGAGAAATGAAATGAGGGCCTCTCTTCACTTTGAATTAGATTACTTGATCCATAGAGCTTTCATTGCTGCTTTAGCACAGCGGGTGGATACCATTCTTAAAGTTCTCAACTATTGTCTGCCCCAGTGTGGGGAGGACAGTCTTGGACCGGGGTTGACAAAGAAGATCTTTGCTTTTTGCGAGGCTTTAGGGGTTAAACAAAGGGAATATAAGTACATTTGTTCATTTATTTAATTATTTATTCTTTATATGTGAGGGAATGAAAGATGGCTCCTCTTCCTCTTGATAAACTGGCCACACATCGCCTAGCCTCAGAGTCCTACAAGTGCTGCCTTTGGGTAGCATCCTCACTCATCCTTATTCTCTCTCTAGAAAGCTGATCATTTGGCGAGTAGTTAACTCATGCTATCATCCCCTCAAGTTGGATCATTCCATAAGACAAACCATGCCCCTTGCGTAGAAAGTAGTCACTATTCCCAAGGAAGACAAAACAACAGCAATGGAATAAAAGACTGTCATTTGATTATTATTATTATTTTTATGAAAAGCATAAGGTTCTTCAGCAATAAGAAAATGTAAGCATTAATTTAAAAACAAGAAGTAAAAGGGATAGAAAGAAAGTGGGTGAAACCACCCCTCTCTTGTACGCTTGTGCAAGGAACCCATTTTTAGTACGGCTTTGGGACAATTCCCACATTTTTGATGCTCCATTCACGACCCAGATCCTCAGCTAAGGGGAGACAAGCAAAGGCTTCTCCCAGAGCTCCACATACGTTGACACTGTTGATGCGGTTATCAGCCTCCTTCTTGTTTTGTGCAGCGGGTTCTTCTGTAAACAGGGTGACCAGCTCATCCCCTTCCAGTTCGAATGGCTCTGCTCGTTCTCTTGACTCCTCTAGTCCCCAACCCATGTTTTCATAGTTGTACTCAGTCACGGGCCAAGGGTTTTCCAGCAAGTGACTTTTAGCTGCAGCATACTTCGAGTGTAGAAATTTATCACCCCACCCATCAGCGATAATGCTTTCAATGTGTTCTTCCTTCGGCAACATTGGCTCTTCAATGGGCCAGTCAGACGCATCAGGCACTTCATCAGGGTCATAGAGATAAATTGGGCATAGTGGGGGATCTTCCTTCCAGTCACTTTCTTCATCGGCCTCCCAATCGCTCTCATAACCTTTGGCCTCGAGCTCGTCGATTTCTCCCTCGCCTTCCATCTCTACTAGTATCATATTGACGGTGTGATCTGGCAGAGGGTTAGCAGTCACATTAGGAGTGGGAGCAGGTTTTACTGGCTGCAAATCAATAGTCATATTGTCGATCAGGTCTTGGATCTTGTGCTTGAGAGCAAAGCAGCTTTCGGTGTCATGCCCCTGGCCACCTGAATGATATTCACATATAAGAGTGGCATTAAAGGTCGGGGGGCAGAGGGCTTGGTAACGGGCGAGCAAGTACAGGCTTTAAGATGTTGTTTTTCAAAAGGCTATGGTACGCCTCAGTTTGGGTGCAGGCTAAGGCGTCGAAGGTACGGGTATGTCGAGTAGGTCTATTGAAGTTGGGTCATGCCCCAGCAGGACCATAGTTCGAGGTTGGAGCAGGCATGGTCAAGGTGGGTAAGGGCAGGACCTGGGGTGATTGGAGCAGAGGTCGGTATTGAGGTGGTTGGCTAGGCAGAATAGCAGACACTTCATTTTCCTTCCTGATCGTGCCCCTTGTAGTAGCCACCTTCTTTGCCATGTTGGCAGTATTTTCTCCAGTCTTAGCATAGGGATCTGTAATTCTTCCTGTCCTGAGGCCATTTTCTATCATCTCTCCCTGCATGATGAGCTCGGAAAAGCTTTTTCCCACGCTTGTGCAGAGTTTCTCATAGAATATACCTTGAAAAGTATGTACAAACAGTTGTACATACTCCTTCTCCTCCAACGGGGGATTAACTTGTGCAGCGGCTTCCCTCCATCTTAGGGCATATGCTTTAAAGCTCTCCTTCTCACCCTTGCTCATTGTCATCAAGGACCAGCGATCGGAAGTGAGATCGATGTTGTGATGGTATTAGGCTTTGAATGCATTGACTAGCTCCATCCAGGTGGTGATCTTCCTTAAGTCCAGATGAGCAAACCATTGTAGAGCCGACCCCGTGAGGCTGTGTTGGAATAACTGCATAAGGAGTTTTGGGTCGTTGCCATGTCCACTAAGCGCTCCAGCATATAGGCGAAGGTGAGCAACGGGGCTACCGGTACCGTCGTACTTCTAAAAGTCAGGCATTTTAAACTTAGCAGGTCTCGGGTGGTCAGGGAAAACACAGAGCTCATCATAAGAAGTGAACCCGTAAGCATCATGGCCATGGAGACTTCACAACGAATCTTCCAATCCTTGGATTTTCAGACTAAGAGGATCTAGAGAGGCCTTCTTTGTGACGAGCGAAAGCAATATGGTCTCTTCTTCTTCAGTATTGACCCTTTTGGCGTCTTCTTTAGTTTTCCCAGCATTGTCAGACTAAAGCAAGATCCTCGGATTAGTGGGTTCAAGGTCTTTAGATGAAGTCATCGATGATAACGGGACCGCAGTAGCATCTTTCATGGCCAGAGTTTGAATGAGTTTGAGCATCTCATCCATCTTAGCCCTTATTTCATTAACTTCCTCTCAAGAGACTTGAGAGGATTCTTCAGGGTTAGCAGCCATCAATGATGCTTTGTGCCGAGTGATAATTGGATCCCTAGGTGGATGTTGCACTTTCTTGGGAGCAATGTTGACTCAGTGCAAGGCGACTTCTGTAAATAGAAATAAAATGGAAGAAAGAAAAAGACAAAAACACAATCCACAAGTTAGTTTTTGGTTTTTAGAGAACTTTATGCAATGCATGTCCTAGGGTGCCCCTTTTTTAAGAGGGAAACTAGTAATGATGTATCGGCTCACTTTTGGAATAGGGGGGTTTGCCCCTGTATGTAGATACCTTACCGTCAGGTAGGGACCTTCAATCATCTATGCATTCATTCATAAAAATAAAGAAGTACATTAAATTTTGTGTTTGAGATACAAAAGAATTGAAATACATTTTAATAGGGGGAGGGGGAACATTTTCCTTTGGACTTCCACCTATCTACTTTTACAAAGCGAAACCCTAAACTACTCTTAAGTCTTCGGATTCGCCTTCCTTGGATTTGATGTCGAGGAGGTCGCTGAGAGACCTTGTTGATTGATTGCCTCTTGTCTTCTTGGCAACCCTATCTCCGTGAGCATAGAGGGATTGGGGCCCCTCTTATGAAATGGATTGGTGTGCATGCCATGAGTCCCTAGGGTTATGCGGGAACCCTTAGGGTTTGGGTAGGTTTAATGCAAGGGAGAGTGACGTTGGTGTCACTCTCAATGGGTTGATCATATGCATGAGAATGCAGTGACTTGAGTTACTTGGAACTCTTGTCTTGACATGGAATATTGAATGCATGAATATGAATAGGCAAAAAGTATAAGGAGAGAGGGTACAATTGAAGTAAACATGCATGCATGAACAGTTAGACAGGCATTATAACAGGATAAATACAGTCAGTATAACAGTAGGAATAAACAGGTATAAATGAAAGTAAGAGCAGTCGCCCTTTCCTCCGTGATTTTGAAAACAGTGCTCGTGTCTTAAATTCGGTAGAGGTTCGGCTATGCATGGTGTCTATATGAGTATGAGGTTGAGGGTTAACTAATGCGTCCTAAAAAGGCTCGGTCCCCGGATCTTCAAACCTACGCCCACTCCCCGAGGTGGTGCCATGATTGGTTGGTGATCCGAGCGAGGGAACCATCAAGAGGTCGTAGGTGAAGAAACTAACACAGCATCTTGCCCACAACCAATATACCGTTCCCCTTTTCTAACTAGAAAGGACATATCAGGGTATGCAAGTATGCAGAATGCAAGTGCACATGCAGTGTGTGTGTGATTTTTAAAAGTGGAGGAAAGAGCCCAACAACTCCCATTCATCCTGTACATCACATTCATGCAAAGCAGTTAATAAAACTTAAACATAAAGCGCACCTACAAAACAAAGATGCAAGTGTCAGTATGTGGATGACAAACATAATACAAGATAATATGAATAAATGCATGTTTATTTTTTAAAAAAAACAATTTTGGAAATTTAGTTTTGAAAATTTAAAGTGAATAGGATTGAACCAAGTTAATTGAAGACTCTACATGGGTAAAGGGTAAAGAGATATGACTAACGGCCTAACTCTCTAAGTGTCCCTAGCGGAGTCGCCAGCTGTCACGCCCAGATTTTTCGCACTCGAGGAATACTCACACAAGTGGGAAAAATACTGTACTCTCTCGTTAGAACTCACCCTCCTAGAAGAATGAGTGCGACTAGGTTTGAATTGAAAAATTGGTTTGAATAAAGGGCTTTTAGAAAAAGATTTGGAGTCGCCACCTAACTTGATTAAGGTGAGTTAGGTCACCTAAAAACTAAGCATAATCCGAAAACTACACTTAGAGTTTTTGAAAAACAATTTTGATAATATCTCCTAAAGAGAGAGGGTTTTAAAGAAACAAGTTATTTGGCAACCTTTGGAAAACATTTAGCTCTTTTTAGAAAAATAACTCCTTTTGGTCTTTGAAATCAGTGATCTAGGTTCGGAGGTTGGTTACGTGTAGGGAAGACGCACTAAGCTATTACCCTACCCCGCCCTTTCGTACCTACATGTCAATCTACCCCAGATTCACCTATGAGAGTCTTCGACTAACTATAGTTCAATCCTATCCACTTTGAAAAACAGTGCTTGAAAACTAACATGATGCATGATATGCAAGTGCAAGTTAAGATAATTGAAAAAGAGATTTGAAAAGAGATTTGAAGAGATAGAATTGAAATTGGAAAGTTTGAAAATTAAAAGTAGAAATTTGAAAATAGAAATTTTGAAATTGGAAATTTGAAAATAGATTGGAATTTGAGATTTGAAAAATGTGGAGACCAAGTAAGCACCCCATTTTTGACCGCTCGGCATTCTACACTCCGTCCAGACTTGTTTTCAAGTCATTGTGGGCATATTCCAATCAAAACCAATTCTCTAGGTCCAAATTCCGTCTTTCCATTGCTTCGCGGGCCTGTCAGGCCTAAGTAGAGGCAAAATGACCAAAATACCCTTAGGGGCATTGTCCTTTCCTTTCCCTTTCCAATCCCACTCTCGAGACAGTTTATTCCTCGAGACGGTTCCAATCTAGGCACGTCTCTTCGGAGACGGTAAGACCCCTTTCCAATCCCACTCTCGAGACAGTTTATTCCTCGAGACGGTTCCAATCCAAGCACGTTTCTTCGGAGACGGTAAGACCCCTTTCCAATCCCACTCTCGAGACAGTTTATTCCTCGAGACGGTTCCAATTTACGCACGTCTCTTCGGAGACGATAAGACCCCTTTCCAATCCCACTCTCGAGACAGTTTATTCCTCGAGACGATCTGAGTAGCAAAACTGCTCACAAAACCGTTAGAGTAGCGGAAATACTCACAAATAGGTCGATATAGGGAATTGGCAACAAATCCCTGTGTCACGACGACCGCCGTTAGAGTGGGAGAAACACTCAAAACCCAGGTCAACACCAGTGTCTGTTAGCCCACTTTAGTGAAAAATGACCAAACTACCCTTTGGACCTTTTCCGGTCAAGATGACCATTTTGCCTCTAGGCATCCGAATGCCCCGGGAACCACACCGGCTCTGGGTATCAAACCGGTAACCTCCTGAGACTACTTTTTATAGTATTCTCAACCTTCCTTTATCTTTCTGGATCATTCTGAGTCAGTTTCGGCCAACCCGGTGCGAAATGACCATTTTGCCCCTGGTGGGCCGGTCTCCTTCTTCGACCACACCGGCTCGGGGTATTAAACCGGTAATATCGCGAGAATACTTTTTATAGTGTTCTCAACCTTCCTTTACCTTTCCGGACTATTCCAAGTCAGTTCCGGCAAACCCGGTATAAAATGACCGTTTTGCCCCTGGCGGGCCGGTCTCCTTTTCCGACCACGCCGGCTCTGGGAATCAAACCGGCAACCTCCAGGAACGTTCTGAATATTGTTTCCAGATCCCAAGTCTTCTTCCGGGACAATCCGAGTTCGCCCCGGCAACTTTCTGGTCCGATTGACCGTTGTGCCCCTAAGGGCCCGGTCATCCTTTCCGACCCATTTTGTCCTCGCTTTTCAAGTCAAATACCTCCAGGACACTATTTTAAGTGTTCCTGCTCCTTTCTGACCTTCTGGGTCATTCCCGGCTCCCTTAAATCATTCTCGGACTTTTCGGAGTCACTCCTAGTGAAGCCAGGCTAAAAATTGCATGGTAGTCACTAGTACAGGCGCCCAAATCTAGTCAAAGATACGTTGCTTGCAGACTTATAAAGTTTCCTAAGTGGCTGGCGCCAAGCCAAGAATTGGCCTGGCGCCACTGCAACAGGCGCCAAGTTTGTCCAACTTCTATAAATACAGAGCCTCATTCAACGAGAAAGGGGTCTGTAAACTTAACCTAAAAATCATATATTTCGATATACAGAGCTCGAGCACCTCCAAAACCCTAGTTTCCTTAGGTTTTCCAAACCCTAGCCACCCTACACAAACCCTAGCCTCCTATACACTCATACACTAGCCTTCAACCATCCTTTGAAGACTTGAAGAGCTGCCATCTAAAGCTTGAAGACAACTCTTGAAGATTGAAGATGAAGATCAAGACGAAGACCGAAGACCGAAGACTGCACGGCGCGCAAAATAAACAAGAGACATACGGTAGGCTCCCTATTTAAATTTCCGCATTCCCCCCCCCCCCTCTCTTCTCTCTCCTAACCTACTTGGGTTTTCTCTATTTTAATCCCCCATCTCTTTCCCCCCTTTCTTTGCATACTTGAAACAAGAGGATTCTCGGTCCATGTGTAGGATGGGGCTATTGGAGAGTCACCGGGTCGGGGGCTTTCTTCTAGTCTAACCAAAGACCACGTGGGTCCGACCCCCTTGATTATGTGGTGAAGCCTTAGCCTTGTATGATCACGACCCCAAATTGCATTGTGCATATCATAGTCTTGCATCTTCCAAAAACCGTTTTCAAAGTTGTTTTTCAAATCGTTTTCAAACTTGTTTTCAAAATTGCATCAAAATCTCTTTTTCAAAAACTTGTTTTCAAAACCACAATTCTAGGGTGATTCTAGCCTTTCCATGGCTACGGTTGCTTTAGGAAAGTGTTACATTAAAAGTGACCTTTTTGGTCTATATTTTCAAATCTTATTGTTTTCCAAAACCACTTTCTTAAAGTGGTTCTAGCCCTCTTATGGTTAGAATCGCTTTAGGAAAGTGAGATGTTTTCATACTTTCCAAAAAACTCTCTCTTCAAAAATCTCTTCCTAAAAATCTCTTTGTCAACATACTTTCCTAAAACTCTCCTCTTCAAAATTGTTTTCAAAAACTCCATTCCAAAATCTATTTTTTAAAACTCTCTTTTTCAACTCCTCTCCAAAATCTTTTCCTCAAAATTCACTTTCTAAAAAACACTCCCTAGATTCACCTTCCTAAAAACTCTCTCCAAAAATCTTTCTAAAAAAAACTCTCTTTCCAAAATCTTCCTTCTAGAAATTTCCTCTCTAGGATTTTCCTTCTAAAATCTACGTTTCTAAAAACACGCTTTCCAAAACTCCTTCTCTTTAAAATCTTTTTCCAAAAACTCATTTTTCAAATTCACTTTCCAAAAGTTCCTCCCTAGGATTCCTTTCTAGAAAACCTTCGTTTCTAAAAACGCACTTTCCAAAAACTCTTTCCTTAGAGCCCAAGTCAAGCCCTAGAACCCACAATTAGGAAACCCTAATTTTTTCTCCAAAAACATGATTTTCAAACTTTGCCCCAAACCTAGGTTTCCAAAATCTCTTGTTTTCACATCCAAACTATACATGTTTTCAAAACCTCTTTTCTATGTCAAAACTATAATTTTTCAAATCTAGGGTTTCTAGAATCTCCCTTTCCAAATCCTTGCCAAATCCTATCTTCCCTTTAGAAAAACAAATCAAATCTCCCCGCTTAGGAAGCCAAATCCAATTCCCCCGTTTAGGAAACTAGATCCTGTCCTCCGTTTTTAGAAACAAATCCCAAACCTTTCCTAATTCAACTTCTTCCTAATTTCCTACCTTCCTAAACCATAAGTGTCCTAAACCTAAACTCTAAATCTTTCTTTAAATTTCAAAATCCAACTCTTTCCTAATTCAAATCCTTCCTAAACTTCCAATTTCCTAAATCTTAAGTATCCAAAACTTGAACATAAAAATCTTTCCTAATTCAACCCTTTCCTGATTCTATCCTCTTTTCAAATCTTAACTTTTCAAACCTAAGTTTCAAACTCTTCCTAAATTCAAACCTTTTCTAATCTCAAGATTTTCTAAAACTCTAAAGCTTTCTAAATCCTAAACTTTCTAAATTTCAAATCTTTCTAAAATCAAAACTTTCTAAATTTGAAGTTTTCTCAAGCTAAATCTTTCTAAACCTAAATCTCTCCAAAATTCTAAACTTTCCAAAACTTCAACATCTTTCTAAATCTAAGGCTTTTGTAAACTCAAAATTTTCTTAATTCAAACATTTCCTAAACTGAAAACTTTCCTGTTTCAAACCTTTCCTAAAACGAAACTTTCTTATTTTCAAAACTTCCTTGTTTTCAAAGCTTTCCAAATTCAAAACTTCCCTTTTTCAAAACATTTCTAAATTCAAAACTTTCCGATTTTTAAAACTTTTCTAATTTGGGAACTTTCCTAATCTGACAACCTTTCATTTTTCGAAAACTTTCTAAACTCGAAACTTTCCAATTTCAAAGCTTTTCTAAAATGAAAACTTTCCTAAATTCGAAACTTTCTTAATTCAAAACTTTCCTAAAGTTGAAACATTCCAAATTCAAAGCTTTCCTAAGTTGAAACTTTCCTAATTCTAAAACTTTCCTAAATTGAACCTTTCCTAATTCAAACATTTCCTAAATCCAATCTTCCCTAATTTCCTAAACCTTCCAAGTCAAGTCAAATATTTTCTAAGTCTCTTCTTTTTCCTAAGTCTAGGTTTCCTAAAATCAAGTCTTTCCAAAATCAATCTTTCCAAAGCAAGTCCAGTCTTCTCAATTTCAATTTTCAATCTCCTCTTCTAATCTCAAATCAAATCCAGTTTTCAATTTAATCTCTTTCTTTTCAATCTCTCTCTTTTCAAATCAATCTCTTTTCAATCAGACTCCGGTTCGAACTACGACTGACCCGATTCCCCCAAAGGGATGCGTAGGCAACCTTCATAGGTGCGGTCACAATACTTTTCAAACTTTCAATTCCACCCTTATGGGTGCGGTTTTCAAAATCTTTTCAAATCTCAAATTCCAATCAATTTTCAAAATTCCAATTTCAAAATTTCTGTTTTCAAATTCCTATTTCCAAGTTTTCAAACTTTCCAATTTCAAATTCTATCTTTTCAAATCTATTTTCAAATCAAATTCTTTTCAAATTCATTTCCAAATCTATTTTTCAATTCTCTCTTATTTTGCACTTGCATATCATGCATCATGTTAGTTTTCAAACATTGTTTTTCTAAAGTGAATAGGGTTGAACATTAGTTAGTTAAAGACTCTCATAGGTGAATCTAGGGTAGATTGACATGTAGGTACCGAAAGGGCGGGGTAGGGTGATAGCTTAGTGCGTCTTCCCTACACGTAACCAACCTCCAAACCTAGAATCACTGTTTTCATAGACCAAAAGGAGTTATTTTTCAAAAAGGGCTAAATGTTTTCCAAAGGTTGCCAAACAACCTGGTTTTCTTAAAAACCCTCTCTTGAGGAGATATTTTCAAAATTATTTTTCAAAAACCCTAAGTGTAGTCTTCGGATTATGCTTAGTTTTTAGGTGGCCTAACTCACCTTAATCAAGTTAGGTAGCGACTCCGAATCTTTTTCAAAAGCCCTTTATTCAATTCAATTTTCAATTCAAACCTAGTCGCACTCATTCTTCTAGGAGGGTGAGTTCTAACGAGAGAGTATAACATTTTTCCAACTTGGATGAGTATTCCTCGAGTGCAAAAAATCTGGGCGCGACAGACCACACCCATGAGGGTGGAATTGAAAATTTGAAAACTATTGTGACCGCACCTATGAAGGTTGCCTACGTATCCCTTTGGGGGAATCAGGTCAGTCGTAGTTCGGACCGGAGTCCGATTGAAAAGAGATTGATTTGAAGAGAGAGATTAGATTGGAATAAAGAGATTGAATTGAAAATTGGATTTGATTTGAGATTAGAAAAGGAGATTGGAAATTGAAATTTTGGAGAGATAGAACTTGGAAGAAAGTTGGAGGTTTAGGAAACGTAGACTTAAGAAAGATGAGACTTAGGAAAGACTCAAAAGTTTAAGAAAGATTAGATTTAGGAAAGGTTCGAATTAGGAAAGGTCCGATTTAGGAAAGTTCCGAATTAGGAAAGTTTCACTTTTGGAAAGTTTTGAAATTAGGAAAGTTTTAAATTAAGAAAGTTTCAACTTAGGAAAATGTTGTTTTAGGAAAGGTTTTGAAATTAAGAAGTTTTGAAAGTTGAAAAGTTTCGTTTTAGGAAAGGTTTGAAAAAGGAAAGTATTGAGTTTAGAAATATTTGAATTAGGAAAGTTTCAACTTAAGAAAGTTTTAAATTAAGAAAGTTTTGAAATTTTAGGAAAGTTTAGAGTTTAGAAAGATTTGAAATTAGAAAGACTTGAAATTTAGAAAGTTTAGGATTTAGAAAGTTTTAGAGTTTTAGAAAATCTCGAGATTAGGAAAGGTTTGAATTTAGGAAAAGTTTGAAAACTTAGATTTGAAAAGTTAAGATTTGAAAAGATGGTAGAATTAGGAAAGATTTGAAAGTTGAGCTTTAAAACTTAGGAAAGATTTTTATGTTCAAGTTTTGGAAACTTAAGGTTTAGGAAATGAGAGGATTAAGAAGGATTCGATTTAGGAAAGATTTGGATTTTGAAATTTAAGGAAAGATTTAAGGTTTAGGTTTAAGAAACTTATGGTTTAGGAAGGAATTGAATTAAGAAAGGTTTGGATTAAGAAGGGATTGGATTTGGTTTCTAAAAGAAAAGATTTGATTTTGTTTCCAAGAACGGAGGATGGATTCGGTTTCCTAAATGGGAAGATTTGATTTGGTCTCTTAAAGGGAAGATTTGATTTGACAAGGATTTGGAAAGGGATGTTTCTAAAAACCCTAGATTCGGAAAATTATAGTTTCGACGTAAAAAATAGGTTTTGGAAACATGCATAGTTTGGGTGTAAAAAAAAACAAGAGGTTTTGGAAACCTAGGTTTGGGGCAAAGTTTGAAAATCATGTTTTTAGAAAGAAAATTAGGATTTCCTAATTGTGAGTTCTAGGGCTTGACTTGGGCTCTAAGGAAAGACTTTTTGGAAAGTGCATTTTTGGAAACGAAGGTTTTCTAGAAGGGAATCCTAGGAAGGAGTTTTTGGAAAGTGTGTTTTTAGAAACGAAGGTTCTCTAGAAGGGAATCCTAGGAAGGAGTTTCTAGAAGGAAGATTTTTGGGGAACGTTTTTAGAAAGTGGATTTTGAGGAGAGGATTTTGGAAAGGAGTTGAAAAAGGGAGTTTTGAAAAATAGATTTTGGAAGGGAGTTTTTGAAAACAATTTTGGAGAGGAGAGTTTTAGGAAAGTATGTTGAAAAAGAGATTTTTAGGAAGAAAGACTTTTTGAAAAGAGAGTTTTTTGAAGGAGTAAAAATATCTCACTTTCCTAAAGCAATTCTAACCATAAGAGGGCTAGAACCACTTTAGGAAAGCGGTTTTGAAAAACAATAAGATTTTAAAATATAGACCATAAAAGGTCACTTTTAATGTAACACTTTCCTAAAGCAACCCTAGCCATGGAAAGGCTAGAATCACCCTAGAATTGTGGTTTTGAAAACAAGTTTTTGAAAGAGAGATTTTGATGCAATTTTGAAAACAAGTTTGAAAACGATTTTGAAAACAAGTATGAAAACGAATTTTGGAAGATGCAAGACTATGATATGTACAATGCAATTTGGTGTCGTGAACATACAAGGCTAAGGCTTCACCACATAATCAAGGGGGCCGAACCCACGTGGTCTCTGGTTAGACTAGAAGAAAGCCCCCGACACGGTGACTCTCCAATAGCCTAATCCTACACATGGACCGGGAATCCCCTTGTTTCAAGCATGCAAAGAAAGGGGGGGAAAGAGATGTGGGATTAAAATAGAGAAAACCCAAGTGGGTTAGGAGAGAGAAGAGAGAGGGGGAAGTACGGAAAATTAAATAGGGAGCCTACCGTATGTCTCCTTTATTTTGCGCACCTTGCTTGTCTTCGATCTTCGGCCTTCGTCTTGATCTTTGTCTTCAATCTTCAAGAGTTGTCTTCAAGCTTTAGATGGCAGCTCTTCAAGTCTTCGGAGGAGGGTTGAAGGTTAGTGTATGAGTGTATGGGGGTGTATAGGAGTGTATAGGAGGCTAGGGTTTGTGTATAGTGGCTAGGGTTTTGAAAACCTAGGGAGGCTAGGGCTTTTGAGGTGCTTGAGCTCTGTATATCGAAATATATGATTTTTAGGTTGAGTTTGCGGATCCTTCTCAAGTTGAATGAGGCTCTGTATTTATAGAGGTTGGACAAACCTGGCGCCTGTTGCAGTGGCGCCAGGGCAAAATTGCTCTTGGCGCTACTAGGAGTGGCACCAGCCAGTTAGGAAACTTCATAAGTCGGCAAGCAACGTATCTTTGACTAGATTTGGGCACCTGTACTAGTGACTACCATGCAATTTTTAGCCTGGCTTCACTAGGAGTGACTTCGGAAAGTCCGAGAATGATTTGAAGGAGCTGGGAATGACCCAGAAGGCCGGAAAGGAGCAGGAACACTTAAAATAGTGTCCTGGAGATATTTGACCTGAGAAATAAGGATAAGATGTGTCAGAAGGGTTGACCGGGTCTTTAGGGGCAAAACGGTCAATCAAACCGTGAAGCTGCCGGAACGAACTCGGACTGTCCCGGAAGATGACTTGGGATCTGGAAACATTATTTAGAATGTTTCCAAAGGTTTCCGGTTTGATTTCCAGAGCCGGCGTGGTCGGAAAAGGAGACTGGCCCACCAGGGGCAAAACGGTCATTTCACACCGGGTTGGCCGGAACTGACTCGGAAAGATCCGGAAAGGTAAAAGGAGGTTGAGAACACCATAAAAAGTAGTCTCAGGAGGTTACCGGTTTGATACCCAGAGCCAGTGTGGTCGAAAAAGGAGACCGGCCCACCAGGGGCAAAACGGTCATTTCGCACCGGGTTGGTCGAAACTAACTCGGAAAGATTCGGAAAGGTAAAGGAATGTTGAGAATACTATAAAAAGTAGTCTCAGGAGGTTACCGGTTTGATACCCAGAGCCGGTGTGGTTCCCGCGGCATTCGGATGCCTAGGGGCAAAATGGTCATCTTGACCGAAAAGTCTCGGAAAAGGTTCAAAGGACAGTTTGGCCATTTTCACCAAAGTGGGTTAACAGATATTGGTATTGACCTGGGTTTTGAGTGTTTTCGCCACTCTAACAGCGGTCATCGTGACATAGGGGTTTGTTGCCAATTCCCTATATCGACCTATTTGTGAGTATTTCCGCTACTCTAACGGTTTTGCAAGTAGTTTCGTTACTCAGACCGTCTCGAGGAATAAACTATCTCGAGAGAGGGATTGGAAAGGGGTCTTATCGTCTTCGAAGAGGCGTGCCTGGATTGGAACCGTCTCGAGGAATAAACTGTCTCGAGAGAGGGATTGGAAATGGGACTTATCGTCTCCGAAGAGGCGTGCCTGGATTGGAACCGTCTCGAGGAATAAACTGTCTCGAGAGTGGGATTGGAAATGAGACTTATTGTCTCCAAAGAGACGTGCCTGGAGTAGAACCGTCTCAAGGAATAAGCTGTCTCGAGAGTGGGATTGGAAAGGGGTCTTACCGTCTTCGAAAAGACGTGCCTGGAGTGAAACCGTCTCGAGGAATAAACTGTCTCGAGAGTGGGATTGGAAAGGGGTCTTACCGTCTCCGAGGAGACGTGCCTGGATTAGAACCGTCTCGAGGAATAAACTGTCTCAAGAGTGGAATTGGAATCGGAAAGGAAAGGACAATGCCCCTAAGGGCATTTTGGTCATTTTGCCTCTATTTGGGCCTGACAGGCCCGCGAAGCGATGGAAAGACGGAATTTGGACCTAGAGAATTGGTTTTGATTGGAATATGCCCACAATGACTTGAAAACAAGTCTGGACAGAGTGTAGACTGCCGAGCGGTCAAAAATGGGGTGCTTACAATGAGTAGATAGAATCCTCACAAGCCCAAACCCATAAGGGGCAAAAAAGGATGAAAAAGGAAGACCAAGATTGTGCCCCGACCATGGCTTATCAACAACCTCCCCAGGCTAAGGGCCTTGTTCCGACACCCTGCAAGCCGACCTCTAACCAAACCCCTAAATTATATAATCTCTCCTACAGACACTAGTCCCATCCATTTGGCCTTGACATAAAAAATTGTCCTACTTTGAAACATAAAACCCAAAGCCCTTTCAATTCCCAACCCACTGACCCAATAGTCATTACACTAGAACTTGATCCTCGACCTCCAAGGACATCTAGGACACCTAAGGCGAATGAGCATAAAAGATCGGGTTTTCACTAAACTCGCTTGCTTGCAAACCACAGCTTACTTCAGGCTTCTAATCGCAGGATATTTGAAACCTATACCGCCTCGACCTCGGCCTAATCCTCTGCCACCTCACTTTAACCCAAAAACGTATTATGAATACCATTCGGATAGCCAAGGACATGATACTGAAAACTGTTGGACCCTCAAGAATAAAATTCATGACCTGATAGATAACAAAATCATCGGCTAACGGCCAGTGAATCCTCCTCTAAAAGCCACTACGGACCCTCTACCAGACCACACCGTCAACGTCATCATGAAGTTTGGTAATGACAAGGTCTGTTCCGCCACATGCCAAAAGATGCGTTACGAGGAAACGGAATGGGGAGATGAGGAATCGTGTCATGCCTGGTCCTGGTGTAACCTGGATAAAATGCCAGTAGCCGAAGATGAACTCATAGATGAAGCTACCAAGAAGGTTGACCAGGAGCCATTTAAACTCAGTGATAAGAACCTGCCGCTATGCACACTTGAGGGGCAGCATAACACAGTCAAATGCAAAAGCGAGAAACCTAGGGCCCAGGTTAAGTCAATTCAGTTGGAAGAAAGTAAACGGACCTATCTATTTGGGGTAAACAAAGAAGAGGAGGATGCTAAACTCAAAGAAAAAGGAGCTCAGAAAGGGAGGAAACACCATGAGGCAGCTACAGATCTTAGGGGACACATGATCGTGTCTGCGTCAATAAAGGAGGAAGAAATCGACAATTGCACCAACCTCAACTATTCCCGTGGGAATTTAGTCATCTGCCCAGAGACAAGTAGCAAGCAGAGCTTTAAAGATATGGGCATCATCCCAAAGCCATACTAAGGAAGAAGGACTCTCCCGTCAAAAGCATACAAGAGAGGGGTGTTTTCACCCACTTTCTTTCTATCCCTTTTATTTCACGTCTTTAAATTGATATTTACATTTCCATATTGCTTAAGAACACTATGCCTTTCATAAATAATAATAATAATGATAATAATCTCTTCATTTATTGTTGTTATCTTTCTCTTATGAATGATGGATGTTTCTTACGCAAGGGGCATGATTTATCTTATGGAATGATCTAACTTGAAGGGATGATAGCATGAGTTAGCCGCTCGCCAAATGATTACCTTTTTGAAGAAAGAGAGTATAAGGATGAGTGAGCAAACCACCTAAAGGCAACACTTACAAGACACCAAAGTTAAGCGATGTGTGGCCAGATTATCAAAATAAAGAGGAGCCATCTTTCATTTCCCCCATGTAAAAGAAGAAGTGTTCATATTCCCTTTGCTTAACCCCTAGTGCCTCGCAACGAGTGAAATATTTCTTGTCAACCCCAATCCAAGACCGTCCCCCCACACTAGGGTAGACAATAATCGAGAATTCTAGGAATAGTATCCATCTTTTATCATTCTAGGGCAGTGTTGAAAGCTCTATGGATCAAGCAATCTAGTTCAAAGTGAAGAGAGGCCCTCATTTCATTTCCCATACAGACATAAGCAACTTCTTGCCAAACCCAGTGAGCCATTTATCTTTTTTGAGAAAACCCCAACCTAGGGATCACCGCCCACATTAGGTTAGATTGAACTGCTAAGGAAAAGGTCTAAGAAAAAAGAAGGGGTGTAGAATTGTTTGTTTCATAAAAGGAAAGAAAAGATATGAAAAGGAAAAAGAAAAACAAAAGAAAAGAGTTGCCAAGGGGCAAGAGGCCACAAAAACAAAAAAAAAAAAAAAAAAAAAAAAAAAAAAAAAAAGGGGGCCTGAAGAAAACCATGTTTGGGGTCATCCTAAAAAGCATAATAAGAAGGCCGAAAGGGAATAAAGTCATGTTTATCTCAAAAAGCATACAGGAAGGTTTAAAGAAAAAAGTCATTTTCACCTTGAGAAGTATACAGTAAGAGTAAGGAGGAAATTTAAAGGTGATCCTAGGTTACAAAGAAGCCCAATAGAAACAATAGGTTTGAGCCTTTACCCTTTCTTGCAAAAACCACGAAACCATTACCTACATTACAACCCTACTGAAATCCACTCTGATTGAAACCGAATTGCTTGATCTAAATGACCTGGACACGCTGCCGAAGCTAAAGAAGGATGCTAACCCAACTGGCAGAAATAGTCAAGGATGGTATGGATCTAAACCCTGCAAAAAGTAACATCGAATTTGAGCCTATATATGTCGTTGTTTCGAAAATCCCATAACCTAGCCTACACTATGGTCCTAAAGCAAAGTCTTCCCAGATTGAAAGACTAGCCACTTATCGCTCTGCTAAAGGTAGGGTAAGCTGTTACTGAAGCCCCGAGAGTTGAGAGTTTCAGCCCAAAAAACATATACACTAACCCCGAGGTAGAGAACTAGAGGTGGTCAAAAGGTTGAGAAAGGTACGTAGTTCTATCATTCAGTCAAGGTAAGGTTGAGCCAAAGGAGCAGCTAGGCCCTCGAAAAGGAAGGAGTTACCATCCCAAAGATACTGAGTTTGACAGCACCCCTTGTCATTCTGTTAGCTAGTATATTTTTAATATGTGCATACCTTTTCATAAAAAGCAAGAAAATAAAAAATAATAATAATTAAACTAAGAATAAATTAAAAATTAAAAAATAAAATAAAATAAATAAAATAAAAATAAAAATGAACATGAGTTTTGCATATATAGGATATAACTCTTTGTGGAAATAGAAACCACTAACACAGTTTAATATCAACCCATGTAATAAATATAAAGCATCACCATCCATCACATGCATCTAATCATGTACTTAGCTACAAAAATTATAAATATCTCTGCCTGTCCGTACACTTAACTATCTAAATCATAAATGTCTACCTTTGTGCAAAATCTATAAAAATGAGAATGTCTAACATAAATACATCTCCAAGATAGGGGCAAAAGAAGATCAGGGTCTCCTCTAGGGGCATCTGTCAAAGATCAAAGTCAATATCTTCGGGATCGAAATCTCTAAAACCTGGATCCAGAGGAGGGGGATAACTACTAGAAGCACCAGCATCCTGCAAAGAATACAGAACCGGAGGTAGCAACAGGAAGGAATAACTAAGCAAAAGGAGGGAAAAGACGACATACCCTGCCACCTCCCATCTGGGCTAACTGAGCCGTCAAGGAAGCCACCTCTGTCTGGTACTGATCTCGCTCTATCTGGTATCGATCCCTCTAGTCCCTCACAGCAGTAAACTCAGCCTGGGGCATGTATCCCCCAACACTACGCCACAAGTTGACCACCTCCTGGCCCACAACATATTCACCGACTACTACCTCAAACCGAGTGAAGGCACCGACAAAATGAGCTCCAAAGTGTGCAGTATAGTCTATCTCCGAAGGAAGCAAGAACTCGGCACCTGGCTAGTGCTCCTGATAGGGAATAGGATCTCCCTCCACCAAGGCTCCAAACATATACTTCGGTAGATCTCCTACTGACCGGAAGTCCTCATGAAACTGCCGCCAGTGTCGGTCTTCTAGGTAGGACTCCCAATAATCATTGTTGAGAAAGAAAGCCCTCGATAGGGACAACGAGACCAAATGTCGCACCGTCTTATAATGAACTGATCCAATGAAGGGCCGCCAAGTCACGTCCCTCGCCTCAATGAGCTCCAGGTTTGCCCGTAGCATCATGAAGTCAGTGATCTCCAATCGCTGGGCTACCCGATCATGAAACCATCTCAAAGAATGAGGATGAAGGTCATCCTCGATAATCGCAGGGCGACAAACTAGTAGGTACTCATAGCACCACCAGATAAGGACAGGCCAGAAATCGGTCATGCTGCCCCAACGAGAGGAGGTTCGGACCTACATCAATCGTAGGAAGCAGCCGAAGGAAAAGGACCCCAATCCAGCTCAGACAAAGCCACAAGATCAGCCACTATACTCACTAATAGAAAAGGTACAAGCGACTTGTTGTTATTATAGAAGCAGTTGAAGATGATGTACAAAACAAGTCGTCACCTCATGATGTCTCGTTGGGCAGGTGGTGGCTCAACAACAAAAGTACTATCATCCCGACTGAGCCAGGAGACTGAGAAGGCAGAACGCTCAGGAGGGGGCATGTTCAATAAGATACATGCGTCGGCTCTAGTGACTGACTACAAGGTGATCCGCCGACCGACGAAGGAAAGCCCTATGATGATCGCCCAGTCCAAAGGAGTGGGTCCCAACTCAAAACCCACAAAATGAAAAGTCCCAGTCTCTTCGAACCACCTCTCAATAAGCGCCAGCACTAGATGTTGGTTCAGGAGGTTAGCCTATAATCCCATGAAAGCCCCAAACCCAATCTCAAACAAGAAAGCATGGTAGGATGGAGTGGCCCGCTACATGGTCACAAACTCCTGATGGACGGCCCCTCCAAAGGCTGTGTGAATACATGGAGGAGGCAGGTGTTGTCTAGGATACACACTGGGATGATAGGCAAGATCTCCTATTGGTAGAATGTCTGGTACCTCCAAATCGCCTAACTCAGTGTTTGTCTATCTATGCCAGATGGAGGCTCTCTCGTAACCAGTCACCTGATCGCCAAGACCAGATACCTCCTCCTCTGCACCAATCTTCTCCTCAAAGGCCTACTCAACTGGAGGGAAGGGGTCGACTGATGGTCTACTCCCCCGGCCACCCTGGCTAGAAGACATCTGTCTAGTAGATCGCCGACTACCCCTAGATCGGCTGAAATTGCTAATAGAATCGGTTCGAGCCGCCTTCCCAGAGCGGCGTCTCCTCTTAGAACCATCATCACCTGCATCTGCCATCCTGAAATGGTAAGCCAAGCTAAGAGGTTTTAATATACGGTATATGCAGGTAAGAAATAAAAGCAGAAGAAAAAAAATAGTAATAATGATAACCAAAGATAAAAAATGACACAGCTGTCAATAGATCTTACTCTAGCCGATTCAAAAGGTTTTTAAAGCTTAACTCTAAAAAATAAATTATTTCTTAAATTCAGTTTCTCAACGGGTTTCTTAACCTTTTTCTCCAAATTTTTCAAAAAACTCTGTCCTCGAAAGATTCTTTTTCAAAAACCCATTTTCAAAAGATTTTCTAATTCCCTCACAGTTCAAAATCAATTCTTGAAAGTCAATTTCTAAAATGTTTTTCTTCCCGAAAATTCATTCTAGGAATCATAGTTTAGAATTCTTCGAAATCGAATATCAAAGTTCCTCAGTCCATCTTAGAGCTTTTCTAATCTTGTGTCTATTCCAGTCAATATTCCAGATTTTTCAAAAAAAATAAAAAATTCATCCTCAAAAAAGTTTTCAAGGTTTCGATGAAAAAATTCATGTTCCAAAATTTCTGTTAAATTCTAAATTTTTTTGTTCGAATTTTAAAAAATCCCGCTTCTAAGTCAAAATGAATTTCCTACACATTTTGATTTTAAAATTCCACTTCTAAGTCAAAATAAATTTCCTACGCATTTTGATTTTAAAATCCCATTTCCAAGTCAAAACGAATTTCCTACACATTTTGATTCTCCAACTTCAAGTCAAATCTCTATGGTTTTCTGTCTTTTTTCCTTCAAAAAGATTTTATTCCAAAACTTTTTCAACTCTTTTCCTAATTTAAAAAAAAACAAATTGGCAGAGTTCTGCTTAAAAGTAGTCCCTACAACACCCACGACATCAACACAAAATACAAACCATGCACCGCACAACGTCACAATCACATATCATCAACACCTGTGCACACTTTTTTAAATTTCAAAGCTTTTCAAAAGACTTGTTTTATTTTTCAATAAATCAATTGTTTTCAAAGTTGTCCTAAAATTTCTCAAAATAATTTCAAATGTTTTTCAAAATATTCCCAACTTTTTCTAAATTTTAAACTCTAATAATTTCATCAATTTCTCTATTTTCGCTATTTTTTCTATTTTTCTAAGAATATTTTTATTTTTCAAAAAAAAATCAAAAATTCAAAATGCTTTCAAAAAATACGATATTTCACATGACTATTAAACATATTTTTCTAAGGCACTCTGTATGAAAATCTAGCCAAAAAACTTAATACCCAAAACTATAGGAACAAACTCCCAATTTTTGCAGAAACCCCCTTCACATAATCACTCATATTCAACCAAATAAGCACCAAAATGCAAAAATAACTTCACCACAATGTTCAAAACATATCAAAACATCAATTTTCACTATTCACATGGCATAAACAAAATTCTACACATCAAAAGTCTGGCGCCACTAGCAATGGTGCCAAGCCAATTCTAACAAAGGCCCACTGCTAGTGGCGCCAGTGTCCAAAGCCCTTTTTCCTGCCAAACCTCGATTTCAAAGGCCTTTTGGGCCCAATATCTATTTCCAACCTCCCATTTTTAAAAATTTCCAAAGTCCGTCCCTCTGACCGCCTCACGGTCAACACGGGACTCTTACTTTATAGTTTTCTATCTTCGACAAGTGAAGACAAAAAAAGAGGGGTAGCTACAAGCATCCCATTTTTGCCCACTCGGCAGTCTCCAGTCCGTCCAGACTTATATTCAAGTCAATATAGACATATTCCAATCTAAATCAATTTTCAAGTCCAATCCCGTCAATCAATCACTTCGGGGCCCATTGGGCCCAATAGAGGCAAAATGACCAAAATGCCCTTGGAGGCATTATTCGGTCCAATTCCAATAAGCACGTCTTTTCGAAGACTGTAAGTCCCCTTTCCAATCCAATTGTAGTCCAATTCCAATTAAACTTGGCACACCTTTTGAGAAAATTGATTCCTCGAGGTGGTAAGTCTATCCTATCCTCCACGTTTTCGAATGAACTCTTCGAAACGGTAAGTCCCTTCAAACCCGTTGACCGGGACAAGACCCTAAGTCTCCGAGATGGTAGAACGGTCCACCTTTGGCTCCTGCTAGCCTGCCAATGCAAAAATATACATTTTGGCTTGCCTTCCGAGAAAGTTGATTCCTCAGGCGCTAAGTCCACCTAGCAGCTTCTCGAGATTAGGCAATCTCTGAAATGATGTGACCCGTTGAGTAACGGAAATACTCGTAAACATCGCAACCGTCAAAGTGGCAGAAACACCCGCAAACAGGTTGATATAGAGAATTGCCGACAAACCCCTATATCACGGGACTGCCATCAGAGTGACGGAAACACTCAAAACCTAGGTCAACACTAGTGCCTACTAGCCCACTGTAGTGAAAAATGACCAAACTGCCCCTAGGGCCATTTCTAGCACGTTTCTTGAGAAAGTACTTAAGTCCTCAGAATGGTAAGTCCACCCTTCCAAGATTGTCTCAAAGACAATCCGGCATGATTAGGTGCCTCCAGTCAGTTTCAGGCCAATTCTGAGACTTTTCGATCAAGATGCCCATTTTGCCCCTAGGCATCCGAGTGCCTCGGGAACCACACCGGCTTTGGGTATCAAACCGGTAACCTCCCAGGGATTATTTTGATAATATCCCTAGACTTCCATTACCTTTTCAGATCATTCTGAGTCAATTCCGACATACCCGGTGCAAAATGACTGTTTTGCCCCTCGTGGGCCAGTTGCCTCTTCCAATCACACCGGCTCTGGGTATCAAACCGGTAACCTCTTGGGACATTCCAAGTAATATTTCCAAACCTCGAGTCTTCTTCCAGGGTATTCCGAGTCCATCTTGGTAACTTTCCGACCCGATTGACTGTTTTTCCCCAATGGCCTGGTCAACCCTTCCAACACATCCTGTCATTATTCTTCAAGTCCACTACCCCCAAGACACTGTTCTAAGGGTTCCTATCCCTTTCTGGCTTTTCGGGATATTTCCAGCCCTTCAAATCATTCCCAAACCTTCCAGAGTCACTCTTAGTGAAGCTAGGCTAAAAATTGCATCATAGTTACTAGTACAGGCCCCCAAATCTTCTGAAGATACGTTGCTTGCTGACCTTAAAACTTTCCTAAGTGGTTGGCACCACTAGTAGTGGCGCCAAGCCAAATTTTGGCCTTGTGCCACCAAAAGGATTTTTTGCTTGGCGCTACTACAACAAGCGCCAGGTCATTGCTCTGTCTATAAATACAGAGCCTCTTCCAGCATGAAAAGGGTTCGCAAACTCAATTTAAAAACTTTTCTCTTCGATATACAGAGCTTGTAGCCTCCCTAAACCCTAGTCTTCTTTAGTTTTTTCAAAACCCTAGCCTCCATACACAAACCCTAATACATCCCTATACACTCCTACACTAGCCTCCAAAGCCTCCATTGAAGACCCAAAGCGCTGTAACTCCGAAACTCTAGGAGATTAGAACAAGCTCTCGAAGATCAAGGCGAAGACTGAAGCAAAGCAAGAAAAGTAAGGTGTGCAAAATAAAGCGAATAAAAAAGATACAAGGTAGGCTCTCTATTTACATTTACACAAGTCCCCCCTTTCTCTTCTCCCTCCTAACCCACTTGGGTTTTCTTCTATTTTAATCCCCCATATTCTTCCCCTAATTTCTTGCATGTTTGAAACAAGGGACTTCCTAGATCATGTGTAAGATCAGGCTATTGAAAGTCACCATGTCTCGGGCTTTCTCTTAGTCTAATCAGAGACCACGTGAGTTCGGCCCCCTTGATTATGTGGTGAACCCTTAACCTTGTATGTTCACAACCCCAATTTGCATTGTGCGTATCATGATCTTGCATTTTTCTAAAATTCGTTTTTAAACTTGTTTTCAAAAACTTGCATCAAAATTATTTTCAAACCTTGCGTTAAAATCTTCTTTTTCAAAACTTATTTTCAAAATCACAATTCTAAGGTAATTCTAGCCTTTCCATGGTTAGAATTGCTTTAAGAAAGTGTTACATTTATAGCGACTTTCATGGTCCATATTTTCAAAATTATTGTTGTTTTCAAACCACAATCCTAGAATAATTCTAATCTTGTTGTGGTTAGAATTGTTTTAAGAAAGTGAGATATTTTTAGAGACTTGCAAAAGTCTATATTCAAATCCTTTTTTAAATCTTTTTTTAAATTTACTCTCCAAAATCTTCTTCAAAATCTCCTTTCCAATGCACTTTTTGAAAACTCACTCCAATCTCCTTTCCAAAATTATTTTCTAAAAATTCCCCTCAAAAATCTATTTTCTAAAACTTCTTTTTAAACTCCTTTCCAAAAAGCTCTCTTCAAAATTTCCTTTCTAAAAATGCTTCTTAGATTTCCTTCTTAAAAACTTTTCCAAAAAACTCTCTTTTTGAGCAAACTTTCTAAAAACACCTCTTTTGTAGATCTCCTTCCATAAATCTTCCTTTCTAAAATTGCACTTTCCAAAATCTCTTTCCTTGGAGTCCAAGTCAAGCCCTAGAGTCAACGATTAGGAAACCCAATTCTCTTTCCTAAAACATGATTTCCAATCTTGCTCCAAGACCAAGGTTTCCAAAATCTCCATTTTTTACATCAAAATCATAAGTTTCCAATACCTATTTTCTACATCAAAACTATAGTCTTCAAAATCTAGGAATTTTAAAACTTCACCTTTCAAATCCATGCCAAAATTCAATCTTCCCATTTAGGAAACTAGATCCAATCCTCCGTTTTTTAAAACAAAATCAAATCATCTCTTTCTTTGAAACAAAATCTAAATCTTTCCTAATCCAAATCCTTCCTAATCTCATACTTTCCTAAACCTTAAGTTTCCAAAACTTAAACTTTCAAATCTTTCCTTAAACTCTAAGCTTCTAAATCTTCCATAATTCCAACCTCTTCCTAAATTCCATATCTTTCCAAATCTTAACTTTCCAAATCTAAATTTTTCAATATTTTTTCAACTCAAACCTTTCTTAATTTCAAGTATTTTCCAAAACTTAACTTCAAATCTTTCTAAAATTCTTAACTTTCTAAATTTCAAAACTTTCCTAATTCAAAACTTTCTAAATTCGAAACTTTCTTAAGTTAAAACTTTCTAAAATTAAACTTTTCCTATTTACAAAACTTTCCAACTTTGAAACTTTCCTAAATCAAAAGTTTCCTAAAATCAAAACTTGCCTAAAATGAAACTTTCCTAAAATAGAGCTTTCTTATTTTGAACCTTTCCTAATTTGAACCTTCCCTAAATCCAATCGGTCCCTAATCTTCCAAATCCAACATTCGAGTCAAGTCTTTCTTAATCTCAAGTCCTTCTTAAATCCTATCTTTCCTAAGTCTAGGTTTCCCAAAACTCTATCTTTCCAAATCTAGTCCAAGTTCTTTTCCAATAGTCAAATTCTCTTTCAAGTTCAATTCTAGCGCTAAGTTCAATCCTGATTTCCTAATCTTCCAATTTGAATTCCAAATCAAAATTTCTTTCTTCCAATCAAAATCTTCTATTTTCAATCAGACTCTTGTTCCAACTACGACTGACCTGATTCCCAAAAAAGGATACGTAGGCAACCCTCATTGGTGCGGTCACAACCTGTTTCAAGTTTCTAATTCCATAACTATTTTCAAACTTCCAATTCCAAAAATCTATTTTCAAATATCTATTTCCAATTTCTAAAACTTTCTTTCAAAATCATATCTATCTTTCGAATCCATTTCAAATCAAATTCAAATTTTCTGTCCAAATCTATTTTCAAATCAAATATTTCTATTGCACTTACATCTCACGCATCATGTCTTTTTTTTTTCTAAAAATTCTTTTCTAAAAGTGGATAGTTTTGGACATTTGTTAATTGAAGACTCTATTGAGTGAATCTAGGGTGAATAGACATGTAGGTACCGCAAGGGCAGGGTAGGGTGATGGCTTAATATATCTTCCCTACACGTAACTAACCTCCAAACTTAGAATCACTGTTTTCGTAGGACCAAAATGGAGTTATTTTCAAAAAAGGGCTTAAATATTTTTCAAAGGTTGCCAAATAACCTATTTTCTTAAAAACCCTCTCTTGAGGAAGTATTTTCAAAATCGTTTTCAAAAACCCTAAGTGTAGTCTTCGGATTGTGCTTAGTTTTTAGGTGACCTAACTCATCATAATCAAGTTAGGTGGCGACTCCAAATTGTTTTCCAAAAGCCCTTTATTCAAATTAATTTTCAATTCAAACCTAGTCGCACTCATGCTTCTAGGAGGATGAGTTCTAACGAGAGAGTACAGTATTTTTTCAACTTATGTGTGTATTCCTCGAGTGTGAAAAATCTAGGTGCGACAGCTAGCGACTCCGCTAGGGATACTTAAAGGGTTAGGCCATAGTCATGTCTCTTCACCCTTTACCCATGTAGAGTCTTCAATTAACTTATTCAATCCTATTCACTTTAAATTTTCAAAATCAAATTTTCAAAGTTGTTTTAAAAAACATGCATTTAATTTCATTCATATTATCTTCCATCAAATTTGCCATCCACATACTAACTCTTGCACCCTTTGATGATACTGTAAATTTGTACATCTTTCCCAACCCCTGGTGCAACTTGTTGGGGCAATGAATCCTCGTGCCAGGAACACTGGTGTGGTGCCTGCCAAAGACACTCCGATGTCAAAGTTAGGCCAGAGAAATATGAGCAGAATAACAATATTTAGGGTAGTGTAAAATCGTACCTTCTTGGAGGCGATGACTGTCTTTCTTATAGGAGTGTTAGCTTGGATCGTGGACACCTTCATGGGTTAGCCAATCGTGCCCCCAATTATGCCTCCCACCTCGCGGGGATATACCGTGCCTTGATTTTAGGCTTCATGGATCATGCCCCCGCTCGTGGGGGAGCCGTCCCAATCATGGGATCGTGGGGGCTGATCCTTAGGCGAGAATCTCAGAATGTCTTTATGGCGGCGTTTGGTGTATCGCTGGAGGTCTGCCGCTTCCCCTGCTAGCAGACTTGGCCCGGGAGGAAAGGGGGGCCTAGTCTGGGGACATGAGCTAAGCTGGTCTGGTATGCCCATGCAGGGGGCAGACCAGCTGCACTTGCATTATTTGTATTATCAGATGCCCCCAATTCCCTTGGTAGCCTAGGTCTGCCGGTGGGGATTCAAAAGAGCCACGGGACGTCGTCTACGAAGCATATTTATGGTGCCACAGAATCGTTATGATTACTACGCCAGGTGAATCGACGCGACCATTGGTCTTTTTGCCACGTGGCCTCGCGGGGTTGGCCCCGTATACCGATTGGACGTCACTCGTATTACCCATTCAATTTGAGAACCTTGGGCCGATCCACACCGTTGATTTCGAATAAAGGGGGCCTATAAAACCTTGGCGGTTTGCCAAAAGGAGTCCCCTATTCTACACATTTCTTCCCAGTCATACAACCGAGCCTATCATCCCCTTTCTTTCACCGTTCTCCTTCTCACCATTGTTGGTTGTTGGGAGAGGTTTCAGAATTCTCCCTCGTCTTTATACCCATCAAGGTACGTTGTGCTCATGTTTATGTTTTGGCTCCTGCAAAGAGCTATCTGGTACTACGAGTGGAGGGTTAAGGCCTCATATCCCCTAAGGTTTATAGGTAATCCGCCTTTCATCGAGTCGGTATACTGGGGTGTTCTTGACGCATCCAAAGCGGTTTTTGAAACTCTCCGGGAGATTGAAGACCCTAGGATCATGAACCCATTGCCAATCGACCTATCGAGCGGCTCTGAGCATACCGCCTCCATAGACCTAGATAGGGTAAGACTAGACGATGCATCCAATGCCTTGGTGAATTATTCTGGGGTAGACCTTGAGGAGGTTACCCAAGAAGTGAGGCCTAGGAGGGCAAGGAGCCCAGTGGCCATTTTAGATGCCTTTGAGGGTGCTTCTAGGGTAGAAGCTGTGAGGGAGGGCCGCCCTCTGACGCAAACTATAGACACGAGGTCAAGCACCTAGCCTCTATTCTAGACGGGACGAAAGTAAGAAAGCTTTGGTCCGGTTACCAATTTTCAGCCTCCATGAGCTATAGAGTTATGGAGGAGGGGGACAGGGCATGTCTTCCCTGCCCTGGTGAAGTCACAGTGTATGAAAGTGCACTGATGGGTGGGCTAAGGTTTCCAATTGCTCCTCCCATTAGGGGAGTCCTGAGCAGAGCCGGGTTAGCACCTGGACAACTTATGCCCAATTCGTGGGCCATACTAGTGGCCTGCGCAGCCCTGTGGCAGGCTACCACCAATAGGGAAGAGGTCCTGACCCCCAAAGACTTCTTCTATTGTTACAAGATCACAGAGAGTGAGAGCCCGGGTTGGTACTACTTTTCAGCTCGGGATGGTCAGGCCGCTATGATCACCGGCCTCCTAGTCTCCCACAAGCGTTGGAAAGAGAAATACTTCTTTGTTTATGGCGAAGGCATGGAGATCGCCCACTGGGAGGATGTTACTGACCAAACCCCTCGCATACCCAGACAGTGGGGAAGACCAGGTAGGAAGGGTAAGCGCTTTCTATGCTCATACTTAGGTCTGCTTAAGATAGTGGTCTGATCGTCGTTATACCTATTCTTTGCTTAGCACATCTTCTTGTGCTGGAGGACGAGTCAAGGAAGGCCCGGGTAGCGAGGGTAAGGGAGCACTTGGTCAAGCTCTGGGCACCCCTAGTATCTGGTGAGAGTTTGGCAGCCTATCTTTTAGGTCCAGACCCTTCCGTCGAGGCCCTTCGCGCTGAGAGGAGTGAGTCTGGTCTATTTTCTTGCCTCCACCTTCTTGATGCAAGGGTACTGACTTCCAACTCTATTTTGTAGGACAAGTATACAATATGGGCTTCGACAAGAGGAACATGGGGTCCGCTATGAAGAAGAAATTCGAGGAGATGGAAAGGATGAAGGTTGCCGGGGAAAGGCCGAGCAAGCGCCTACGACCAGGCCACGTGGGGAAGGTGACCAAGCCACAATCTGATAGGGCCCAAGGGGACACCCCTCCAAGGGGAGGAAGGGCTGTCTCCATCGGTCAGGCGCCTAGCTAGACCTCCAGGCCTGGGGTCACAACACAAGCCCCTACCTTTGCAGCGACCCAGGCTCAGTCTCCTTCAGGTCAGCAAGGCGAGCCTTTGATAGTGGAGGACGTCCAAGCTACTTGGGAGCGAATACAAAAGTTTATCAGCCTGGATGATGTGAGCCCCATTGCTAAATGGCTTAATGGCTAGCTGATGAAGAGCATGAACCATGATGCTCTTAAGGTGAGCGAACTTTACCCATCCTTCATAACTGTTCTACCTCTATGCTGATCTGTGGTTCCTCTTTTGCAGCTCCACTTCAAGGCCCTTTGCCTGTCCACTCGTTTGAAGGCGAGGACGAGCGAGAGCGCAAAGAAGGGCCAAGTCATCGAGTCCTTGACCGAGACCATCAGTGGTTTAGAGAAAAAGGTCAAGGACGCCGAGAAGGCCAAGTCAGTTGCTGAGGCAGAGAAGACTGCCCTACTAGATGAGTCGACAGACTTGAGGAAAAAGGTTGATGCGTTAGCCTTTGACGCCCAAACCTTCGACGTTGTCAAGAACTCCCTAACCTTGAGGGTGACTGAGCTAGAGGGGGAGCTTAAGGTTGCCCGAGAGGCGGCTGTGGAAGAGTTCAAGGCTGGGGCATCCTTCCAAGAGGAGTTTAGCGAAGCATATATGGAGCGCTTTGTTGATGCCAAGGTTGCGGTGAAGCAGCTTTTCCTTGACCTGGACTTCTCTGCTTTGAGGCCAGCTGATGATACTGTTTCGCAGGCCCCTGGCGGGGAAGACCAGACTCCTGCTGCAGAGGTGGAGGACGACGCCCAATCTTGATCCCTTTGTAGTAACACCCGGCCTTTTTTTCTTTTTTTTTTTGTAATCTGCTTTTGATCAAACGGAAAGTTTACCTTTATCAGCTGTGTTTTTGTGTTTGAATGCTTGTGATCAATGGTTGGCATAAGTTCTGACTAACCCTAAAGGGGTTTATCAACCTAGTCAGCTTGGGCAATCTGGCCAATTAGGCTTGGTGACCTTGGCGCTATTAAGCCGGTCTGGTCAGTCTCGGGGACTGGCCAGTTGGGCTTGGTGGCCTAGTTGCCCTTTGGTTGTCCTGGTTAGTCTGGGGGACTGACCAGTTAGGCTTGGCGACCTTGGCACTATTGGGCTGGTCTGGTCAATCAAGGGACTGACCAACTAGTCTTTGTAGCCTCATGGCCTTTTGGCTTGTTTAGTTAGTCTAGGGGCAGACTAGCTGGGCTTAGTAGCCTTGTGGCCTTTCGGCTTGTTTGGTCAGTCTAGGGGACTGACCAATTAGGCTTAGTAGCCTTGTGGCCTTTCGGCTTGTCTGGTCAGTTTAGGGGACTGACCAGTTGGGCTCATTAGCCTTGTGGCCTTTCGGCTTGTCTGGTTAGTCTAAGGGACTAACCAGTTGGGCTCAGTAGCCTTATGGCCTTTTGGCTTGTCTGGTCAGTCTAGGGGCTGACCAGCTGGGCTTCAAAAAGTCCTGCGAGACGTCGGTCGTTTTGGAGGCCTTGAATAATGAACATTTCATTAAAGAGTGCTGATTACATCAAACATAGTATTTTCTTAAGTGTTCAGCATGCCAAGGGTTGGGAAGCTCTTTGCCATCTATTCCGATTAGCCAGTAGGTCCCTTTCCTGGAAAACCCTTTGACTGTGTACGGCCCTTCCTAATTCGGCCCGAGTTTGCCATCGATGGGCCTTCTAGTAGACTGATTGACCTTTTTGAGCACTGGATCTCCTGCTTTGAATGTCCTGGGTTTCACTCTGGTATTGTGATACCTGCACATCCTTTGTTGATAGGCAGCTACTTCCACGGCTGCTTGCATCCTTTTCTCTTCAAGTAGGTCTAGGCTCACCTCTAGGACCTCGCTGTTGGCCTCTACCTCGAAATGTTCGACCCTGGGACTGTGTAGGCCTATCTGTACTGGGATGACGGCTTCAAATCCAAAAGTTAGGGAGAAAGAGGTGTGTCCTGTTGCGGCTCTTTCTGTTGTTCTGTAGGCCCACAAAATATTGGGAAGCTCCTCCACCCATAAGCCCGTTGCCTGCTCCAGCTTTGCCTTGATGCTTTTGAAGAGTGTCCAGTTGGTTACTTCGACCTGGCCGTTGGCTTGGGGTGCTCTGGGGAAGAGAAATGGTGGCTGATCTGGAGGTCTGAGCACATCTGACCAAATTGACCGCCCTTGAACTGTTTCCCGTTGTCTATGATGACTACCTTTGGGATGCCGAACCTACATATGATGTTTTTCCATAGGAAATTTTTCATTTTCTGCTCAGTGATTGTGGCGACCGCCTCAGCTTCGGCCCACTTTGTAAAGTAGTCAATAGCTATTACCGCGAACCTGGTCTGGCCCTTCCCCAAAGGCAAAGCCCCCACTATGTCTACTCCCCATTGAGCGAAAGGCCATGGGCTCTGGATTGGCGTTAATTCCTGGGCCGGTTGTTTTGGGATGTTGGAAAATCTTTGGCACTCGTCACATTTTTTTACAAACTCTTGGGCGTCATTCTCCATTGTGGACCAATAGTAGGCTGCTCTGAGAATCTTCTTGGCCAAAGCTCTCCCTCCTGAGTGGTTATTGTAGACTCCTTCATGTACTTCTCTCATGATGTAATCTGCATCTGCTTTTCCTGCACACCTCAACCAGGGCATGGTGTATCCCTTTTTGTATAGAATATTGTTTATTAGTGCATATCTGCTGGCCCTATACTGAATCCTTCTTGCCTCAACTTTGTCTGCTGGTAGGGACCCTTTCTCCAAGTAGTTTCTGATTAATGTTGCCCACTCCACTTCTTGTTCTGCCTGCAGTATTTTTGGATTCCTAATGCTTGGCGAATCTAGCACTTCCATGGGTACTCCAGGATCGTCCTCCTGGGATGATGCAATCCTGGCTAGTCGATCTACCTCCTCGTTTTGCAATCTTGGTACTCTTTCTAGAAGTAGTTTGGAAAATTTTCTTGCCAGACCTTGAGCCATCTCACAATACTCTTGCATTTTTTCTCCTCTGGCCTCGTATTCTCCTTTGACCTGTTCCACCACGAATTGAGAGTCGCTCCGTACTAAAACGGGTTCTGCCCCCATTCGCCAAGCCATTTGGAGACCAACAATCAAGGCTTCGTATTTAGCCTCATTATTGGAGGTGAGGAATTTGAACTTAATGGCATACTCGAGTTTGTGCCCTTCAAGGGTTACAAGGACGACCCCGGCGCCACTTGCTCTGTCTGTCGAGGAGCCATCTACATTGAGCACCCACTGGGGCAAGTTGTGGGGTGGGTGAACTCAGCAATGAAGTCTGCTACAGCCTACCCCTTAATCGCTAGTCTTGGTCTGTATTGGATGTCAAATTGACTGAGTTCTATGGACTATTTGGCAAGTCTTCCTGAGGTCTCCGGCTTGTGGAGGACCTTTTTCAATGGCTGGTTTGTCAGGACAACTATGGTGTGGGCCTGGAAGTAAGGCCGCAATCTCCTCGCTGAGGTCACGAGGGCGAGGGCTAGCAACTCCATCATGGGGTATCGCTCCTCTACGCCCCTCATGGCTGTACTTGTGTAATAGACGGGCTTTTGGACTCCATCCTCTTGCTTAACCAGGGTAGAGCTCACCGCTGTATCTGACATTGCGAGGTAAAGATAGAGCTCTTCTCCTTCCATGGTTCTGCTCAACAGTGGCAATGAACTTAGATACCCTTTGAGTTGTTGGAAAGCCTGTTCACATTGAGGAGTCCACTCAAAGGCTTTACGCAGAACTTTAAAGAAAGGGAGGCACTTATCTGTTGATCTGGAGATGAATCTATTCAGCGCGACTACTCTGCCAGCCAGCCTTTGGACTTCCTTGGTGGATGTTAGGGACTGCATGTCTAGCACTACCCTGATTTTCTCGGGGTTAGCCTTTATCCCTCGGTTGGAGACCATGAATCCCAGGAACTTGCCAGATGCCACTCCGAAGGCACATTTGGCAGGGTTCAATTTCATTTTATAGGCTCACAAGTTCTTGAACGTCTCTTCTAGATCTGCTAGGTGGTTGATGGCTTGCTTGCTCTTTACTAGCATGTCATCTACATATACTTCCATGTTTCTCCCAATTTGACTACTGAACATGCGGTTGACAAGCCTTTGGTAAGTTGCCCAGGCGTTTTTTAGGCCGAATGACATTACCTTATAATAGTTCAGACCTCTGTCTGTCACGAATGCAATATTTTCCTAATCATGCTCGGCCATCTTTATCTGGTTATATCCTGAGAAAGCATCCATGAAGGTTAACATTTCATACCCTGCCGTCGAATCCACCAGTTGATCTATTATGGGTAGGGGGAAGCTATCTTTGGGAGACGTTCTGTTTAGACCTGTGAAATCTACGCACATTCTCAATTTTCCATTTGCCTTTTTGACCATCACTACATTAGATAGCCAGGTTAGGTACTGGGCCTCCTTTATGAAGCCTGCCCTGGTCAATTTCTCGACTTCGTCTGCTACCGCTTCATTACGCTCTGGAGCGAATGACCTTCTTTTCTGCCTGACGGGTTTGGCCGTTGGGTCTATGTTTAGATGATGGGCAATAACCCATGTATCGATGCCCGGCATGTCCTCATGGTACCAGGCAAAGACATTAGTGTTATGCTTGAGGAAAGACCTCAGTCCATCCTTAAGTTCCTCGGGGGCCGTTGTTCCAATTTTTACCATCTTGGTCTGGTCATACCCATCGACCATTACCTCCTCGAGTTCTTTTACTGGTTCTCCTCTCCTGATTTCTTCCTCATCCCGAACCTCCAACTCCTCAATTAACATGGCCTCCTTGGTCTCCCCCTTGAGGGACGCCATGTAGCATTCTCTGGTGGTCTGCTGGTCACCCCTGGCTTCCCCAACTCCTTGGGATGTGGGAAACTTGACCTTCAAATGGTAGGTCAATGGTATAGCCTTGAATTCGTTGAGGGCTGTTCTGCCCACAATGATGTTATAAGCTGAGGGACAATTAACCACTAAGAACGTTACCATCTTAGTAGTTTGTTGGGGCACTGTTTCTAGCGTTACTGGTAGAGCTATGGAGCCCAGAGGTGTAACTTTGTCTCCAGTGAAGCCGACAAGGGGGGAGTTAACCGGTTGTAACCTCTCCGTGCCGACCTTCAATTGTTCGAAGGCCTTTAGGAAGAGAATATCTACCGATTTGCCATTGTCCACCAAGACCCTACGGATTAAAAAATTGGATACCACTACTGATATGACCAAGGGGTTTTCATGAGGTTGACATACGGCCCCAGCCTCCTCGTTTGTGAACATGATGGGATCATGTTCAACCCTGGATTTTTTGGATGACCGATCTATGGACATGACTTCTCTCTGGCTCCGTGCCTCCCTAGCGTGTTGCTTCCTTGCTGATGAAGACTCTCCGCCGCCTGCGAAACCACCAGAGATGACCCTTATCTCGCCTATGGGCTGCTGGTTTTGCCTTTCCCTCTCTGGACTTTTTTTTTCGGCCTGCCTTGGTGCTGGCTCTCACCTCTCATCGCGTCTGCCCCCCGCTATGTATCTGCCTAACTTTCCTTGCTTGATCAGGTTCTCGATTTGCTACTTAAGGTCATAACAGTCCTCTGTATCGTGCCCATGGTCTTGATGAAATTGGCACCACTTATTGGTCGGTCTCTTCTCTGGTGGTGACCTCATCTGCCCAGGCCATCTCAGCGCTGTATCCCCCTTGATCTCGTAGAGCACTTGATCCAAAGAAGTGTTTAATGGGGTAAAGTACTAGTTGTACCTGGCCTGCTTGGTCCTATCACTATCTCCCTGTGGCTTCTGTTCTGCCAACCTTAGGGTCTTCACTGCTCTGTCGTCTTTCTTTTCCTTCGCCGTCCTCTTCTTGTCCAGACTGGGTGTGGCGCTCTCCTGGTCTTCCCTGGCTTTGAGGGTATCCTCTGCATTCATATATTTCTGTGCTCGGAGCATTAGCGCAGCCATGGTTTTGGGGGCCTCCTTGGCCAAGGAGAACAGGAACTTGGGAATTCTGACACCTGCAATGAAAGCTACTACTGCCACTTTCTGGTCCAGGTCATCCACATAGAGAGTCTCCTGGTTGAAGCGGGTGACAAACTCACGCAAGGTCTCCTTCTCGCGCTACTTAATGTTAAATAGGGAGGTAGAGGGCCTCCTCTGTCTCTGCCCTTCGATGTAATGGCTAACGAACAACCTGCTCAGGTCCACAAATTTATTGATCGTCCCAGGGGAGAGCCTGTGGAACCAAATCCTTGCCAAACCCTTAAGGGTGGTAGGAAATGCCATGCACATAATTTCGTCGGGAACTGCCTGAAGGTCCATCAGAGCCTTATATGTCTCGAGGTGGTCCAAGGGATCCTTGGTGCCATTGAAAGACTCCAACGTGGGCATTTTGAATTTCGGGGGTAAGGGCATCCTCATCACCGCTGGTGTGAAGGGCGTGTCTGTCTGGCTTATAAGCTCTTCTACCGTGCTGGGGCCTTTTTCTTTCACTGCCGCGATCACTCCAGCCACTTTGGCCTACATTTCCTTCAACTGCTCGTCTCATATCGGCTGAGTTTCGCTAGTGTGTTCTAGAAGAACCACTGTCGTTGCTTTGGATCAGTCGATGTGACTCTGGGCTTCGTCGGTGTGGAATTCGGCCCCTCATAGGAGAGGGTTCTCCCCTGGGAGCGTTGGGTTCTCTGCTCCTTCGCTGGCGTCACCTCCTTGGTTCCTTACCACCAGCTGGTTCGCAGGCAACGGTAGGTCCTCTAGCGGTGGTGGATCTACCGTCCCTGGTGCCTCCGGTGGGGGAGGCAATCTCCTCTCCAACTCCTGATTCCGAGACTGGAGCTGGTTCATAGGGGCCATCATCTCGATGATCTGCTGCTCCAAGGCAGCGATTCTGGTAGTGCTTTGTTCCTCCATTTCTTCACCTATCCTAATTGATACAGCACTGGATCAGTTCAAGACCATGAAACGATCAAAGTGTCGTTCCCACAGACTGCGCCAACTAATGATGCTGTAAATTTGTACGCCTTTCCCAACCCCTGGTGCAACTTGTTGGGGCAATGAATCCCCGTGCCAAGAACACCGGTGTGGTGCCTGCCAAAGACACTCCGATGCCAAAGTTAGGCTAGAGAAATATGAGCAGAATAACAGTATTTAGGGTAGTGTAAAATCGTACCTTCTTGGAGGTGATGACTGTCTTTCTTATAGGAGTGTTAGCTTGGATCGTGGGCACCTTCATGGGTTAGCCAATCGTGCCCCCAGTTATGCCTCCCACCTCGTGGGGACATACCGTGCCTTGATTTTAGGCTTCATGGATCATGCCCCCGCTCGTGGGGGAGCCGTCCCAATCATGGGATCGTGGGGGCTGATCTTTAGGCGAGAATCTCAGAATGTCTTTATGGCGGTGTCTGGTGTATCGCTGGAGGTCTGCCGCTTCGCCTGCTAGCAGCGGGAGGAAAGGGGGGCCTGGTCTGGGGACGTGAGCTAAGCTGGTTTGGTATGCCAATGCAGGGGGCAGACCAGCTGCACTTGCATTATTTGTATTATCACCCTTGTTTTGTAGGTGGGCTTTTGTTTCTTGTTTATGTCATACTAACTGCTATGCATGAATGAATGTGATGAACAGGATGGATAGGAGTTGCTGGGCTCTTTCTCCCGCTTTCAAAAATCACACACACATTGCACATGCACTTGCATTCTGCATACTTGCATTCTTTACCCTGATCTGTCCCTTCTAGTTAGAAGGGGGAACGGTATATTGGTTGTGGGCAAGATCTTGTGTCAGTTTCTTTAACTATGGCCTCTTGATGGTTCCTCCGCTTGGATCAACAACTGATCATGGCACCACCTCGGGGAGTGGGCCTAGGTTTGAAGATCCAGGAACCGAGCCTTTTTTAGGACGCATTCGTAAACTCTCAACCTCATGCTCATATAGACACCATGCATAGTCGAACCTCTACCGAATTTAAGACACGCACACCGTTTTCCAAAACCATGGAGGAAATGGTGACTACTTTCATTTTCCTCTATATCTGTTTATTCATGTTATTATAATGATTGTATTCTTACTATTATAATGCTTCTCTAACTGCTCATGCATGCACATTTACTTTACAATTGCATTCTTTATTCTTATGCTCTTTACATCCATATTTATGCATAGAGTATGGCATCCCAAGGCAAGTGTTCTAGAGTAACTCAAGTCACTGCATTTTTATGCATATGATCAACCCAAAGAGAGTGACACCAAGGTCACTCTCCCTTGCATTAAACCTACCCAAATCCTAAGGGTTCTCATGTAACCCTAAGGAATCATTGCATGCATTTCAAGTCATCCCATAAGAGAGGCCTGAATCCCTCTATGCTCACAGAGATAGAATTGCCAATAAGACAAGGGGCAACCAATCAACAAGGTCTCTCAGCAACCTCCTCGACATCAAAACCAAAGAAGGCGAATTCGAAGACTAAAGAGTAGTTTAGAATTCTATATATAAAATTAGATAGGTGGAAGTCCAAGGAAAATATTCCCCTTTCCCCCATTAAAATGTACTTTGATTCTTTTGTTTTATGAGTTTCCTTATTTTCTGCGAATAAATGATGAATTCAGATTCCTGATCCATGGTAAGGTGCTTGCATACAGGGGCAGACCCCCTATCTTCAAAAGTGAGCCAATATATCATGATTAATTGCCCTCTTGAGTAGGGGCATCCTTAAGGCATGCATTACAAAAAAAATTTTCAAAACAAGACATTGACTTTTTGCTTTTGCTGGTTTTGAGTTCGTTTCCTCGTGCCCCATCATTACAAACCTAAAGCTAAGGAACACTCATGGAGTCACTCATGCTCGATGCCTTAACCTTGGTATTAGCGGAAGCAAGAGGACTCAGACATAGGATGACTAAAATGGAAGGCATGCTCTCTTCACTCTTATCCCATGCAAGAACTACAACTGATGAGCAGGTAGAATCCTCGCAAGCCCAAACCCATAGGGGGCAAAAAAGATGGAGAAGGACGACTAAGATTATACCCCGACCATGGCTTATCAACAACCTCCCCGGCTAAGGGCCTTGTTTCGACACCCTGCAAGCCGACCTCTAACCAAACCCCTGAATTATATAATCTCTCCTACGGACACCAATCCCATCCATTTGACCCTGACACCAAAAATTGTCCTACTTTGAAGCATAAAACTCGAAGCCCTTTCAATTCCCAAACCACAGACCCAATAGTCATTACACTAGAACTTGAGCCCCGACCTCCAAGGACATCTAGGACACCTAGGCGAATTAGCATAAAAGATCAGGTTTTCATTAAACTCACTTGCACGAAAACCACAGCTTTATTTCGAGCTCCTAACCACAGGATATTTGAAACCTATACCCCCTCGACCACAGCCTAATCCTCTGCCACCTCACTTCAACCCAAAAGCATATTGTGAAAACCATTCAGGTAGCCAAGGACATGATATTGAAGATTGTTGGACCCTCAAGCATAAAATTCAAGACCTAATAGATAACAAGATCATCGGCTTACGGCTAGTGAATCCTCCTCCAAATGCCACTACGGACCCTCTGCCAGACCACACCGTCAACGTCATCATGAAGTTTGGTAACGACAAGGTCTGGTCGGCCACATGCCAAGAGATACATTACGAGGAAATGGAATGGGGAGATGAGGAACCGTGTCATGCCTGGTCCTAGTGCAACCCTGATAAAATGCTAGCCCCTGAAGATGAACACGTAGATGAATTTGCCGAGAAGGTTGACCAGTAGCCATTTAAACTCAGTGATAAGAACCCGCTGCTATGCACACCTGAGGGGCAGTAGAACACGGCCGAATGGAAAAGCGAGAAACCTAGGGCTGGGGTTAAGTCAGTTCAGCTGGAAGAAAGTAAACGGACCTATCTATTTGGGGCAAACAAAGAAGAGGAGGAAGCTAGACTCGAAGAAAGAGGAGCTAAGAAAGGGAGGAAACACCATGAGGTAGCTACAGATCTTAGGGGACACATGATCGTGTCTGCGTCAATAAAGCAGGAAGAAATCGACAATTGCACCTACCTCAACTATTCCGATGGGAATTTAGTCATTTGCCCGGAGGCAAGTAGCAAGTAGAGCTTTAAAGATGTGGGCATCGACCCAGAGCCATACTAAAAAAGGACTCTCCCGTCAAAAGTGTACAAGAGAGGGGTGTTTTCACCCACTTTCTTTCTATCCCTTTTATTTCACGTCTTTAAATTGATGTTTACATTTTCATATTGCTTAAGAACTCTATGCCTTTCATAAAAAATAATAATAATAATCTCTTCATCCATTGATATTATCTTTCTCTTGTGAATGGTGAATGTTTCTTAAGCAAGAGGCATGATTTATCTTATGGAATGATCTAACTTGGAGGGATGATAGCATGAGTTAGCCGCTCGCCAAATGATCAGCTTTCTGAAGAAAGAGAGTATAAGGATGAGTGAGGAAACCACCCAAAGGCAACACTTGTAAGACACCAAAGCTAAGTGATGTGTGGCCAGATTATCAAAATGAGGAGGAGCCATCTTTCATTTCCCCCATGTAAAAGAATAAGTGTTCATATTCCCTTTGCTTAACCCCTAGTGCGTCGCAACGAGCGAAATGTTCCTTGTCAACCCTGATCCACGACCGTCCCCCCACATTGGGGTAGACAATAACCGAGAACTCTAGGAATAGTATCCATCCTCTATTGTGCTAGGGCAATGTTGAAGGCTCTATGGATCAAGCAATCTAGTTCAAAGTGAAGAGAGGCCCTCATTTCATTTTTCATACAGTCAGAAGCAACCCCTTGCCAAACCCGTTGAGCCATATATCTTTTTCGAGAAAACCCCAACCTAAGGATCACCGCCTACATTGGGTTAGATTGATTTGCTAAGGAAAAGGTCTAAGGGAAAGAAGGGTTATAGAATTGTTTGTTTCATAAAAGGAAACAAAAGAGATGAAAAGGAAAAAGAAAAGCAAAAGAAAAGACTTGCCAAGGGGCAAAAGGCCTCAAAAAAAAAAAGGGGGCCCAAGGAAAACCATGTTTGAGCCATCTTGAAAAGCATAATAAGAGGGCCGAAAGAGAAGAGAGTCATGCTTATCTCAAAAAGCATATAGGAAGGTTGAAAGAAAAGAGTCATTTTCACCCCGAGAAGTATATAGTAAGAGTAAGGAGGAAATTTAAAGGTGATCTTAGGTTATAAAGAAGCCCATTAGAAATAATAGGTTTGAGCCTTTACCCTTTTTTGCAAAAACCCCGAAACCATTACCTACATTACAACTCTACTGAAGTCCACTCTAATTGAAAATGGATTGCTTGATCTAAATGAGCAAGACACACTACCGAAGCTAAAGAAGGATGCTAACCCGACTGGGAAAAATAGTCAAGGATGGTATGGATCTAAACCTTGCTGAAAGTAACATCGAATTTGAGCCTATATATCCTATTATTTCGAAAAGCCCATAACCTAGCCTACACTATGGTCCTGAAGCAAAGTCTCCCCAGATTGAAAGACTGGCTACTTATCGCTCTGCTAAAGGTTGGATAAGCTGTTACTGAAGCCCCGAGAGTTGAGAGTTTTAGCCCAATAATCCTATACACTAACCCGGAGGTAGAGAATCAGAGGTGGTCAAAAGGTTGAGAAAGGTACATAATGCTATCATCCAGTCAAGGTAAGGTGGAGCCAAATGAGCAGCTAGGCCCCCGAAAAGGAAGAAGCTACCATCCCAAAGATACTAGTTTGATAGCACCCCTTGTCATTCCATTAGCTAGTATATTTTTAATATGTGCAAACCTTTTCATAAAAAATAAGAAAATAAAAAAACAATAATGAAAGTAAAAATAAAATAAATAAATAAATAAAATATAAAAATCGGCATGAGCTTTGCATATATAGGACATAACTCCTTGTGAAAACAAAAGTCACCAACACAGTTTAATATCAACCCATGTAATAAATATAAAGCATCGTCATCCATCACATGCATCTGATTATGTACTTAGCGGTAAAAATTATAAATATCTCTGCCTGTTCGTACACTTAACTATCTAAATCATAAATGTCTACCTTTGTGCAAAATCTACACAAATGAGAATGTCTAACATAAATACATCTCCAAGATAAGGGCAAAAGAAGATCAGGGTTTCCTCCAGGGGCATCTGTCAAAGATCAAAGTCAATATCCTCGGGATCAAAATCTCTGAAACCGAGATCTTGAGGAGGGGGATAGCTACCAGAAGCACCAGCATCCTGAAAAGAAGACAGAACCGGAGTCAGCAACAGTAAGGAACAACTAAACAATAGCAGAGCGAAAAGGAGGGAAAAGACGACATACCCCACCACCTCCCATCTAGGCTAATTGAGCCGTCAAGGAAGCCACCTCTGCCTGGTACTGATCTCTCTCTATCTGGTATCGATCCCTCTTGTCCCTCATAGCAGTAAACTCAGCTTGGGGCACATATCCCTCGATACGGTGCCACAAGTTGACCACCTCCTGGCCCACAACGTATCCACCGACTACTACCTCAAACCAAGTGAAAGCACTGACAGAATGAGCTCCAAAGTGTGCAGTATAGTCTGTCTCTAGAGGAAGCAAGAACCCGACACTTGGCTAGCGCTCTTGATAGGGAATAGGAACTCCCTCCACCAAGGCTCCAAACATGTACTCCAATGGATCTCCTGCTGACCAAAAGTCCTCATGAAACTGTCGCCAGTGTCGGTCTCCAAGGTAGGACTCCCAAGAATCATCGCTAAGAAAGGAAGCCCCCGATAGGGACAACGGGACCAAATACTGCCATGTCTCATAATGAACTAATCTAATAATGGGCCGCTAAGTCATGTCCCCCGCCTCAATGAGCTCCAGGTTTGCCCGTTGCGTCACAAAGTCAATGATCTCCTATCAATGGACTACTCGATCATGAGCCCATCTTAAAGCACGAGGATAAAGGTCATCCTCAATAATCGCAGGGCGACGAACCGGCAGGTACTCAAAGCTCCACCAAACAAGGAAAGGCCAGAAACCAGTCATGTTGCCCTAACGAGAGGAGGTCCGGACCTGTATCGATCGCAGGAAGCAGCCAAAGGAGAAGGACCCCCAATCCAACTCAGACAAAGCCCCAAGATCAGCCACTATACTCACAAACCGAAAAGACATGACCGACTTATTGTTGCCGTAGAAGTAGCTAAAGATAATGTACAAAACAAGTCGTCGCCTCATGATGTCTCGCTGGGCAGGTGGTGGCTCAACAATAAAACTACTATCATCCCGACTAAGTCAGGAGGCTGGGAAGGCAGAACACTCAGGAGGGGGCAAGTCTAGTAAGATGCATGCGTTGGCTTTGCTAACTGACTATAAGGTGATCCCCTGACCGACGAAGGAAAGCACTGTGATGATCGCCCAATCCAAAGGAGTGGGTCCCAACTCAAAACCCATAAAATGAAAATGAAAAGTCCCGGTCTCTCTGAACCGCCTCTCGATAAGCACCAGCACTAGATGTCGGTTCAGGCGGTTAGCCTGTAATCCCATGAAAGCCCCGAACCCAATCTCAGCCAAGAAAGCATGGTAGGATAGAGCAACCCGCTGCATGGTCACAAACACCTAATGGACGACCCCTCTAAAGGCTGTGTGAACGCGTGGAGGAGGTAGGTGTTGTCTAGAATACACATTGGGATGATATGCAAGATCTCCCAGTGGTGGAATGTCTGGTACCTCCAGATCACCTAACGCAACGTCTGTCTGTCTGTGCCAGATGGAGGCTTTCCCGTAACCAGTCACTTGATCGCCAAGACCCGGTACCTCCTTCTTTGCACCAATCTCCTCCTCAAAGGCCTGTTCAACCGGAAGGAAGGGGTCGACGGGTGGTCTACTCCCCCGGCCACCCTGGCTAGAAGATGCATGTCCAATAGATCGCCAACTACCCTTGGATCAGCTAGAATTGCTAACAAAATCCGTCTGAGCCACCTTCCCAAAGCGACGTCTCCTCTTAGAACCATCATCACCCTCATCTGCCATCCTGAAAAGGTAAGCCAAGCTAAGAGATTTTAATAAATTATATTATTGTACCCAGGTTTTTCGCACTCGAGGAATACTAGAAAAAATATTGTACTCTCTCGTTAGAATTCACTCTCCTAGAAGAATGAGTGCGACTAGATTTGAATTGAAAATTAATTTGAATAAAGGGCGTTTGGAAAACATTCGAAGTTGCCACCTAACTTGATTAAGGTGAGTTAGGTCACCTAAAAAATAAGCACAATCTGAAGATTACACTTAGGGTTTTTGGAAAACGATTTTGAAAATAATTCTTCAAGAGAGGGTTTTTAAGAAAACAGGTTGTTTGGCAACCTTTAGAAAACATTTAAGCCCTTTTTTTAAAATAACTCCATTTTGGTCTTTCGAAAACAGTGATCTGAGTTCGGAGGTTGGTTACGTGTAGGGAAAACGCACTAAGCCATTACCCGACCCCGGCCTTGCGGTACCTACATGTCTATTCACCATAGATTCACCTAATAAAGCCAACTATTAACAAATGTCCAATTCTATCCACTTTAGAAAATAATTTTGAAAAGAATGATGCATGATATGCAATTGCAAGAGAGAGAGTTGAATATAGATTTCGAAATAGATTTGAAAAGAAATTGATTTGATTTAAAAAGAAATTTGAAAAGACAGATTTGAAATTGAAAAGTTTTAGAAATTGGAAATAGAGATTTGGAAATAGAAATTTGGAATTGGAAGTTTGAAATAGATCATGGAATTGGAAGTTGGATAAAAGTTGTAAAAATAGAAGTTTGAAAAAGGTGGTGATTGCACCCATGAGGGTTGCCTATGTATCCTTTTTGAGGAATCAGGTCAGTTGTAGTTCGGAAAAGAGTCCGATAGAAAATAGAATGTTTGATTTGAAAAAAGAGATTTTGATTGGAAAAAGGAGTTTGATTTGAACTTAGAATAGAAGATTGGAATTTGGAATTTGGAATTGAAAAGATTGGACTTCAATTTGGAAAGATAGAACTTGAAAGAAGGGTTTGGACTTGTTTTGGAAAGATTGAGATTTAGGAAACCTAGACTTAAGAAGATAGGATTTAGGAAGGACTCAAGGTTTAGGAAAGATTTGACTCGAATGTTGGACTTGGAAGATTAGGGAAATATTAGATTTAGGAAAGATTTGAAATAAGAAAGTCTCGATTTAAGAAAGTTTTCGTTTTAGGAAAGTTTCGATTTAGGAAAGTTTTCATTTTAGGAAAGAATTGATTTAGGAAAGTTTTCATTTTAGGAAAGTTTTCAAATTAAGAAAGGTTTTGAAATAGGAAAGTTTAAAGTAAGAAAGATTTGGAATTTAGAAAGTTTAGGATTTAGAAAGTTTTAACTTAAGAAACTTTCGAATTTAGAAAGTTTTGGAGTTGGAAAGATTTGAAGTTAGAAAGATTTGAAAAGTTAGATTTGGAAAGTTAAGATTTGGAAAGGTGTGGAACTAGGAAAGGTTTAGACTAGGAAGGATTTGGAAGTTTAAAGTTTAAAGAAAGATTTAAATGTTTAAGTTTTGAAAACTTAAGGTTTAGGAAGGTATGAGATTAGGAAGGATTGAAATTCCTATTTCCTAAAACAAAGGATTGGATTTTGTTTCTAAAAAGAGATGGTTTGATTTTGTTTCAAAAAATGGAGGGTAGGATATAATGTCCTAAATGGAAGATTGGATTTGGTTTCCTAAAGGGAAGATTTGATTTGGCATGGAATTGGAAAGATGAAGTTTTGGATATCCTAGATTTGGGAAGACTATAGTTTTGATGTAGAAAATAGGTTTTGGAAATATATATAGTTTTGGTATAGGAAATAAGAGGTTTTGAAAACCTAGGTTTTGAGGCCAAAATAGGGAATTGAAAATCATGTTTTTGGCAAGGAAAATTAGGGTTTCCTAATTGTTGTCTCTAGGGTTAACTTAGGTTCTAAGGAAAGAGATTTTTGGAAATTGAGTTTTTAGGAAGGAAGATTTTTGGAAGGAGATCTAGAAAAAGAGTTTTTTGGAAAGGGATTTTTGGAAAGGGTTTTTTAGGAAAGAGATTTAAAGAACGAGATATTTGGAAAGAGATTTTTGGAAGAAGTTTTTAGGAAGGAAATTTAAGGAACGTTTTTAGAAAGTAAATTTTGAAGAGAACTTTTTGGAAAGGAGTTTTAAAAGAAGTTTTGGAAAATAGATTTTTGAAGGGAGTTTTGAAAAATAGATTTTTAAAGAGAATTTTTAGAAAACAATTTTGGAAGAGAGATTGATGCAAGCTTTGAAAATAAGTTGGAAAACAAATTTTGGAGCAATGCAAGATCATGATATGCACAATACAAGTTGGGGTCGTGAACATACAACGTTAAGGCTTCACCACATAATCAAGGGGGCCGAACCCACGTGGTCTCCTGTTAAACTAAAAGAAAGCCCCTGACACGGTGACCTTCAATAGCCTAATCCTATACATGGACAGGGAAGTCCCTTATTTCAAGCATGCAATGAGGGAGGGGGGGGGAAGAAGATGGAAGATTAAAATAGAAGAAAACCTAAGTGGGTTCAGAGAGAGAAGAGAGAGGGGGAAGATGCATAAACATAAAAAGAAAGCCTACCTTGTATCTTCTTATTTTGCTTGTTTTTATTTGCTTGCTTTGCTTCGGTCCTCACTTCACTTCGCGTCAGTCTTCAAGGACTTGTCTTGATCTTCAGAAACTTCAGAGTTGCAGCACTTCAAGTCTTCAATGGAGGCTTTGGAGGCTAGTGTAGGAGTGTATAGGAGTATATGTGAGTTAGGGTTTGCGTATGGGGGCTAGGGTTTGTGTATGGAGACTAGGGTTTAGGGAGGCTACGAGCTCTGTGTATTGAAGAGGAGAGTTTTTAGATTGAGTTTGCAGACCCTTTTCATAGAGGGAGAGGCTTTGTAATTATAGAGAGAGGATTGACCTAGCGCCTGTTACAGTGGCGCAAGACAAAAGTTATAATTGGAGCCGGTAGGAGTAGCGCTAGTCACTTAGGAAAATTTTAAGGTCGGCAAGCAACGTATCTTCAAAAGATTTGGGCACCTGTGCTAGTGACAACCTGCAATTTTTAGCTTGGCTTCACTATGAGTGACTCCGAAAAGTCCGGGAATGATTTGAAAGGGCCAGGAATGGCCCGGAAGGCCAGAAAGGGAAGAGAACCCCTAAAATAGGTGTCTCGGGGGCAGAAGACTTGAAAATTTGTGACAAGATATGTTGGATGGGTTGATCGGGCCAAAAACCGGCCTGGGATGGACTCAAAATGTCCCGGAAGAAGGCTCGAGGTTTGGAAACATTACTTAGAATATCCCAAGAGGTTACTGGTTTGATACCCAGAGCCGGTGTGGTCAGAAAAGGAGACCGGCCCACCAGGGGCAAAACAGTCATTTTGCACCGGGTTTGCCGGAATTGACTCAAAATGATTCGGAAAGATAGGGGAAGGTCGGGAATACTATACAAAGCATTCTCGAGAGACTGCCGGTTTGATACCTAGAGCCGGTGTGGTTCTTGGGGCGCTCAGATGCCTAGGGCCAAAATGGTCATCTTGACCGGAAGGTCTCGGAATTGGCCCTGAACTGACTAGAAGACACCTAATCATGCCAAATTGTCCTTAAGACAATCTTGGAAGGGTGGAGTTACCATTTTGAGGACTTAGGTACTTTCTCGAGAAACGTGCCAAAAATGGCCCTAGGGACAGTTTGGTCATTTTCACCGAAGTGGGCTAGCAGGTACTAGTGTTGACCTGTGAGTATCTCCGTCACTTTGACGGTAGTCCCGTGATATAGGATTTTGTTCGCAATTCTTTATATCAGCCTGTTTGTGAGTGTTTCCGCCACTCTGACAGTTGCGATGTTTACGAGTATTTTCGTTACTCTAATGGGTCATGATCATTCCAAAGACTGCCTAATCTCTAGAAGCTGCTAGGTGAACTTAGCGCCCGAGGAATCAACTTTCTCAGAAGGCGTGTCGAAACGGATATTTCTTCATTGGCGGGCTAGCAAGCGCCAAAGGTGGACCATTCTACCATCTCGAGGACTTAAGGTCTTGTCCCGGTCGACAGGTTTGAAGGAATCAACTTTAGAATTGGACCGAACAATGCCCCCAAGGGCATTTTGGTCATTTTACCTCTATTTGGGCCCTAAGGGCCCGCGAAGTGATTGATTGACGGCATTAGACTTGAAAAATTAAGTGGACTTAGAATATGTCGATATTGACTTGAATACAAGTCTGGACGAACTGGAGACTGCCGAGAAGCAGAATATCTCTTCAAAATTCCCTTTCTAAAAATGCTTCTTAGATTTCCTTCCTAAAATTTCTTTCGAAAAAATCCCCTTCCAAATAACTCTCTTTTTTAGCATACTTTCTAAAAACACCTCTTTTCTAGATCTCCTTCCATAAATCTTCCTTTCTAAAAATGTACTTTTCAAAATATCTTTCCTTGGAGTCCAAGTCAAGCCCTAGAGTCAACAATTAGGAAACCCTAATTCTATTTCTTAAAACATGATTTTCAATCTTACCCTAAAACCTAGGTTTCCAAAATCTCCCTTTTTGACATCAAAATCATAAGTTTCCAAAACCTATTTTCTACATCAAAACTATAGTCTTCCAAACCTAGGATTTCTAAAACTTCACCTTTCAAATCCATGCCAAAATCCAATCTTCTCTTTAGAAAACCGAATCCAATCTCCCAATTTAGGAAACTAGATCAAATCCTCTGTTTTTAGAAACAAAATCAAATCATCTGTTTCTTTGAAACAAAATCCAAATCTTTCCTAATTCAAATCCTTCCTACTCTCATACTTTCCTAAACCTTAAGTTTCCAAAACTTAAACTTTCAAATCTTTCCTTAAACTCTAAGCTTCTAAATCTTCCCTAATTCCAAACTCATCCTAAATTTCATACATTTCCAAATCTAAATTTTCTAATATTTCTTAAACTCAAATCTTTCTTAATTTCAAGTATTTTTTAAAACTTAACTTCGAATCTTTCTAAAATTCTAAACTTTCTAAATTTCAAAACTTTCCTAATTCAAAACTTTCTAAAGTCAAAACTTTCTAAAATCGAACTTTTCCTATTTTAAAAGCATTCCAATTTCGAAACTTTCCTAAATCGAAACTTTCTTAAAATCAAAACTTGCCTAAAATGCAACTTTCCTAAAACGGAACTTTCTTATTTTGAACCTTCCCTAAATCCAGTCTTTCCCTAATCTTCCAAATCTAATATTCGAGTCAAGTCTTTCTTAATCTCAAGTCCTTCTTAAAGCCCATCTTTTCTAAGTCTAGGTTTCCCAAAACTATCTTTCCAAATCTAGTCCAAGTTCCTTTCCAAGGGTTAAATCCTCTTTCAAGTTCAATTCTGGCTCTATGTTCAATCCTGATTACCTAATCTTCCAATTTGAATTTCAAATCAAAATTTCTTTCTTCCAATTGTCACACCTAGATTTTTCGCACTCGAGAAATACACACACAAGCGGGAAAAAATGCTGTACTCTCTCGTTAGAACTCTTCCTCCTAAAAGAATGAGTGTGACTATGTTTACATTGAAAATTGATTTGAATAAAGGGTTTTTAGAAAATATTTGGAGTCGTCACCTAACTTGATTAAGGTGAGTTAGGTCACCTAAAAACTAAGCACAATCCGAAGAATACACTTAGGATTTTTGAAAACGATTTTGAAAATACTTCTTCAAGAGAGGGTTTTTAAGAAAACAGGTTGTTTAGCAACCTTTGAAAAATATTTAAGCCCTTTTTTGAAAATAACTCCATTTGGGTCTTTAAAAACAGTGATCCTAGGTTCGGAGGTTCGTTACGTGTAAGGAAAACGCACTAAGCCATCACCCTACCCCGCCCTTGCGGTACCTACATATCTATTCACCCTAGATTCACCCATGAGAGTCTTCAACTAATAAATGTCCAATCCTATCCACTTTAAAAACGAATGTTTAAAAAGACATGATGCATGATATGCAAGTACAAGAAAAGAAAGTTGAAAAATAGATTTGGAAAGAAATTGATTTGATTTAAAAAGAAATTTAAAAAATATATATTTAAAATTGGAAAGTTTTAGAAATTGGAAGTAGAGATTTGGAAATAGAAATTTGGAATTGGAAGTTTGAAATAGAACATGGAATTAAAAACTTGAAGAAGATTGTAGAATTAGAGATTTGAAAGAAGTTGTGACCGCACCATGAGGGTTGCCTGCGTATCCTTTTGGAGGAATAAGGTCAGTCGTAGTTCGAATAAGAGTCTGATAGAAAATAAAGAGTTTTGATTTGGAAAAGAGTTTGATTAGAAAAAAAAAAAAAAAAAAAAAAAGGAGTTTGATTTGAACTTAGAATAGAAGATTGAAAATTGGAATAGAAGGATTAGGAAATTGATTTGGAAAGATTGAGGTTTAGGAAACCTAGACTTAGGAAGATAGGATTTAGGAAAGACTTGAGATTTAAGAAAGATTTGACTAGAATGTTGGACTTGGAAGATTAAGGAAGTTGGAATTTAAGAAAGATTTGAATTAGGAAAGTTTTCGAAATAGGAAAGTTCTGTTTTAGGAAAGTGTTGGTTTAGCAAAGTTTCGATTTAGGAAGGTTTTGAAATAGGAAAGGTTTCGTTTTAAGAAAGTTTTGTATTTGGAATGTTTCGAAATAGGGAAGTTTTGAAAGTTGAAAAGTTTAGAATTTAGAAAGTGTTTGAGTTTTAGAAATTCTTGAAGTTAGGAAAGGTTTGAGTTTAAGAAAGATTTGAAAACATAGATTTGGAAAGTTAAGATTTCGAAAGGTGTGGAATTAAGAAAGGTTTAGACTAGGAAGGATTTGGAAGTTTAAAGTTTAAGGAAAGATTTAAATGTTTAAGTTTTGAAAACCTAAGGTTTAGGAAAGTATGAGATGAGGAATGAGTGAATTAGGAAAGATTTGGATTTGCAAGGATTGAGATTCCTATTTCCTAAAACAAAGAATTGGATCTTGTTTCTAAAAGAGGTATTTTGATTTTGTTTCAAAAAATGGAGGATAGGATTTAGTTTCTTAAATGGGAGACTAGATTTGGTTTCCTAACGGGAAGATTGGATTTGGCATAGATTTCGAAAGTTTTAGAAACCCTAGAATTGGAAGACTATAGTTTTGATGTAAGAAAGAGGTTTTTGGAAACTCATGATTTTTTATGTAAAAGAGGAGGTTTTGGAAACCTAGGTTTTAAGGCAAGATTGAAAATTATGTTTTTTTTTAGAATGGAAATTAGGGTTTCCTAATTGTGCGTTCTAGGGCTTGACTTGGGCTGTAAGAAAAAAAAAAAGATTTTGGAAAGTGAATTTTTAGAAAAGGAGATTTTTTGAAGGAAATCCTTAAGAGGACTTTTAGGAAAATGAATTTGAAAAGAGAGAGTCTTTGGAAGGGAATTTTTGGAAGGAGATCGTTGGAAAGAGTTTTTAGGAAAGAGATTTAGGGAGAGAGTTTTCTAAGAAGGAAACCTAGGGAGTGTTTTAGGAATGGAATTTTGAAGAGAGCTTTTTCGAAAGAAGTTTAAAAAGAAGTTTTGAAAAATAGATTTTTGGAGGGAGTTTTTGAAAACAATTTTGAAAAGGAATTTAAAGAGAGTTTATGGAAAGCATGTTGGAAAAGAGATTTTTTAGGAGGAGAATTTTGAGAAAAGATTTTTTATAAAGTATATAAAATATCTCACTTTTCTAAAGCGATTCTAACCGTAAGAAGGTTAGAACCACTTTAAGATAGTGATTTTGAAAACAACAATGTTTTGAAAATATGGACCATATTGGTCACTTTAAATGTAATGCTTTCCCAAAGCAACCCTAACCATGAAAAGGCTAGAATCACCCTAGGATTATGATTTTGAAAACAAGTTTTGAAAAAGAAGATTTTGATGCAAGCTTTTGAAAACGAGTTTGAAAACGAAGTTCGGAAGAATGCAAGATCACGATATGCACAATGCAAGTTGGGGTCGTGAACATACAAGGTTAAAGGCTTCACTACATAATCAAGGGAGTTGAACCCACGTGGTCTCCGGTTAGACTAAAAGAAAGCCCATGACACGGTGACTCTCCAATAGCCTAATCCTACACATGGACTGGGAAATCCCTTATTTCAAGCATGCAAGAAAAGGGGGGAAGAAGATGGGGGATTAAAATAGAAGAAAACCTAAGTGGGTTAGGAGAGAGAAGAGAGAGGGAAGATGCGTAAACTTAAAGAGAAAGCCTACCTTATGTCTTGTTTATTTTGCTTTGCTTTGCACACTTTACTTTTCTTGCTTTGCGTGCTTTTTTTTTCTTGCTTTGCTTCGGTCTTCACTCCAGTCATCGTCTTGATATTCGAGAGCTTCAGTTTGCAGCACTTCAAGTCTTCAATGGATTCTTTGGAGGCTGGTGTATGAGTGTATGTGAGTGTATATGAGTGCATAGGAGGCTAGGGTTTGTGTATGGAGGCTAAGGTTTGGAAAACCTAAAGAAGCTAGGGTTTAGGGAGGCTACGAGCTCTGTATATCGAAGAATAGGGTTTTTAAATTGAGTTTGCGGACACCTTTCATGCTGGAGGAGGTTCTATATTTATAGACAGAAGAATAACTTAGCACCTATTGTAGTAGCGCTAGGCCAAAAATTCTTCTGGCGCCACTAGGAGTGTTGCCAGCCAGTTAGGAAAGTTTTAAGGTCGGCAAACAACGTATCTTCAGAAGATTTGGGCGCCCATACTAGTGACTACCATGCAATTTTTAGTTTGGCTTCACTAGGAGTGGCTCTGGAAGGTCCGGGGACGATTTAAGGGACCAAGAATGGCCCAAAAGGCTAGAAAAAGGTAGCAACCCTTAGAATAGGGTCCCGGGGGTATTAGACTTGAAAAATGATGAAAGGATGTGTTGGAAGGGTTGACTGGGCCATTAGGGGCAAAGCGGTCAACCGAGCTGGAAAGTTGCCAGGACGGACTTAGAATGTCCCGGAAGAAGACTCGAGATTTGGAAACATTATTTGGAGTGTTCTCAAAGGTTACCAGTTTGATACCCAGAGCCTGTGTGGTCAGAAAAGGGGACCGGCCCACTAGAGGCAAAATGGTCATTTCTTACCGAGTTTGCCGGAACTGACTCAAAATGATTCGAAAAGATATGGAAGGACGAGACTACTATAAAAAGCATTTTCGGGAGATTACCGGTTTGATACCTAGAGCCGGTGTGGTTCCTAGGGCGTTCAAATGCCTAAGGGCAAAATGGTCATTTTGATCGGAAAGTCTCAGAATTGGCCTGAAACTGGCTAGAAGGCACCTAATCATGCCGCATTGACTTTAAGATAATCTTGGAAAGGTGGACTTACCATTCTGAGGACTTAGGTACTTTCTCGAGAAACGTGCCGGAAATGGCCCTAGGGGCAGTTTGATAATTTTTCACTAGAGTAGGCTAGCAGGCACTGGTGTTAACTTGGGTTTTAAGTGATTCCGCCACTCTGACGGTGGTCCCGTGATACAGGTTTTTGTTGGCAATTCCTTTATCGACCTATTTGCGAGTATTTTCGCTACTCTAACGATTGCGATGTTTGCGAGTACTTTCGCTACTCTGACGGTTCGCGATCATTCCCGAGACTGCCTAATCTCGAGAAGCTGCTAAATGAACTTAGCGCCTGAGGAATCAACTTTCTCAAAAGGCGTGCCGAAATGAACATTTCTACATTGGCAGGCTAGCAGATGCCAAAGGTGGACCGTTCTACCATCACAGGGACTTGGGGTCTTGTCCTAGTCGACGGGTTTGAAGGGACTTACCGTTCCGAAGAAACTTTCTTCAGAAAACGTGCCGGATAGAATAGACTTACCGTCTCGAGGAATCAACTTTTTTGAGAGAGGGATTGAAATTGGACTGGAAAAGGGGACTTACCATCTTCGGGAAGACGATCCTACGGGATTGGACCGAACAATGTCCACAAGGGTATTTTGGTTATTTTGCCTCTATTTGGGCCTGGTGGGCCAACGAAGCGATGAATCGACTGGATTGAGACTAGAATTCTAGAATATGTCCATATTGACTTAAACTCAAGTCGAAACGGACTGGAGGCTGCCAAATGGGCAAAAATGGGGTGCTTACAGCTGCCCCTCTTTTTCTATCATTGCTTGTCGAAGACAGAAAACGATAGAGTAAGAGTCCCATGTTGACCGTATGGCAGTTGAAGGGACGGACTTAGAAAATTTTGGAAGACAAGATTGTAGAAATGAATATTGGACCCAAAAGGCCATTGAAATTGAGTTTTGCCGAGAAAAAGGGCAAAGCTACCCAGATTTTGGAACCGACGCCACTCCTTATGGCACCTTTTTTAAATTTAGCTTAGCGCTAGGCTTAGGAACAAAACTAGAAAATTTTCTGGTTCGAACACTTGCGGGTTTTGAAGGATTTTTGAAAAATCAAGAGTATTTGTGAGGGAACCGACCTGGACATTCGAAGGAGCACTTCTTAGGGATCACGGGTGATTGCCGGGAGTAGACCACGTTGCCAGAAAGTCACCGGAAAAGAAGATTTCACCGGAGAACTTTGAAAGGTGAGTTTTCTATCCTATGTTGATTTTAATGTGTAGAACTCCGTTTAAGTCGTGTCAATAGTGAAAATTGATGTTTTGATATGTTTTGAATACTGTGGTGATGTTATTTTTGTATTTTGGTGCTTGTTTGATTGAATTTGAGCGATTTTGCATGATTATATGAATGGGGTTTTTGCAAGAATTGGGAGTTTGTTCCTACAGGCTTGGGTGTTGAGTTTTTTGGCTAGATTTTTTAACTGTGTGCCTTAGAAAAATTTGTTTAACAATCGTGTGAAGTTTCATGATTTTTTGAAAACTATGGTGAATTTTTTATTTTTTTAAAAAATAGAAAAAAAGACTTAGAAAAACAGGAAAAATTGAGAAAATTGAGAAAGTGATGAAATTAAGGGAGTTTAAAATTTAGAAAAATGTTGGAATATTTTAGAAAATATTTGAAATGATTTTGAAAAATTTTAGGATATCTTTAAACACCATTGATTTATTGAAAAATGAAACAAGTCTTTTGAAAAGTTTGAAAATTTTAAAAGTGTGTGCGGGTGTTGGTGGTATGTGATTGTGGTGTTTGTAGAGTTCAGGGCTTGTATTTTGTGTTGATGTGGTGAGTGTTGTAGCGACCATTTTTAAACGAAACTCTGCCAAAATTTTTAGAAATTAGGGAAAAGATTTGGAAAAGGTTTTGAATAAAATTTTTTTGAAGGAAAAAGACAAAAAACCCTTGAGATTTTAGAAAACTCGTTTTGACTCTAAGTTGAAAAATCAAAATGTGTAGGAAATTCATTTTGACTTGGAAATGGAATTTTAAAATCAAAATGTGTAGGAAATTATTTTGACTTAGATTTGGATTTAAAATCAAAATGTATAAAAAATTCATTTTGACTTAGAAATGGAATTTTAAAATCAAAATGTGTAGGAAATTCATTTTGACTTAAAGTTATCACTTGAAATCTTTTTGTTTATTATTATTATTTTTTGTTTATTTATTTATTTTATTTTATTATTATTTTTAACTACATGTACCATATATTAACACCTCTTATCTTGGCTTACCTTTCTAGGATGACAGATGCGGGTGATGAAGCTTCCGAGAGGAGACGCCGCTGTGAGAAGGCGGCCTGGACAGATTCCGCCAGTGGTTCCAATCGATCCAGGGGTAGTCGGCGATCTAGTGGACGTGCATCATCTAGCCAGAGTGGATGGGGGAGTAGGCCACAAATCGACCCCTTCCTTCTAGTTGAGGCAGCTTTCGAGGATGAGATGGACACCGAGGTTTCCCACTTTTGACTTTTAGGATGGCCGACGCTATTTTGAGTTGACTACGGGTTTGGTATGACAGGTATCCTCCAGATGAATAAGACACTTTTCGCTGGTCCTTTGGTTACATGGTCTTTCTCCTATTGGTGCAACTTGTTTTCTAGCAATGGTTCCCCTTTTGGCCACTTGACGTGTCTCTCTTCTGTTTTGGGGAGTGTGACCCCTACTCCCTATGAGTATCGCTTCCTCCTAGGTCTTCGGGATGGTTCAGCTGACATTATGGAACTTACTTTTCCTAATGGCTGCGTCACGATTGTTTCTTCTTAGTTGGGCTCTGTTGTGCAACCTTTTTCAGCATACATGGTTTCTCGAGTTAGAAGGGAGGTCGAGGGTGGGCCATTGCTATATTCTCTACTTCTCGTCGACCATGGGAATCTGAGCTTTTTAAGGTGGGTGCCGGTGTTGGAGATATCTGAGGGGTGGCTTTAGTTCCTTTTTATGTTTTACCTTGTTCCTTGTTTCTAATTTGAGAGAAAGAGAAAGTCATAGAGTTAGTTTTTGTACAAAAATGGTTTATTTATGCATATTATACTTTTTTATTTTAATCTTTATAAATGCACATGGAATTAGATGTCTGACTTATTTTGCATGTCCTACTTTCTTTTTTTTTTTATGTATATAGTTTTTTATGAATGCATAGGTTCATACAAGAATGGAATTTAATACATGTTTTACTTTTGGATGAATGTACATACATGAATGAAATTGAATGCATGCCATGTTTTTTGATGAATGCATGAATAGATACAAACTACACATAAATTTAAATGGATGTACAGATTATTCATGCTAAGGATGCATTAGTAATACATGTATATAAGCTATTTACAAAGAATGTCCCAGGATTGCCCCAGGGCCCATACTCTCAGGATTCTGTTTCCTTTCCAGGATTTTGCCCCATTTAGTTTTGTCCCATTCTCATCGAGGTGTGATAGCATTTGCACCATTCTCCAGGGATCTTGACCTTTTGGTTTGCTATTCTATAGCTACTTTCTACAGGGTTACTATTTGGGGTTTTTCTAATCTCACTTGGTTTTCTCTCTCAGATCTCCAAAATGCTACCATGGCTCGAGCAACAACTCGCATGCCCTCTGCAGAGCAATAAACAGCTAAGCCCTCAATCCGAGAAGACTTCTTTTAGGACCGTAATGTAAGTTGGGTTTAGGTGTTATAAGAAACAAAGGGCTATTTAGGCTCAAAGACCTTCTTTTGGTGGGTTGTTTAAACCAAAACCATCTAAGCACACTTTGGAGCATGAGATTGCCCCTGCATTTCTCCCCAGTTCTCTTTTCTCATCCTACTTGTCTTGGTATTGTTCAGGCTTATTTGGACTGAGCAATTTTCTTTGATCAGAGATGACTTTAATTTGAACCGTAACGCAAGCTAGGTTAAGGGTTTTATGAATGAAAGGGTATAAAGCCTCAAACATTATCACTTGTGGAGTTTTAAAAGACCAATGATCACCTTTTGGCAACTTAACTTCCATTCACTGCTTTCTTCTTTCCTTCACACTCTTGTTGTTCTTCTGGACCGCTTTCTACCTTTTAATTTAGGAATCTTTTTTCCATTAAGAATTTTGTTGCTAAGTCAACTTTTGGATATGCCAACTTTTTTATTTATATTTTCGGATGACAGTATCTTCTTTTGAAGATCCCCACGAACACAATAACTTCTTTACTAGAGACGCCTTTGAGGCCATAATTTTTTGAATATCACAATTTTCATCGTTGCACATTATACCTTCTTCGAAATCACCCTTTTCATCATTGCTCATTATATCTTCTTGAAAATCACCCTTTCATCATTGCTCATTAGTTCCTACTTATGACTTTTGCCTTAACCCAGCATGGGCGGTAATCATCTGGTCGGTTTTCTTGAGGAAAGTAATTGGCTCAAGTGGGCTTTACAAAGGGATTTGTTTGTGTATGGTAGAAGAAATGAGGGCCTTTCATCATTTCAAATTAAATTGCATAGTCCATAAATCCTTCATAAAAAATTTAGACAATGTTCCTAAAAAAAATGGTATGTTTTTTATGGTAAACCACTATATATTCTATCGAATCAACTACTCTGTGCTTATCCCAGCTTGGGGGATGGTTATAGGTTTGGGGATATCTGAAAAGAGATCACTGACAGCTTTAGTGGGTTGAGCAAAGAATAGTGTTTATTTGGGATAAATAGAACAATGGCTCCTCATCATTTTGAGTACTTAGCTGCCCATCGCTTAGCCAAGATATCACGCAAGTGTCGCCTTTTCAATGAACTCTACACATTTTTTATGAGACTATCTCCTTCCTATCTCTCACTCTCTCTTTGTCTCTTAAAGGTTTTGACCCCCTTTTGAATGGGTTGCCTATGTTATCCCATCCTTCAAGTCGAGTCATTTACCAAATGGGAAAGAATCCCTAAACGCAACAATCGTCCACCAGAGTATGAGACAAAGGGGATAAACTGAAAACTACCTATTTTCTTTTAAAAACATGATTACATAGCATGCAGTGTTTATTTAAAGAAGACATGCAAGAACTAGAAAGATGAAAGGAAAATAAACGAATTTTGTGAAAACCTCCCTTTTCTACTGGACCTTTTGGTGGGAACCCCTGATGTAGGTTCGGCCTCTTCTAACAACTAGGCTCATCCTTCCTTAAGTTTGAATTTGGTGGGGTACTAGAGGAATTCCATGAATTCAGTTGTGCTCTCTGACCTATAAAAAGAAAAAGAAAAACAGAATGCAATCAACATGTGGAGTTGGAGGTTCTATGCAATGCATGTCCTATGGAGGTCCCTTCTTTGAGAGAATCTACGCATGATGGCAAGTCCATTTTGGAGGTGGGGTTTTGCCCCTATTATGATATACAATACCTCTTCGATATGGGCCGGTTGATGTTTCCTTATTTAGGCAATCCCACCTCGATGGACTGAGAGAGATTTGGGCCTCTCTCGAGATATGGTTCTATGCATGCCATGACATGAATCCTTAGGGTTTAAGAACCCTTAGGAGTTTTGGTAGGTTTTATTAACATGAGATTGGATTGCTCATTTCTCGATACGGTAGATTAAATGCATGAGAATGAAATAACTTGAGTTTCTTGGAACTCTTGTCTTGGAATGGATATGGGTGTATGAGCATAAAAGAAGTGAACGTGTAAGCAATATAATGATAATAAGTGAGTGATTTAGAAAACCCCCTTCTTGTTTTGCTTTTGCCTTTGATTCTCTTGGTATTTGGAGATGAGGAAGGGGAGGATAGAAGACAAGAAACAAAAGAGAAGTTAATGTCTTGACTTGAAAATTTTTATGCAATGCATGTCCTAGGGGTGCTCCTACTTGAGAGAGAAACTAAACATGATGTGCTTGCTCACTTTTGGAGATTGGGGGGGGGGGGGGGGGGGGGGGGGGGGGTGGTTTGCCCCCTGTATGCAGATATCTTACCTTCAAGTGGGAATCTTCATCCATTCATCCATTCGTCCATCTATTCATTCGCGGAGAATAAAGAAGTACATTTAACTTTGGGTTTAAAATACAAAATAATTGAAATACATTTTAACAAGGGGAGGGGGAACTTTTTCCCTTGGGGTTACACCTATCTAGTTTTACATAAGAAGTCCTAAACTACTCTTGAGTCTTCGAATTCGCCTTCTCTAGATTTGGTGTCGATAAAGTCGCTGAGAAACCTTGTTGATCGATTGCCCCTTGTCTTCTTAGCAACCCTATCTCTGTGAGCATAGAGGGATTAGGGCCCCTCTTGTGGAATGAATTGATGTGCATGTCATGAGTCCTTAGGGTTACATGGGACCCCTTAGGGTTTGGATAGGTTTAATGCATAGGAGAGTGAACTAGGTGTCACTCTCTTTGTGTTGATCATATGCATGAGAATGCAGTGACTTGAGTTACTTAGAACTCTCGTCTTGACATGGAATACGAAATGTATGAAAATGGAAGCACAGAGTATAAGGAGAGAGAATACAGTTGAAGTACATATGCATGTATGCGCAGTTAGACATGCATTATAACAGTAAGAATACAATCATTATAACAACAGGAATAAACAGGTATAAATAAAAGTAAGAGCAGTCGCCCCTTCCTCCATGGTTTTGAAAAGGTGCTCTTGTCTTAAATCCGGCAGAGGTTCGTGTTGACTCAAGGTTAATCCCTATGTTGATTTTGATGATAACAAAACCATGTGGTTGTTATCTAATGATTTCAATTAAGTGTATAAGTTAAATTATAATCATTTAATAACAAGAAAATAATTGAGTTGATCGGTTGAGTATCAAACAAGAAGATTACTTGGGCAATCTTATTCTTGAAGAGATTGAAGATGCTCAAGGAGTTCAACAAATGTTGAAAAGAAGGATGCAAGTGACTGAAGATCTTATGATGACTGAAGAAGTTATTCAAAGAAGCAAAGCACTCAAGCAAGATTATTTGAAGAGTATTCAAGTTGATATGGAATCAATTCTTGAAGACTAAAGTACAAATAGAAGTGCAAATACAACAAAGGATTTCAACTAGACTTAAAGACCGAAGAGCTGGCACCATACAAATATGGTTTGCACATCAATATGAAGACCCTCGATCCTTATGGCCATATCAAGTCCACTATATCATCATGCATGCTATGAACTTCTAAATGTCTTGATTGTTCTGCTCTAAATCTGGAAAATGCATTGAGGCAGAAAGCATAAAAGAAAGGGAGAGCAACAAGTTGAAACTTGTCAAGTAACAATGGAGAACTTGTCACATTGAAGATATTGAAGAACTTGTGGTGAGAAGCTTATCAAGAAACAATGGAGACAAAAAGTATAATGAGTTGACACATTCAGCAATCTCATAGTTGCAACCTCATTTATATGACTCTTACAAGACATGGAAGCTCACCTTAAAGATTTGAAGATGTCTTATAAGAATGGAAGAAAAAGAGACTCACTTAAAGACATGGAAGCTTTCTTAGAAGTTTTGAAGATGTCTTGAAAGTATTTATAAGAAATCACAAGAGTTGGAAGCTTCATTGAAGATTATATTGAAGTCTTGAATAGATGGAAGAAGTTATAGAAGAAATCAAATTGATGAAGATCAAGCAAAGAAATTGAAGAAGTTCAAATAAGCATGAAAGATCAATTGAAGAAAAGAGATCTCAAGTCTTTGAAGCTTTCTTGAAGATTTTGAAGAAAACTTAGATCAATGGAAGAAGTGATGTTGATTGAAGAACTCTAAATGTAATCAAAAGTGAATTGATTTCATCTTGAAGATTTGAAAGCGTTCTTGAAGTCAGCATGCTTTGAAGAAGTCTTTTCAAGTCTTAGAAACCTTAGTTAGATTATCCTTGAAGAGCTTGAAAATATTAAAGAAGATTGAAGAAGTATTGCAAAAGTTAAGGGTTTTCCTAAAAAGAGTCGACCCCTCAAGAAAAAGAGTCGACTCATTCAAACAAAGGCTGAAAATCTGATGGAACATCAAAAGAGTCGACCCCTCACTCGAAAAGAGTTGACTCATTCAAACAAAGAGTTAATTTTGCAGTCTCAGATAAAAAGAGTCGACCCCTGGTACAAAAGAGTCGACTCATTTGGACAGAGCCTTGAAAAATCTGCTGAAACACAAAAAAAGTCGACTCCTGCCGCAAATGAGTCGACTCCCAACAACAACGACTATATTTTCTGACAGCAGTAATGGTGCGATCTGCCACCAAAACCACTCCCATACTTCTCCAACGGCTAAAATAGATTCAAGGCTATATATATAAGATCCCTAACACATATATACACAAGAAGAACATGAGAAGAATACAAGATTAAGAGCTACAAGTGAGATTTCATCTCCTATATCTTATACACTGTTTTTATTCATTTGGGGGGTTATTGAGTGAGCTGAAAATTTGTTTATCTACTCTTTGAGTGAGTGTTATTTATTGTACAACCTTCATCTATTATTGGGTTGGTTTGTAAACTTGTGAGTTTGAGTGTTCTTGAGAAAAACACTTGTGAGTTTGAGTGTTGCCTGGGAAAAACACTTGCAAGTTTGAGTGAAACTTCAACAAAATCACTTGTAAGTTTGAGTGAAGCTTGGACAAAATCATTCGTAAATTTGAGAGAAGTTTTGACAAAATCTCTTGGGTTTTGAGAGCTTAAGGAAGAGCTCTTGTAAGAGTGAGCTAGGCACTTGGAGAAAAACTAGCAGCTGTGTAAGGAAAGTTTACATAGTGGAATACCTTCAAGAGGATCGAGGAAGAGAGGACATAGGCAAGGTTTGGCCGAACCTCTATAAATCTGGTGTTCTTCATCTCTTTGCTCATATTACTTCCTTGTATTGCATCTTATTATTTGCTTGCTTGGTTATTAGTTTGACTACTTACTGTTACATTACTTAAATTGTTTTTAGTTGCATTGTTTGATATAAATTTTATAAAACCCAATTAACCCCCCCTCTCGGGTTGCCTACTTGGGCCAACAATTGGTATCAGAGCTAGTGCTCTATTTTAAAGGCTTAACATCCTTAGAGTTGATTCATGGAAACCATCTTTGGAAGCTATCTAGGTGAGGGTCAATCTACTAGTAGACCACCTTTGTTCAATGGAACAAATTCTAACTATTGGAAAAATAGAATGAAAATTTACATACAATCTGTGAATTACGAGTTATGGAGGATTATATTAAATGGTCCTAAAGTCCCTACGAAAATAATAGAAACAGTGACTGTTATTAAACCAGAAAATGAATGGGATGAATCTGATTTATGATTTATGCAAATGAATGCTAAGGCTATGAATTTATTATATTGTGCATTAGACCCAAATGAATTCAATAGGATCTCCACTTGTGAATCTGCTAAAGAAATTTGGGATAAATTAGTAGTTACTCATGAAGGTACCAACCAAGCTAAGGAATCAAAAATTAACATTCTTGTGCATGATTATGAAATGTTTAGAATGTTATCAAGAGAATCCATTACTGAAATGTTTACACGATTTACTGATGTTATTACTGGAATGAAATCTCTTGGAAAGATCTATTCTAACAGTGAGCAGGTGAGAAAGATTCTTAGAACCTTGCCAAAGGCTTAGGAAGCTAAGGTGACTGCTATACAAGAAGCAAAGGATCTCAATACTTTACCACTCAAGGAATTACTTGGTTCACTCATGACATATGAGTTGACCCAAAACCAAAAAGCTCAAGAAGATGAGGACAAGAGGAAGAAATCTATTGCACTCAAGTCTACCACACCTGAAAATGAATCTGACAGTGATGAAGAAAATGAAGAAGAAGTTGTTGTGCTTACAAAGAAATTTAAGAAATTCTTGAAAAGAAAATGGAGAGGAGGAAATAAGTACAAACCTAAAGGAGATTCTAGCAAGAATAACTCTTCCATCATTTGCTTTGAATGCAAAAGGCCTGGACACATCAAACCTAAATGTCCACAACTTGAAAAGAGATGGAAGAAACGCAAAGGAGCAAAAGCATTGGTTGCAACATGGAATGACAGTGAAAGCTCCGCTCGGATGAATCTGAAAATGAATAAATGGCCAATTTATGTTTAATGGCTCATGGAGATGAAGAAGAAAATCAAGTAACAAATTTTGATTTTACTGTTGATGAATTACAAGATATATTTGATGATTTACTTGTTGAATTTGAGAAATCTGGTATAAAGAATGGTTTGCTCAAAAAGATGATTGCTCTTCTTACAAAAGAAATGAAGATTTACGAAACGAAAACAAGATTTTAAAGGAGGAAAATTCTGTTTTGAAAGAAAAAATAAATGATTTAGAAAAATTTATTTCGAAATGTGTTGATGGAAAAGAAAAACTTAATGCAATGCTTTGCAAACAAAAATACTCTCTAGACAAGGCAGGAGTAGGTTACAATCCATTTACGAAAAGAAAATTTTCAAAACCAAAATTTATATCTCCTAGTAGAAAAACTTAAATTACTTGTTTCTATTACCAAAAGAATGGTCATTATATTAATCAATGTTGGCTGAGGAAAGATCCTAACAAGAGTGTTAAGAAGGTTTTGGTTCCAAGAGGAACATTGGGTACTAACCCCCAAGGACCCAAGATGATTTGGGTACCAAAGAACAAAACTTGAATTGTCTTCATTGTAGGTTTGCCTACAATCCAATCCGAAGTCAAAAAGGATTGTTGGCATTTGGAAAGTGGCCTCTTAAGGTATATAACTGAAAGAGTTACTTGTAAAATCAAAGTCACGTGCATTAAAGATCTACTCAAAAGATTTGATGTGAGAAACTCAAATATATTAAGCTATCCAACAGCTACATCAACCAAGTTGGATGGTGATGATAAGGGTACTCCTTTTAATACTAAACTTTATAGAAGCATGATATGATTCTTGTTATATCTCACTGCTAGCTGAATATTGTAAGCACCCCATTTTTGACCGCTCGGCAGTCTACACTCCGTCCAAACTTGTGTTCAAGTCATTGTGAGCATATTCCAACCGAAACTAACTTTCTAAGTCCAAATCTCGTATGTCCATCGCTTCGCGGGCCCGCCAGGCCCAAATAGAGGCAAAATGACCGAAATGCCCTTGGGGGCATTATTCTCTCCAATTCCAATTCCAACCCCTCTCTCTCGACAGTTTATTCCTTGAGACGGTTCCAAAGCAGGCACGTCTTTTCGGAGACGGTAAGTCCCCTTTCCAATCCCTCTCTCGAGACAGTTTATTCCTCAAGATGATTCTAAATCAGACACATCTTTTTGGAGACGGTAAGTCCCCTTTCCAATCCCTCTCTCGAGACAGTTTATTCCTCGAGACAGTTCCAAATCAGGCACGTCTTTTCGGAGATGGTAAGTCCCCTTTCCAACCCCTCTCTCGAGACAGTTTATTCCTCGAGACGGTTCTAAATCAGGCACGTCTTTTCAGAGACGGTAAGTCACCTTTCTAATCCCTCTCTCGAGACAGTTTATTTCTCGAGACGGTTCCAAATCAAGCACGTCTTTTCGGAGACGGTAAATCCCCTTTCCAATCCCTCCCTCGAGACAGTTTATTCCTCGAGACGGTTCCAAATCAGGCATGTCTTTTCGAAGACGGTAAGTCCCCTTTCCAATCCCTCTCTCGAGACAGTTTATTCCTCGAGACGGTTCCAATTCAGGCACGTCTTTTCAGAGACGGTAAGTGCCCTTTCCAATCCCTCTCTCAAGACAGTTTATTCCTCGAGACGATTCCAAATTAGGCACGTCTTTTCGAAGACGGTAAGTCCCCTTCCCAATCCCTCTCTTGAGACAGTTTATTTCTCGAGACAGTTCCACATCAGCCACGTCTTTCCAGAGACGATAAGACCCCTTTCCAATCCCTCTCTTGAGACAGTTTATTCCTTGAGACGGTCTGAGTAGCGGAAATACTCGTAAACATCACAACTGTCCGAGTAGCGGAAATACTCATAAACAGGTCAACATAGGGAATTGCCAACAAACCCTGTGTCACGACGACCGCCATCAGAGTGGCAAAACACTCAAAACCCAGATCAACACCAGTACCTGCTAGCCCACTTTGGTGAAAAATGACCAAACTGCCCCTTGGCCCTTTTCCGAGACTTTTCGGTTAAGATGACCATTTTGCCCCTAGGCATCCGAACGCCCCGGGAACCACACCAGCTCTGGGTATCAAATCGGTAACCTTCTGAGATTACTTCTTATAGTATTCTCAACCTTCCTCTACCTTTCTGGATCATTCCAAGTTAGTTCCAGCCAACCCAGTGCAAAATGACCGTTTTGCCCCTGGTGGGACGGTCACCTTTTCCGACCACACCGGCTCTGGGTATCAAACTATTAACTTCCCAAGAATGCTTTTTATAATGTTCTTAACCTCCCTTTACCTTTCCGGATCATTCCGAGTCAGTTCCGGCAAACCCGGTACAAAATGATCATTTTGCCCCTGATGGGCCGGTCACCTTTTCCGACCACACCGGCTCTGGGAATCAAACTGGTAACCTCTGGGAACATTCTGAATAATGTTTCCAAATCTCGAGTCTTCTTCTGGGACAGTCCGAGTCCGTCCCGGTAGCTTTCCGGCCCGATTGACCATTTTGCCCCTAAAGGCCCGGTCAACCCTTCCAACACATCCTATCTTCATTTTTCAATTCAAATACTTGCGGGACACTATTTTAAGTGTTCTTGCTCTTTTCTGGCCTTCCGGGTCATTCCCGGTCTTCCAAACTCCTTCGCGGACTTTCTGGAGTCACTCCTAGTGAAATTGCATGGTAGTCACTAGTACAGACGCTCAAATCTAGTCAAAGATACGTTGCTTACCGACCTTAAATATTTCCTAAATGGCTAGTGCCACTAGTAGTGGCGCCAAGCCAAAAAATGGCCTGGCGCCACTCCTAGTGGCGCCACTCCTAGTGGCGCTAGTGGAAAGTTTAGCCTGGTGCCACTACAACAGGCGCCAATGTTGTCCAACCTCTATAAATACAGAGCCTCTTCCAATGTGAAAGGGGTCTGCAAACTCAGTCTAAAAATCATATATTTTGATATACAGAGCTCGAACACTCCCAAAACCTTAGCCTCCCTAGGTTTTCCAAACCCTAGACACCATACACTAAACCCTAGCCTCCTATACACTCATACACACCCCCATACACTCATACACTAGCCTTCGACCCTCCTTTGAAGACTTGAACGACTGTAATCTAAAGTTTGAAGACAGCTATTGAAGATTGAAGACGAAGATTAAGACGAAGACCGAAGACGGAAGACAAGCAAGGGGCACAAAATAAACAAGACATACGGTAGGCTTTCTCTTTAAATTTCTGCACTTCCCCCCTCTCTCTTCTCTCTCCTAACCCACTTGGGTTTTCTCTATTTTAATCCCCCATCTCTTTCCCCCCTTTCTTTGCATGTTTGAAACAAGGGGACTCCCGATCCATGTGTAGGATTAGACTATCGGAGGGTCACCGTGTCGGGGGCTTTCCTTTATGCTAACCGGAGACCACGTGGGTTCGGCCCCCTTGATTATGTGGTGAAACATTAACCTTGTATGTTCATAACCCCCAAAATTGCATTGTGCATATCATAATCATGCATCTTCCAAAAATCGTTTTCAAACTCGTTTTCAAACTTGTTTTCAAAATTGCATTAAAATCCTCTTTTTCAAAACTTGTTTTCAAAATCACAATCCTAGGGTGATTCTAGCTTTTCCATGGCTAGGGTTGCTTTAGGAAAGTGTTACATTCAAAGTGACCAATATGGTCCATATTTTCAAAACTTCTTGTTTTCCAAAACCACTTTCTTAAAGTGGTTCTAGCCTTCTTATGGCTAGAATTGCTTTAGGAAAGTGAGATGTTTTTATACCTTCTAAAAATTTTCTTTTCAAATCTCTCCTCCTAAAAATCTCTTTTCCAACATGCTTTCCAAAAGCTCATCTTTCCAAAATTATTTTCCAAAAATCTATTTTCCAAAACTTCTCTTTTTAAACTCCTTTCCAAAACGCTCTTTTCAAAATCCACTTTCTAAAAACGCTCCCTAAAAATCTTTCCAAAAACTCTCTTCAACAATCTTCTACAAAAAAATCCTTCTACAAAACTCTCTTTCCAAAATTTTCCCTCTAGAAACTCCTCTCTAGGATTTCCTTCCAAAAACATGTTTTCAAAAACGTACTTTCCAAAAATCCTTTTCCTTAGAGCCCAAGTCAAGCCCTAGAACTCACAATTAGGAAACCCTAATTTTCTTTCCAAAAACGTGGTTTTCAAACTTGCCTTAAAACCTAGATTTCCAAAACCTCTTTTCTACGTCAAAACTATAGTTTTCCAAATCTAGGGTTTCTAGAAACTTCTCTTTTTAAATCCTTGTCAAATCCTACCTTCTCTTTAGGAAACCAAATCCAATTTCCGACATTTAGGAAACTAGATCCAATCCTCCGTTTTTGGAAACAAAATCAAATTTTCTCTTTTAGAAACAAAATCCAATCCCTTCCTAATCCAAATCTTTCCTAATTCAAATCCTTTCTAATCCTCCACTTTCTTAAAATCTTAAGTGTCCAAAACTTGAACATAAAAAATCTTTCCTAAATTTTAAAACTTAACTTCCACATCTTTCCTAATTCAACCCTTTCCTAACTCTATCCCTTTCCAAATCTTAACTTGCCAAATCTAAGTTTTCAAACCTTTCCTAAACCTTTCCTAACTTGAAGATTTTCTAGAATTCAAACTCTAAAACTTTCTAAATTTCAAAAATCTTTTCAAATTCAAAACTTTTTAAATTCAAAACTTTCTTAAGTTAAATCTTTCTAAACCTAAATTTTTATAAATTCCAAACTTTCTAAATTTCAAATCCTTCCAAATTTCAAAACTTTCTAAACTCAAAACTTTCCTATTTTCAAAACTTCCTTGTTTTCTAAACTTTTCAACTTTCAAAACTTTCCTATTTCAAAACATTCCAAATTCCAAAAACTTTCTTAATTCAAAACTTTCCTAAGTTGAAACTTTTCTAATTTCAAAGCTTTTCTAAGTTGAAACTTTCCTAATTCCAAAACTTTCCTAAGTCGAAGCTCTCCTAATTCAAAACTTTCCTAAAATGAAAACTTTCCTAATTTGAAAACTTCCCAAAAATGAAACTTTCCTAATTCGAAACTTTCCTAAATCAGACATTTCCTAATTTGAATCTTTCCTAAATCCAATCATTTCCTACATCTTCCAAGTCCAACATTCGAGTCAAATCTTTTCTAAAAACTTTCCAAGTCGAGTCCAATCCTTCTTTTCTAAGTTCCTAAGTCTAGGTTTCCTAAACCTTCGTCTTTCCAAAACAAGTCTAAATCTTTCTTCCAAGTTCTATCTTTTCAAATTAAAATTCAACCTTTTCAATTTCAAAATTCTAAATTCCAATCTTCAATATTCTATTCTAAGTCCAAATCAAATCCAAATTCCAATTCAACTCCTTTTTCAAATCAAATATTCTATTTTCTATCGGACTCTTGTCTGAACTACGACTGACCTGATTCCTCCAAAAGGATATGTAGGCAACCCTCATGGGTGTGGTCACAACATTTTTCAAATTTCTATTTCCACAATCTTCTTCAAATCTCCAATTCTACAATCTTCTTCAATCTCCAGTTCAATATCCCTCTCAAGTTTCCGATTCCAAAAATCTATTTTCAGATCTTTATTTTCAATTTTTAAAACTTTCCAATTTCAATTCTATCTTTTCAAATCTCTTTTAAATCAAATCAATTTCTTTTCAAATCAATTTCCAAATCTATTTTTCAATTCTCTTTTCTTGCACTTGTATAGCATGCATCATGTTTTTGTAAACATTGTTTTTCAAAGTGGATAGGATTGAACATTAGTTAGTTAAAGACTCTCATAGGTGAATCTAGGGTAAATTGACATGTAGGTACCGAAAGGGTGGGATAGGGTGATGGCTTAGTGCGTCTTCCCTACACGTAACCAACCTCCGAACCTAGATCACTTATTTCGAAGACTAAAAGGAGTTATTTTTCTAAAAAGGGCTTAAATGTTTTCCAAAGGTTGCTAAACAACCTGTTTTCCTAAAAACCCTCTCTTGAGGAGATATTTTCAAAATCGTTTTCTAAAACCCTAAGTGTAGTCTTCGGATTATTCTTAGTTTTTAGGTGACCTAACTCACCTTAATCAAGTTAGGTGGCAACTCCAAATCTTTTTCAAAAGCCCTTTATTCAAATCTATTTTCAATTCAAACCTAGTCGCACTCATTCTTCTAGGAGGGTGAGTTCTAACGAGAGAGTACAATATTTTTCCCGCTTGTGTGAGTATTCCTCGAGTGCGAAAAATCTGGGCGCGACAAACATATATCATGTTTAATATGTATATTTATGCAAGATTTCATCTCATTCCTAAATAATCACACATATTGACTGTTAAGAGTATTGAACATGTGTAATCCTTTAATTTGATTGATTTTGATAATAAATATATGCTGTGTATTTCATGTTGAGCATGTGCAATCTATTATCTTGAATGCTTAGACGTTTATATATGTTTGATAATTGCATATGAAACTGATTATAAACTTGTTTGATGCATTTCATAACTTTTAAAATCATATCTTTGCATTTCTAGAGGAAAAGAGTCGACTCATGTCTTCAAAGAGTCGACCCTTGGATTCTGGAATTAGCCCCAAAAGTCCTCTATTGAAAAGAGTCGAATCCTCTTGTCAAATGAGTCGACCCCTGTTGATAGATAGTTTAAAGAGCTTTTTAAGCAGAAAATGAGTCAACCCCTTGACCCTTGGCATATTCATAAATGTGTTTTATTTGCATTAATCATGTATATACATTATGCATGGATTTCAAACCTCATTGTTAACCAATCTTTATCAATTGCATTTCCAAACACCAAGAATGACTTTTACCTCTCATTCTATCTATTTAAAATTTTCAAATCAAACTTTGTCTACCCAAACCTTTCACAGAAAAGAAATGAGTCAAGGAGAAAGTTATGAACAAGAAATTATGGGATATGATACAAAGGAGAAGCAAAGAAGGAAGCGATGTCAAAGACTGTTGAATATAATCAGTTTACTCTAAAAAGAATGACATACTAGTTGAATGAAGGAACAAATGCTTGGTTTTTGAAGCAAGAACTGGATATCATTTTGAGAAGGAGGATACACCCTCCTGTTGAAAAACAACCATCAGTCCCTCCTACCAAGCAATAGTCTTTCAGGCCTAGAATTTCAACCTTCACATTCTCCAATACTCTTGAAAACCCAGCATACATAACATAGTTTCCTTTACCAAAATTTGCATGAGCATACATCATCATCATACATTTGCATATTTTGAATGATTGTAACTCATTTTGCATATCTTTACATGGATGCCTACACTATGAAGGCCATCCTATCTTAGAAAATATTTATCATACAACAATTTGTGAATACTTAATGTTTATAACCTATTTTGGATATTTTGAGTGCTTGTTAGAATAGTTGGGATAACCATCATTCTACTTGATTTTGATTGATTAATATCTTAAGTATTTGAATAAACTTTCTATGTTATTTGGTTGTTGATCTATTCTCAAGAATTATCATTCCATCGTAATATTTTTGCTATTATATCTGTCTATATTCTCTATTTATTACTCTTTTTGATGATTTAACAAAAAGGGAGAAAATATTCTCAAAAAGACAAAAAGGGGGAGAGAGCACTCCTCAATACTCACTCCTCAATGCATTATTAAGTATAATTGACATGCACCACATGTTACTTTTTAGTTTTCATTATCTATTACTGAATGACTGCAAATGAGTTATATTGAAATAAGGCATCAACTGCAAAAGAAAAGGGGCGCATTGGTTTTATGCAAAAGGGGAAGCATGAATAGGCTGCAATGAAGCATGAATATTCTAAACTTCCAAGTGCCTACATGCCTTGACAATCTGAGTTCAAGTTTGCTTTGCCCTGAATCTAAAACATAATCTAGAGCATATGTTTGGTAAGAAAGGGGGAGCAAGAGCATGACTGTTTTGTATACTCTGAATCTATTAAGTTAGTTGATTGCTTTGATTGAATCTGAAAAATACCCTAAAGCATAAAGTATAAAAGAAAGGGAAGCAAATGCTTGGTATGAAACTCTCACTTTCTCTATATTTTTCAGATATTACACATTATTGAGCTTATTAGATTTTGAGCATATTGTTCATATTCATGAAGGTTTCTTTGTATGCCATAGCAAAGAGAAATCCTTTATTAAGAGGGAGAGATAATCTTTTTGAAAACAGGGAAGAAATATTTGTGTAGATGATTTAATATCTTCCATAGGGGAGAAATATTTTTTATTAAAGAGAAAATCTGGAATATACATGAATCTTTTCTACTCTATATTTGCATTCTATTTTTGCTAGTCCTTTTTTATTAAATGACAAAAAGGGGGAGAAATATCTATGAAAATATATGAAAAAGGAAAAGAAATATTATGTATAAAGAGTATTCTTATTCTGATATGCTTCAATCATATTGAGCTTAATTGCATATATTTTTAAGATTTTGTCATCATCAAAAAGGGGGAGATTGTTGACTCAAGGTTAATCCCCATGTTGATTTTGATGATAACAAAACCATGTGGTTGTTTTCTAATGATTTCAATTAAGTGTGCAGGTTAAATTATAATCATTTCATAACAAGAAAATAATTGAGTTGATCGGTTGAGTATCAAACAAGAAGATTACTTGGGCAATCTTATTCTTGAAGAGATTGAAGATGCTCAAGAAGTTCAACAAGTGTTGAAAAGAAGGATGCAAGTGACTGAAGATCTTATGATGATTCAAAAAGTTATTCAAAGAAGCAAAGCACTCAAGCAAGATTATTTGAAGAGTATTCAAGTTGACATGGAATCAATTCTTGAAGACTAAAGTACAAATAGAAGTGCAAATACAACAAAGGATTTCAACTAGACTTGAAGAACGAAGAGCTAGCACCATACAAATATGGTTTACACTTTAGTATGAAGACCCTCGATCCTCATGGCCATATCAAGTCCACTATATCATCATGCATGCTATGAACTTCTAAATGTCTTGATTGTTGTGCTCTAAAATAGGAAAATGCATTGAGGCATAAAGCATAAAAGAAAGGGGGAGTAACAAGTTGAAGCTTGTCAAGTAACAATGGAGAACTTGTCACATTGAAGATATTGAAGAACTTGTGGGGAGAACCTTGTCAAGAAACAATGGAGACAATGAGTATGATGAGTTGACACATTCAGCAATCTCATAGTTGCAACCTCATTTATATGACTCTTACAAGACATGGAAGCTTACCTTGAAGATTTGAAGATTTCTTGAATGAATGGAAGAAGAAGAGACTCACTTAAAGACATAGAAGCTTTCTTATAAGTTTTGAAGATATCTTGAAAGTATTGATAAGAAATCATAAGAGTTGGAAGTTGCATTGAAGATTATGTTGGTGTCTTGAACAGATGGAAGAAGTTATAGAAGAAATCAAATTGATGAAGATCAAGCAAAGAAATTGAAGAAAAGAGATCTCAAGTCCTGGAAGTTCTCTTGAAGATTTTGAAGAAGACTTAGATCAATGGAAGAAGTGATGTTGATTGAAGAACTCTAAATGTAATCAAAAGTGATTTGATTTCATCTTGAAGAGTTGAAGGTGTTCTTGAAGTGAACATGCTTTGAAGAAGTCTTTTCAAGCCTTAGAAACCTTAGTTGGATGATCCTTGAAAAGCTTGAAGATATTAAAGAAGATTGAAGAAGTATTGCAAAAGTTAAGGATTTTCCTAAAAAGAGTCAACCCCTCAAGCAAAACAGTTGACTCATTCAAACAGAGGCTGAAAATCTGATGGAACATCAAAAGAGTCGACCCCTCACTCTAAAAGAGTTGATTCATTCAAACAAAGAGTTGATTTTGTAGTCTTAGATAAAAAGAGTCGACCCTTAGCACAAAAGAGTCGACTTATTTGGACAGAGCCTTGAAAAAATCTGTTGAAACACAACAAGAGTCGACTCTTGCAGCAAATGAGTCGACTCCCGACAGCAACGGCTATATTTTCTGACAGAAGTAATGGTGCGATCTACCACCAAAACCACTCCCATACTTCTCCAACGGCTAAAATAGATTCAAGGCTATATATACAATATCCCCAACACATATATACACAAGAAGAACATGAGAAGAACATAAGATTAAGAGTTATAAGTGAGATTTCATCTCCTACATCTTATACATTGTTTTTATTCATTTGGAGGGTTCTTGAGTGAGCTGGAAATTTGTTTATATACTCTTTGAGAGAGTGTTATTCATTGTACAACCTTCATCTATTATTGGGTTGGTTTGTAAACTTGTGAGTTTGAGTGTTCTTGAGAAAAACACTTGTGAGTTTGATTGTAGCTTGAGAAAAACACTTATAAGTTTGAGTGAAGTTTGGACAAAATCACTTGTAAGTTTGAGTGAAGTTTGGATAAAATCACTCGTAAGTTTGAGAGAAGCTTGGACAAAATCTCTTAGGTTTTGAGAGCTTGGGGAAGAGCTCTTGTAAGGGTGAGCTAGGCACTTGGAGAAAAACTAGTAGCTGTGTAATGAAAGTTTACATAGTGGAATACCTTCGAGAGGATCAAGGAAGAGAGGACGTAGGCAAGGTTTGGCCGAACCTCTATAAATCTGGTGTTCTTCATCTCTTTGCTTATATTACTTCCTTACATTGCATCTTATTATTTGCTTGCTTAGTTATTAGTTTGATTACTCACTGCTACATTACTTAAATTGTTTTTAGTTACATTGCTTGATATAAATTTTATAAAACCCAATTCACCCTCACTCTTGGGTTGCCTACTTGGGCCAGCAGCTATGCAAGATCTCTATATAAGCATGAGGTTGAGGGTTGACTAATGCATCCTAAAAAGGCTCAATCCCTAGATTTTCAAACTTAGGCCCACTCCCCAAGGTGGTGCCATAATTATTTGGTGATCTGAGCGGGGGAACCATCAAGAGGCCGTAGGCGAAGAAACCAACACAGCATCTTGCCCACAACTAATATACCGTTCCCCCTTTCTAACTAGAAGGGTCATATCAGGGTAAAAATGAAAGTATGCAGAGTGCAAGTGCACGTGCAGTGTGTGTGTGATTTTTGAAAGCGGAGGAAAGAGCCCAACAACTCCCATTCATCTTGTTCATCACATTCATGCATGGAAGTTAATAAAATTTAAACAAAAAGCACACCTACAAAATAAAGATGCAAGAGTTAGTATATGGATGGCAAACTTAATACAAGATAATATGAATAAATGCACAGTTTTTTTTTAAAACAATTTTAAAAATTTGGTTTTGAAAAGTTAAGGTGAATAGGATTGAACAAGTTAATTGAAGACTCTACATGGGTGAAGGGTAAAGAGACATGACTATGACCTAACCCTCTAAGTGTCCCCAGCGGAGTTGCTAGCTATCCCGCTCAGATTTTTAGCACTCGAAGAATACACACACAAGCGGGAAAAATACTGTACTCTCTAGTTAGAACTCATCCTCCTAGAAGAATGGGTGCGACTAGATTTGCATTAAAAATTGATTTGAATAAAGGGCTTTTGAAAAACATTTGGAGTCGCCGCCTAACTTGATCACGGTGAGTTAGTTCACCTAAAAACTAAGCACAATCCGAAGACTACACTTAGGGTTTTTGAAAACGATTTTGAAAATACTTTCTCAAGAGAGAGTTTTTAAGAAAACGGGTTGTTTAGCAACCTTTGAAAAATATTTAAGCCATTTTTTGAAAATAACTCCATTTTGATCTTTGAAAACAGTGATCCTAGGTTTGGAGGTTGGTTATGTGTAAGGAAGATGCACTAAGTCATCACCCTACCCCGCCCTTGTGGTACGTACATGTCTATTCACCCTAGATTCACCCATGAGAATATTCAACTAACAAATGTCCAATCTTATCCACTTTAGAAAATAATGTTTAAAAAGACATGATGCATGATATGCAAGTGCAAGAAAGGAAAGTTGGAAAATAGATTTGGAAAAAAATTGATTTGATTTAAAAAGAAATTTGAAAAAGATAGATTTAAAATCGGAAAGTTTTAGAAATTGGAAATAGAGATTTGGAAATAGAAATTTGGAATTGGAAGTTTGAAATAGATCATGGAATTAGAAACTTGAAGAAGATTGTAGAATTGAAGATTTGAAAGAAGTTGTGACCACACCCATGAGGGTTGCCTACGTATCCTTTTGGAGGAATCATGTCAGTAGTATTTCGGACAAGAGTCCGATAGAAAATAGAGAGTTTTGATTTGGAAAAGAGTTTGATTAGAAAAAAAAGGAGTTTGATTTGAACTTAGAATAGAAGATTGAAAATTGGAATTGAAGGATTAGGAAATTAATTTGGAAAGATTGAGATTTAGGAAACCTAGACTTAGTAAGATAGGATTTAGGAAAGACTTGAGATTTAAGAAAGATCTGACTAGAATGTTGAACTTGGAAGATTAAGGAAGTTGGAATTAGGAAAGATTCGAATTAGGAAAGTTTTCGAAATAGGAAAGTTTCGTTTTAGGAAAGTGTCGATTTAGCAAAGTTTCGATTTAGGAAGGTTTTTAAATAGGAAATGTTTCGTTTTAAGAAAGTTTTAAAATTGGAAAGTTTTGAATTTAGAATGTTTTGAAATAGGAAAGTTTTGAAAGTTGAAAAATTTAGAATTTAGAAAGTGTTTGAGTTTTAGAAATTCTTGAAGTTAGGAAAGGTTTGAGTTTAAGAAAGATTTAAAAACATAGATTTGGAAAGTTAAGATTTGGAAAGGTGTGGAATTAGGAAAGGTTTAGACTAGGAAGGATTTGGAAGTTTAAAGTTTAAGGAAAGATTTAAATGTTTAAGTTTTGGAAACCTTAGGTTTAGGAAAGTAGGAGATGAGGAAGGAGTGAATTAGGAAAGATTTGGGTTTGGAAGGATTGAGATTCCTATTTCCTAAAACAAAGGATTGCATCTTATTTTTAAAAGAGGTCTTTTGATTTTGTTTCCAAAATCAGAGGATAGGATCTAGTTTCCTAAATGGGAGACTAGATTTGGTTTCCTAAAGAGAAGATTGGATTTGACATGGATTTGGAAAGGGAAAGTTTTAAAAACCCTAGATTTGGAAGACTATAGTTTTGATGTAGGAAAGAGGATTTTGGAAACTCATGATTTTTGATGTAAAAGAGGAGGTTTTGAAAACCTAGGTTTTAAGGCAAGATTGAAAATCAATTTTTTTTTTAGAAAGGAAATTAGGGTTTCCTAATTGTGGGTTCTAGGGTTTGACTTGGGCTCTAAGAAAAAAAAAACGATTTTGGAAAGTGAATTTTTAGAAAGGGAGATTTTTTGAAGGAAATCCTAGAGAAGAGTTTTTAAAAAGTGAATTTAAAAAGAGAGTTTTTGGAAGGAGATTTTTGGAAGGAGATCATTGGAAAGAGTTTTTAGGAAAGAGATTTAGGGAGAGAGTTTTCTAAAAGGGAAATCTATGGAGTATTTTTAGGAAAGGAATTTTGAAGAGAGCTTTCTTGAAAGGAGTTTAAAAAGAATTTTTTTAAAATAGATTTTTGGAGAGAGTTTTTGAAAATAATTTTGGAAAGGAATTTAAAGAGAGTTTATGGAAAGCATGTTAGAAAAGAGATTTTTTAGAAAGTATATAAAATATCTCACTTTCCTAAAGCGATTCTAACCATAAGAAGGTTAGAACCACTTTAAGATACTGGTTTGAAAACAACAATGTTTTGAAAATATGGACCATATTGGTCACTTTAAATGTAACACTTTCCTAAAGCAACCCTAAACATGAAAAGGCTAGAATCACCCTAGGATTGTGATTTTGAAAACAAGTTTGAAAAAGAAGATTTTGATGCAAGCTTTCGAAAACAAGTTTGAAAACGAATTTCGAAAGAATGCAAGATCATTATATGTACAATGCAAGTTAGGGTCGTGAACATACAAGGTTAAAGGCTTCACCACATAATCAAGGGGGCTAAACTCACGTGGTCTCCGGTTAGACTAAAAGAAAGCCCCCGACATGGTGACCCTCCAATAGCCTAATCCTACACATGGACCGGGAAATCCCTTGTTTCAAGCATGCAAGAAAGGGGGGGAAGAAGATGGGGGATTAAAATAGAAGAAAACTCAAGTGGGTTAGGAGAGAGAAGAGAGGGCAAAGATGTGTAAACTTAAAGAGAAAGCTTACCTTGTGTCTTATTTATTTTGCTTTGCTTTGCACGCTTTGCTTTCTTGCTTTGCTTCGGTCTTCGCTTCAGTCTTCGTCTTGATCTTCGAGAGCTTCAGTTTGTAGCACTTCAAGTCTTCAGTGGATGCTTTGGAGCCTAGTGTATGAGTGTATGTGGGTGTATATGAGTGTATAGAGGCTGGGGTTTGTGTATGGAGGCTAGAGTTTGGAAAACCTAAAGAAGCTAGGGTTTAGAGAGGCTACGAGCTCTATATATCAAAGAATAGGGTTTTTAGACTGAGTTTGTGGACTCTTTTCACGCTTGAGAAGGCTCTGTATTTATAGATAAAAGAACAACTTGGCGCCTGTTGCAGTGGCGCCAGGCCAAAAATCCTTTTGGCGCCACTAGGAATGGCGCCTGCTAGTTAGAAAAGTTTTAAGGTCGGCAAACAATGTATCTTAAGAAGATTTGGGCACCTGTACTAGTGACTACCATGCAATTTTTAGCCTGGCTTCACTAGGAGTGGCTCCGGAAGGTCCGAGAAGGATTTAAGGGACCGAGAATGGCTCGGAAGGCCAGAAATGGGTAGGAACCCTTAGAATAGAGTCATGGGGGTATTAGATTTGAAAAATGATGATAGGATGTGTTGGAAGGGTTGACCGGGCCATTAGGGGCAAAACGGTCAATCGGGTCGGAAAGTTGTCAGGACGGACTTAGTATGTCCCAGAAGAAGACTCGAGATTCGGAAACATTATTTGGAGTGTTGCCAAAGGTTACCGATTTGATACCCAGAGCCGGTGTGGTCGAAAAAGGCGACCAGCCCACCAGGGCAAAACGGTCATTTTGCACCGGGTTTGCCGGAACTGACTCGGAATGATCCAGAAAGATAATGGAAGGTCGAGACTACTATAAAAAAACATTCTCGAGAGATTACCGGTTTGATACCCAGAGTCGGTGTGGGCCCCGGGGCGTTCGGATGCCTAGGGGCAAAATGGTTATTTTGACTGAAAAGTCTTGGAATTAGCCTGAAACTAGCTAGAAGGCACCTAATCATGTCGGATTGACTTTAAGACAATATTAGAAAGGTGGACTTACCGTTCTTAAGGACTTACGTACTTTCTCGAGAAATGTGCTGAAAATGGCCCTAGGGACAATTTGGTCAATTTTCACCGGAGTGGGCTAGCAGGCACTGGTGTTGACCTTGGCTTTGAGTGTTTCCGCCACTTTGACGGTGGTCTCATGATACAAGGGTCTATTGGCAATTTCCTATATTAACCTGTTTGCGAGTATTTTCGCTACTCTAACGGTTGTGATGTTTGCGAGTACTTTCGCTACTCTGACGGTTCACGAGCATTCCCAAGACTTCCTGATCTCGGGAAGCTGCTAAAGAGACTTAGCGCCTGAGGAATCAACTTTCTCAAAAGGCGTGCTAAAACAGACATTTCTACATTGGTAGGCTAAGAGGCACCAAAGGTGAACCGTTCTACCATATCGGGGACTTGGGGTCTCGTCCCGGTCGACATGTTTGAAGGGACCTACCGTTCTGAATAAACTTTCTTCAGAAAACATGCCAAACAGGATAGACTTATCGTCTCGAGAAATCAACTTTCTCGAGAGAGGGATTGAAATTGGACTGGAAAAGGGGACTTACCGTCTTCAGGAAGACGCGCCTACGGGATTAGACTGAACAACGCCCACAAGTGCATTTTGGTCATTCTGCCTCTATTTGGGCCTGGTGGGCCCATGAAGTGATGAATCGACTGGATTAGGACTAGAATTCTAGAATATGTCCATATTGACTTGAACTCAAGTCGGGACGGATTGGAGACTGCTGAGATGGTAAAAATGGGGTGCTTACACCAATCAAAATATTCTATTTTCAATCGAACTCTTGTCCGAATTACGACTAACCTGATTTCCAAAAAAGGATACGTAGGCAACCCTCATAAGTGCGGTCATAACCTTTTTGCAGTTTCCAATTCCATAACTATTTTCAAACTTCCAATTCCAAAAATCTATTTTCAAATCTCTATTTTTAATTTTTAAAACTTTCTTTCAAAATCAAATCTATCTTTCTAATCCATTTCAAATCAAAATCAAATTTTATTTCCAAATCTATTTTCAAATCGAATATTTCTATTGCACTTGCATCTCATGCATCATGTCTTTTTCTTTCTAAAAATTATTTTCTAAAAGTGGATAGTTTCAGAGATTTATTAATTGAAGACTCTATTGAGTGAATCTAGGGTTAATAGACATGTAGGTATCGTAAGGGCGGGGTAGGGTAATGGCTTAGTGCGTCTTCCCTACACATAACCAACCTTCGAACTTAGAATCACTGTTTTTGTAGGACCAAAATGGAGTTTTTTTCGAAAAAGGGCTTAAATATTTTCCAAAGGTTGCCAAACAACCTATTTTCTTAAAAACCCTCTCTTGATGAAGTACTTTCAAAATCGTTTTCAAAAACCCTAAGTGTAGTCTTCGGATTGTGCTTAGTTTTTAGGTGACCTAACTCACCTTAATCAAGTTAGGTGGCGACTTCAAATTATTTTCCAAAAGCCCTTTATTCAAACCAATTTTCAATTCAAACCTAGTCGCACTCATCCGTCTAGGAGGATGAGTTCTAATAAGAGAGTACATTATTTTTTCTACTCATGTGTGTATTCCTCGAGTGTTAAAAATCTGGGCGCGACAACACGCTGGAAAGGCCCAATGGACAATTTGGTCATTTTTCACTGGAGTAGGGTAGGAGGCACTAGTGTTGACCTAAGTTTTGAGTGTTTTCGTCACTCTGACGGTGTGTGACGAGTTGGTTTTCAAAGGTATCCTATCATTTGATAAACGTGCCACGACCAAGAGGCATGTTCAGTCCCGTGATATAGGGGTTTTATTGGTAATTCCAAATGTTGACCTGTTTGCAAGTGTTTCTGGCACTCAGACGACTACAATGTTTATGAGTGTTTCCGTCACTCTAACAGTGTGCGTGCATTTTGGAGACTGTCTGATCTCGGAAAGCTGTCAAATGGATTTATCGTATGAGGGATTAACTTTCCCGACAGATGTGTCGGATAACGGGCATTCTATATTAGTGGGTTAGTAGGTACCAGAAGTGAACCATTCTACCATCTTGGGGACTTGGGTTCCGTCCTGGTTGACAAGCTTGAAGAGACTTACCATTCGAAGGAGTTTTCTCGATAAACGTGCTTGACTGGGTGGACTTATCATCTGAGAGATTAACTTTCTCAAAAGATGTGCTGGATTGAGTTTGATTGGTCAAGATTGGAATTGGAATTGGAGTTGGAATTAAGGTTAAAATAGGGACTTATTGTCTTTAAGAAGATGTGCCAAATTGGAATTGGACCAAGCAATTCTGCAAGGACATTTTGGTTGTTTTGCCTCTATTGGGCCCGGTGGGCCCATGAAGTAATTGATTGACTAGATTGAGTCTGAAAAATTAGTTCGGACTTGAATGTGTCTGTGATAGTTTGAATGTGAGTTTGGTCAAACCGAAGATTGCCGAGCAGGCAAAAATAGGGTGCTTATATAAGGCAGACACTGTTATTTGGGAAGTTCAATAAGAGAAGAAAGAACTAGGTTCTCCTAAAAAGGTAGAGGATATGGGTGGGGAACAGCCTAAGGAAGTTGAGTCTAGTAAGTCTAACATGGAGAAGGACAAGGCTAATTTGCCCTATGGTCCATTCCCTTATAGGTTGTCTAAACCTAAGTCTGATTTCAATAATTATGACATTTATAAGGTGTTCAAACAAGTTAAGATCAACATTTCTTTGTTAGATGCCATTAAACAGATCCCGTCTTATGCCAAGTTCTTGAAGGACTTGTATACCATCAAGAGACGGTTTAATGTGAGAGAGGCCTCGTTTTTTACACAAGAGGTAAGTGTGGTTCTCCAAATCAATCTTTCTCCTAAGTACAAGGACCCTGGGAGTCATACCATATCTTGCATCATTGAAGACTATAAAGTAGATAATGCCTTACTTGATTTAGGACCCAGTGTAAATCTCTTACCCTATTATATGTACCAATAGTTGAGGTTAGGAGATCTAAGACTTACATGTATCACTCTACAGTTGGCCGATAGGTCCATTAAGGTTCCAAGGGTATTGTGGAAGATGTGCCTATTCAAGTGGATAAGTTCTACTTCTCGGTTAACTTTGTTGTATTAGACACGGTAGGAGGCCCAGATGATCATACACCTATTTCTATCATTTAAGGTCGCCCATTCCTAGTCCGGTAATTCATTATCAAGGTGGGGAGTTGAATTTATCCTTTGAGAATATGACAGTCGAAATGAATATCTTTCATATGGGTAGAAAATTGGGAGAGTGTGATGACATTAGGGAATTAAACATGATAGATGTTATAGTGCAAGAGCACTTTCATAAAGAGTTCCTGACAAATCTTCTTGAGCGAGCACTAGTCTTGAGTGAGCCTTTAGAGCTTTTAGATTAGGAATCGAGTGAAGAAGTTGGGGGAAAGAGTGTCCCTATTTTGTCAGTGGGTCAATGGACCCCATGTGTAGAGCCATTAGGGCTTAGTACCAATAGGCCCAAGTCGTCTGACGTGAAAGCTCCTATTCTGAAGAGGAAGCCATTACCCTTGACCCTTAAGTATATCTTTTTGAGTGATGGTGAATCTTATCCGGTAGCGATGTCCTCTAGCCTGACTGAAGGCCAAGAGGTGAAACTGAGAGAGGTGCTCTTAAATCATTACAAAGACATAGGGTGGTCGATTGCTGATTTACATGGCATTAGTTCTTTGATGTGTACTCATCGTATATACCTAGAGGATAATGCAAAACCTGTTTGCTAGATGCAAAGGCGGTTGAACCCCAATATGAAGGAAGTGGTGAGAGGAGAAGTTTTAAAACTTCTCAATGTGAGTATTATATACCCGATTGCAGACTCTAAGTGGGTTAGCCTGACACAAGTGGTCCCAAAGAAATCAAGGGTCACCATAATTAAGAATGAACAGAATGAACTAGTACTGACTAGGATCCAAACTGGTTGGCGCATGTGCATGGATTATAGACGTCTTAATGTTGTGACCACTAAAGACCACTTTGCTTTACCTTTCCTTGACCAGGTCATAAAGAGAGTGTTAGGTAGAGCCTATTATTGTTTTCTATATGGGTACTCGGGCTACAATCAGATAGAGATAGCCTTTGATGACCAGGATAAGACGACCTTCACATGTCCATTTAGCACACATGCATATATATGAATGCCCACATTCCAAAGGTTTATGATGAGTATATTTAACGACATGGTTAAACGTATCTTGAAGGTCTTCAGGGATGATTTTTTTGTCTATAAGGATACGTATGATCAGTGCCTAGAGAATCTAGAAAGAGTTTTACAAAGATGTGAGGAGAGCTATCTGGTTCTTAATTGGGAGAAGTGTCACTTTATGGTAACACAAGGGATAATGTTAGGACACATAGTTTCCAGTAAGGGGATAGAGGTTGATAAATCTAAGATTGATCTTATTTCGAACCTTCCTCCTCCTACTATTGTGAAAAAGATCCACTTATTCTTAGGCGATGCCGATTTTTATAGATGGTTTATTCCAGGGTTTAGTGCCATCCCGCATCCTATATGCCTTTTATTGTCTAATGATGTTTCTTTTGAGTGGATATCTGCATGTCAAGAAGCTTTCGAAAAGCTTAAAGGGTTGACGACCACGACCCCCATCATGCAAGCTCTGGATTGGTCCCTACCATTCGAGCTTATGTGTGACGTGAGTGACTTTGCAATTAGGGCTATTTTGGGTCAACGTAGGGATAAGAAGCCTTATGTTATATACTATACGAGTAAGACCCTGAATGAGGCTCAGATGAACTACACTACCACTGAGAAGGAACTTCTCGCAACTGTCTTTGCCCTAGATAAGTTTAGATCTTACTTAGTCGGCTCACATGTTATTGTTTACACTAACCATGTTGTACCTAAGTACTTACTTACCAAGCAAGAGGCTAGCCACACCTTAGTCATTGGATCTTACTCCACCAGAAATTTCATATTAAAATTCTAGACAAAAAGGGGGTAGTAAATGTGGTAGTCGATCATTTGTCTAGACTTCCCGTTAAGGGGCAAGATTTAGATTCCTCTCCTATTTTTGAGCACTTTCCGGATGAGAAGATTCTCTTCATTCACTCAGTCTTTGACACTAGCACCCCTTGGTATGCTAATATAGCCAATTATTTGGCTACTAGTCTGATTCCTCTACATTGGTCGTCCATGGATAGAAATAATTTTTTTTTTCTGAATGTGAGAGTTTTCATGTGGGTTGAACCATATCTATATCAGTATTGTGCTGATCAAGTCATTCGTTAGTGTCTGCCCGACGACAAGTTTCAGTCCATCATGTCATTTTGCCATTCATATGCATGTGGAGGCCATTTCTCTGCAAAGAAAACCTTTGCAAAGATTTTTCAATATGGATTTTATTGGCCTACAATGTTCCGTGATGTCCATACTTACTGTCATACATATGATAGATGTCAAAGATTAGGAGCTTTGACCTTAAGGAATATGATGCCCCTTCACTCTATCACTGTTATTGAAATATTTGACTATTGAGGCATTGATTTCATAGGTCCTTTCCCAAGCTCTTATGGATATCTATTCATTCCAGTTGGCATCAATTATGTGTCAAAGTGGGTGGAGGCTGTGGCATCTCGAACCAATGATCACCAAGTGGTGGTCAAGTTTTTAAAGGAGAATATCTTTTCGAGATTTGGTATGCCCCGTGCCATTCTTAGTGATAGCAGCTCTCATTTCTGCAATAGGCCTGTAGGGGTTCTAATGCGTCAATATGGGTTCATACACAACGTAGGCATACCATACCATCCACAAACTAGTGGCCAAGTAGAACTAGCAAATAGGGAAATCAAGCAAATCCTTGAGAAAATAGTAAATCCCATTCACAAATATTGGTCTTTACATTTAGGGGATGCACTGTGGGCATATAGGACGGCTTATAAAACCCAACTTGGGATGTCTCCCTATCATTTAGTGTTTGGCAAAGCTTGCCATCTTCCAATTGAGATTTAGCATAAGGCCTATTGGGCCATCCGTCAAATGCATGCAAACTTCGACGAGTCTGGCCACCACTGTAAACTCCAACTCTCCGAGTTGGAAGAACTCCAGAATGATGCATATGAGAATGTGAGCATTTCTAAGGCTAAAATGAAGGTTCATCATGACAAAAACATTGCCCAAAAATCTTTTGAAGTTGGTCAAAAGGTCTTCCTTCATAACTCTCACCTTCACTTGTTTCCCAAGAAGTTGTAGAGTAAATGGACTGCACCTTACATCGCGAAAACCATTCATCCTCATGGTGCGATAGAAATCGAGAATCCCCTTAATGGGAATGCTTTTACAGTGAATGGTCATTGGCTTAAGCTGTATTTGAAGAACTTTGTGGTTAGAATCAATCCTAACCCCTCCACCATGTGCATGAGTTATGGTCCTGTTACTAGTAGTTTTGTTTTGTTTTGTTTTGTTTTGTTTTGTGTTGCTTTGTTGTGTTTTTCTTTTTGGAGAGTTTAGTTGGTGTCATACGATTCCTCTCTTTCCTTTCTTGGAAAGGTTGTCCATTAAGGCAATGGCCAATTCAAGTTGGGGGGAGGGGTTAGGATTGATTCTATTTTGTTTTATTCATTTTCTTCATTCTTTTGTTGTTTGGTCATCCTTGTTTAGATGTGAATTAATTGTAATCTTTCCCTTTGCTGTGTTATGGGGAGTGGCCACACTTAGTTTTTTTTTGGCAAGAGGGGCTCCATACTTAGAAAAAATTTCAAAATGCAAAAATTTTTTGCCTTTGCCTATTCGAACTCTCTATCAAACGGGTACTTGCCTTAGAAAAATTTTAAAGATGGAAAATTGGGTTGGCCATTGGCCGTTTGAACGGGTTTCCAAATAGGGTTGACACTTAGAAAAATTTGAGGTTGAAAAAATGGACAACTCACTGCCCATTCGGATGGGCAATCAAAGAACCCAAACACTTAGAAAATTTTCGATTTTGGGAGTTATAAAATTTTTGCACATTCGGATGAGGTATCGAACAGGATGACTCGTCCGCAAGCCCGTTCAGACGGGGTAATTTAAGTGGGACGGTGCCGTCTTGGGGCCGTCTGAACGACCCCCGCCACATATAAAAATGGGACTTTCTGGCTTTTTATCAATCGCACATTTCACACGTGCCAAGTGAGAGAGAACTGTAAGCACCCCATTTTTGCTCACTCGACAATCTCTAGTCTGACCAGAATCACATTCAAATCGACGCAGTCACATTCAAGTACAAACCAGTTTTCCAAACTCAATCTAGTCAATCAATCACTTTGAGGGCCCGCTGAGCCCAATATAGGAAAAATGACCAAAATGCCCTTGTAGCATTGCTTGGTTCAATTCTAGTTAGCATGCCTTCTTAAAGATTGTAAGTCCCTATTTCAATCTCAAATCCAGTTGCAATTCCAATTCCAGTTCAGACCAATCAAACTCAAACCGGCACATCTTTCAAGAAAGTTGATCCTTAAAATGATAAGTCCATCTAGTCCGGCGCGTTTATCAAGAAAACTCCTCAAAATGGTAAGTCTCTACAAACTTGTCGACCAAGACAAAACCCAAGTCCTTGAGATGGTAGAACGGTTCACTTCTGGGGCCTGCTAGCTCACCAATGTAGAATGTCCATTATCCGGCATATCTTTCAAGAAAGTTGATCCCTTAGACAATAAGTCCATCTAGTAGCTTCCTGAGATCAGGTAGTCTCCGTAATGAATGCACATCGTTAGAGTGAGGAAAACACTCGCAAACATTGCAACCGTCAGAGTGGCAGAAACACTTGTAAACAGGTCGACATTGGAAATTGCCAACAAAACCCCTATGTCATGGGACCGAACATGCCTCTTGGTCGTGACACGTTTATTGAAGGACTGGATACCTTTGGAAACCAACTTGTAACACACTGTTAGAGTGATGGAAACATTCAAAACTCACGTCAATACAAGTGCCTGGTAGCCTACTCTGGTGAAAAATGACCAAACTGCCCTTCGGGCCCCTTTAGCACGCTTCTTGAGAAAGTACCTAAGTCCTCAATGCAGTAGTCCACCCTTGCAAGATTGTCTCAAAGACAATCTAGTATTTTCAAATGCCTACCAGTCAATTCCAGATTCCATTTCGAGACCATCCGTTCAAAATGACTATTTTGGCCCTAGGCATCCGATCGCCTCTGGAAACCATACTAGCTCTCGGTATCAAATTGGTTACCTCTTGAGGATGCTTCTAATAGTATTCTCAATCTTCTAACAGCTTTCTAGATTATTCTAAGTCTATTCTTTTAAGCCTGGTGCAAAATGACCATTTTGCCCCTAGTAGGCTGGTCGCCTTTTTCAAACCACACCAGCTCTGGATATCAACCCAACAACCCCTTTGGAACACTCTCGATAGTGTTTCCAACCTTCAAGCCTTCTCACGAGTCACTCTAAGTCCATTATGATATGTTCTCGGTTCAATTGACCGTTTTGCCCCTAGCGGGCCGGTCAACCTTTTCAACTATTCTAGCATTGTTTCTCATCCCTAGCCTCCTGGATCATTCCTGGACTTTCCAAAGTCACTCCTAGTGGAGCCAAGTCAAAAATTGTTTGGCAGTCACTAAGACAAGTGCCCAAATCTTTTACCTTACATCCCAAGGGCCAGAAGATACATTTCTTGCCGACTTAAAAACTTTCCTAAGTTGCTGGCGCCACTAGTAGTTGTGTTGTAAGCATCCTATTTTTGTTTGCTTGGCAATCTTTGAGACGACCAGTTTCACTTTCACACATCACATGCACGTTTAGAATCTAACCCGCATTCTAAACTCTAATTTAGTCCATCGGTCACTTCCTAGGCCCGTCAGGCCCACTTGAAGTCAAATAACCATTTTGCCCCTAGGCATCCGAATGCCCTCGGGAACCACATTGGCTCTGGGTATCAAACCGGTAACCTCCTGAGAATTCTTCTAATAGTATTCCTGACCTTCCAATACCTTTTCGGGTCATTTCGAGTCAATGTTGGCAAACCTGGTGCAAAGTAATTGTTTTGCCCTTGGTGGGCCAGTCACCTTTTCCAACTACACTGACTCTGGGTATCAAACCGGCAATCTCTTGGAACACTCTCAATGGTGTTTCTAAGCTTCCAGTCTTTTCCCAAGTCATTCCATGTCCATTCCGGCGGTTTTCTAGTCCAAACGATCATTTTGCCCAGGTTTCTACTCATTTCTAGCCTTCCGAGTCACTCCCGGCCTCCCAGAACATTTCTAGACCTTTTGGAGTTACTCTTAGTGGAGTCAAGCCAAAAAATGCATGGCAGTCACTAGGACAGGTGCCCAAATCTTCTACCTTACATATCAAGGGTCGAAGATACGTTTCTTGCCACCTTAAAAGATTTCCTACGCGGTTGGCACCACTAGTTGTGGCGCTAAGCCAAAAAATGGAGTGGCGCCACTAGGAGTGGCGCCAGTGTATTTTTAAGCCTGACACCACTACAACAGGGGCCAGGTTGGTTTAAATTACCTATAAATATAGACCCTTCCTCCTGCATAAAAAGGTCGGCAATCTAAGTCCAGAAACTCTATCTCTCGATATACAGTCCTCGAACTCTCTCTAAGCCCCAGTTTTCTTAGGCTTTTTTGAACCCTAGCCCTCATACACTTTAACCCTAACATACATACACTCTATACACTCATATACAAGCCTCCAAGTTGACCATTGAAGACTTAAGGTGCTGCAATCTCAAAGCTGTGAAAGATCAAAGCTAAGTAAAGCAAATAAAGAAAGCAAATGAAAGAAGACACAAGGTTGGTTTTCTTTTATATTTATGCAATTCTCCCTTTCTCTCTTTTTCCTCATAGCCCACTTGGGTTTTCTTCTATTTTAATCCCCTATCTTCGTCCCTCCCTTTCTTACATGCTTGAAATAAGAAAATCCCTGATTCATGTGTAGGAAGAATGGTTGAAAGTCACCGTGTTCGGGGCTTTCTTCTAATTCAACCTTAGACCATATGGATTCGGTGCCCTTGATTATGTGGTGAAGCCTAAATCTTGTATGCCCACGACCCTATTTGCATTGTGCATATCATACTCATACATCTATTCAAAATCGTTTTCTAAACTTGTTTTCAAATCTTGCATCAAAATCTTTTTCAAAACTTGCATTAAAAATCTTTTCTTTCAAACTTATTTTCAAAAATCACAATCTTAAGATGATTCTAGCCACTCCATGGTTAGGGTTATTTTAGAAAAGTGTTACATAAGTTTTGGGTGTAAACGCTAAATTGTTTATGTTCAAATCATTATCCTAAGGTAATTCTAGTCATTCCATGGTTAGGGTAGCTTTAGAAAAATGTTATATTTAACAAGACCAATATGGTCCATATTTTCAAATCCTTGTTGCTGTCAAAATCACAATCCTATAATGGTTCTAATCTTCTTATGTTTAGAATCGTTTTAGGAAAACGAGATATTTTTAGAGACTTGCAAAAGTCCAGATTCAAATTCTCTTTCTAAAATTGCTTTTTAAATTCTCTCCAAAATCTCTTTACAAATCCACTTTCTAAAATTTCTTTTTAAATCTATTTACTAAAAAATCTTTCCAAAAATCTCCTTTCTAAAAGCTCTCTTTTTAAAGTTCTACTTTTCAAAATCTCTTTTTTCTTGAAATCCAAGTCAAGTTCTAGAACCCATGGTTAGTAAACCCTACTTTTGACTTCCTATTTTTGGCTCAAAACCTAAATTTTCAAAACCTCCTTTTTATATCCAAATCATAGTTTTCCAAAATCCTATTTTCTACATCAAAATAATTGATTTCCAAAATCTCTTTTGCACATCAAATCATAAACTTCCAAATCCAAGCTTTCCAAACCTCATACTTTCCAATTCCATGTCAAATCTAATCTTTCAACTTAGGAAATTAAATCCCATCTCCAATTTAGGAAACCAAATCAAATCCTCCGTTTTTGGAAACAAGATCAAATCATTTCTTTTTAGAAATAAAATTCAATCTTTTATTTTAGGAAATAGAAATAAAATCTTTCCTAATTTTAACATTTCCTAACTCTATTCCTTTCCTAATTCCATACCTTTCCAAATCTCAACTTTCTAAATTCTAAATTATCAAATCTTTCTTAAACTCAAATCTCTCTTAAGTTCAAGTATTTCCAAAACTCAAACTTTCAGATCTTTCTTAATTTCAAATCTTTCTAATTCTAAACTTTCTAAGTCCAAACCTTTCTTAAGTGCAAGACTCTCCAAATTCAAAATTTTCCAATTCCAAATCTTTCCAAAATTCTAAGACTTTCTAAATTTCAAATCTTCCTTAAATTAAACTTTCTAGATTCAAATCCTTCCAAAAATCAACCATTTCTTAATTCACAACTTACCTAAATTCAAATTTTCTTAAAATGAGACTTTCCTAATTTGGCACTTTCCTAAAATAGAACTTTCCTATTTTGAAACATTCCTAATTCAGAGTTTTCCAAAGTCCAACCTTCTTAAAACCTAACTTTCCAAATCATTCCAAGTCAAATGTTTTCAAATCAAATCAAATCTCTTTCCAAATTTTTCTTAAATCCAACTTTCCTAATTCGACCCTTTCCTAAATCAAACTTTCTAAGAGCGAACCTCTCAAATCTAAATCAAATCCTTCCTAATTCAACTACATGTTCCAACCCTAGGATACCTAAGCCTTAGTTTAACCCTAATCCTAAGTTAGGAAAGTTCAACTCCTTTCTAAGATTCTTTTGTTAAACCAAGTTGGTTTCCCAATCTAAGTCAACATGTTTTCAAAACTCAACTTGTTCTTTCTTAAATCAAGTCTAAGTTCTTCTTCCAAGTTCATTCTTTTCAAATCAAAGTCAAATTTAAGGTCAATTTTAAGTCCAAGTTTCAATTTCAAATCTTCTATTTCAAGTTGAAATCAAACCCTTTTTCAAATCAAACTCTTTTCAAATCAAATCTCTTTTCAAAATGAAACTCTTTTCAAATCAAACTTTTCAAAAAACTAAAACTGTCTATTTTCAATCGAACTCTTCGCCGAACTACGACTGACCTGATTCCCAAAAAGAGATACGTAGGCAACCCTCATGGGTGCGATTATAACCTTTTTCAAGTTTTCAGTTCCTTAATCTATTTTAAGTTTCTAATTCCAAAATCTATTTACAAATCTTTATTTCTAATTTCTAAAACTTTCTTTCAAAAATCAAATCTGTCTTCTTAAATCCAGTTCAAAATCAAATCAAGTCTTTTCAAATTTACTTTCAAAGATTAAATTAAAATTCTTGCACTTGCATATCATGCATCATGTCAAACTTCTTTTTAAAATTCTTTTCTAAACTGGATATTTTTGGACATTTATTAATCAAAGATTCCAAATGAGTGGACCTAGGGTGAATAGACATATAGGTACCGCAAGGACGGGGTAGGGTGATGGCTTAGTGTGTCTTCCCTATACGTAACCAACCTCTAAACCTAGAATCACTGTTTTTAAAGACCAAATGGAGTTATTTTCATAAAAGGGCTTAAATACTTTCAAAGGTTGCCAAACAACCTATTTTCTTAAAAACCCTCTCTTGAGGAAGTTTTCAAAATCTTTTCAAAAATTCTAAGCGTAATCTTCAGATTGTGCTTAGTTTTAGGTGACCTAACTCACTTTAATCAAGTTAGGTTATTTTCCAAAAACCCTTGTTCAAAATCAAATTTTCAATTCAAACCTAGTCACACTCATCCTTCTAGAAGGATGAGTTCTAACGAGAGTGCACTGTATTTTTTCCACTTGTGCGTATTTTTCTCGAGTGCGAAAAATTGGGGTGCGACAGTTGGTGACTCCACTGGGGAAGCTTAGAGGGTTAGGCCACTATCATGTCTATTCACCCTCACCCATTTGGAGTTTTTGATTAATTTGTCCAATTCTATCCACTTCAAAACTTTCAAAATCTAGTTTTCCAAGTTGTTCTCAAAAACATGTCATAGCATGCACTCAATTACATTCAATTATTCTATTTTGCATTAAGTTCATCATTCAAGTACTGACTTTTGTATATTTATTTTTGTAGGTGGACCTTTGTTCACATTTTGTTTCATGTTATATTAACTACTATATATGTCATGAATGTATGGAATGGATAGGATGGATGGGAGTTGTTCGACTCTTTCCTCTCTTTTCAAAATTTCACATACACACTGCACGTGCACAAGTATTTGCATACTTACATTCTTTACCTGAAATCTCCTTTCTAGTTAGAAGGGGGAATGGTATATTAGTTGTGGGCAAGATATTGTGTCAGTTTCTTCACCTACGGCCTCTTGATGGTTCCCCCGGTCGGATCACCTATTGATCATGGCACCACTTCAAGGAGTGGGCCTAGGTGTGAAGATCTAGGAACCGAGCCTTCTTAGGGCGCATTAGTAAACCCTCAACTTCATACTCATATAGACACCATGCATAGCTAAACCCCTGCCGGATTTAAGACATGCACACCATTTTCAAAACCATGGAGGAAAGGGTGACTTCTTTACTTTCCTTTTAACTTGTCTATTCCTTTTGTTTTAATGCTTATATTCCTACTGTTATAATGCCTACCAAACTACTCATGTATCCATGTTTACTTTACAAATAAATTCTCTCTTTCTCTACTCTACGCATCCATGCTCATGCATTTAATATTCCATGTCGAGACAAGAGTTCCAAAGTAACTCAAGTCATTGCATTTTCATGCATATGATCAACCCAAAGACAGTTGCTTGACCGCTCTTTCTTATCGGCTTCTTTTAACTCGCAAGTGCACGAGTGTGCGATGTAGCAATTAACTCGGTGAGACCGAGGTCATATCCACAGGGAGCTAAATTTAGAAAACAATTTGGTGATAAAAACTTAAGATAAATTTATTTGGGAAAAATTGGTTCACAATGAATGTGAAATTTGATTTGGAAGATGAGTAGTTGTGAATAGAATTCAAATGACAATGCTTAAAATTACAAGAGAAATAAAAGTCTTGGCTCAAAATCAATTCCAATGGTGGTATATTGGTGGTTCTTTTAAGATATTTAAGATAACTCAATCCAACATCAACAATGGTGATATTGGGTCGGAAAATATTACAATAAAGTTCAAAGAAATGAATGATTGAATCTTGCTTAGAAATGGAAAAATAGTTTCAAACTAGGCAAGACATTGAATCATGCAATTCCTATACCAAAACTGAGATTTGTGCATAGAAATTCAAGATTATAACATTGCCTAAATGATTTTTGAAAATTCTTAACAATTATCAATCATCCATGTACAAAGTGAGAAGATAAATCATTGAGATGCATTAATACCTTAAAGAGATCACCTCAACCACAATCATCCTTGATCTTGAACCAAGAAAGAGCTTAGCCAACAACCATTATGAAGAAAAACAATTGCATCAACATAAAATAAGAGGTTTTTAACATTGAAGAGCCAAAATCAACAAAAGAAAGCAAAATACAAGCTGCCCAGATTTTTGCACAAATCTGTCCTCTAACTTTGGACGAAGTTTTCACCCTCTTCCACTCTGTTTTGAGAGATGGCTATTAAACAGATATTTATAGAGCTTCTTGTCTACTTTCCAGCCCCAAAAAGAACAGGTCATTTGGACATCTGAGTCAAAAGTTATGGTCCAAACACTAGAGGTCTGTCTAACACATGGAGGGAAAGGCAGATTCAGCCAACTTTTTGAGCTGGCTAGTGGACCTCTTTATTCCATCTTTTAGACTATTTTTTCTTCTCTCTTCACCCCATAATGAAGAGTTATTGTCCTCCACTTCTTTCTAGCCATGTGCATGCTCTCTTTTTTCCATAATGAAGAATTATTGTACTCCAACCATGTGCAAGCTCTCTTTTCTCCCACCAACTTCCTACAAATGAGCTGAAATGGGCCTTCAAATCTTGGGCTGAAGTTTGCACAATACATAGAGTAAGTTTGGGCTTGAAGTTTGCACAAAATATAGAGCAAATTTGGGCTTAAAGTGGATCATCTTTTAGCCTCTTCTTGGATTTGAAATGGGGCAGATTTGGGGCACTTCTTTGAACCAAAATTTGCTTCAATCTTTGACTCAATTTCACTTCAATTCTTTGCTCCAAATCCCAGCCTGGAAGATCTCTGAAATACTTCATTTAAGCTTTATAAATCTATCAAAACATTAAACCAAACTTCATTACCAAAGGCACGCAAAACTATTATGCGAAACAAATTAAACGAATAAATACATATGAAAAACTATAAATTTAATGACAATTTTGATGTACAATCAACAGTGACACCAAGATCACTCTCCCTTGCATTAAACCTACCAAAATCTTAAGGGTTCCCATGCAACCCTAAGGACTCATAGCATGCATTTCAAAGTTATTCCATAAGAGGGGCCGCAATCTCTTTATACTCATGGAGATAGGGTTGCCAAGAACATAATGGGCAATCAAACATGGTCTCTCAACGACCTCCTAAACATTAACATCAAAGAAGGCGAATCCAAAGACTCAAGAGTAGTTTAGGATTTCACATGTAAAAGTAGATAGGTGGAAGCCCCAAGGAAATTGTTCCCTCTCCCCCTATTAAAATGTATTTGAATTCTATTATATTTAGACTCCAAAGTTTAATCAACCTTTTTAGTTTTTTATTTTCCACAAATGAATGAACGTACGAATGAATGTAGGTTCCTAATCAATGGTAAGGTACTTGCATATAGGGGCAAACCCCCTATCTTCAAGAGTGAGCCAATACATCATGCTTAGTCTCCATCTCAAGGAGAGGCACCCCTAGGACATGCATTGTTTAAAAATTTTCAAATTAAGGCACTAACTTCTCTTTTGTATTTTCTCCTCTATCCTCCCCCTCCTCATCTCTAAGTACCAAGAGAATCGAAAACAAAAACAAGATAAGAAGGGGGTTTTTCTAAACCATTCATTTATTATCATCATATAGATCACACGTTCACTTTTATTATGCTTGTGCACCCATATCCATCCCAAGATAGGGGTTCCAAGAAACTCAAGTCATTTCATTCTCATGCATCTAATCAACAGTAAAAAGAAAGGAGCAATCCGATCTCATGTTAATCGATTTGAACCTACCAAAAATCCTAAGGGTTCCTTAACCCTAAGGGTTCATGGCATGCATAGAACCATATCTCAAGAGGGGCCCCAAGTCTCTCTCCGTCCATAGAGGTGGGATTACCCGAATAAAGAAGTGTCAACCGGCCCATGCCGAAGAGATATTGTATTACATAAGGGGAAAAACCCCTCTCCAAAAGAGGCTCTTTATCATGCCTAGATTCCCTCAAAATTAAAAATAAAAAAGAAAGAAAGAACCTCCATAGGACATGCATCGCATAAAATCTCCAACTCAACATGCTAACTATACTATATTTTTCTCTCTTTCTTTTTTCAGGTCAAAAAGAATAACTGAACTCATGGAATCCTTCTTGCATCCCATCCCATTCACAATTCATATGAGGATAGAACCAATTGTTGGAAGAGGCATGATCCCCTTAGAAGAATAAAAGGGTGGACCATCCATCCACAAGATGCTCTCTCTCTCGGCCATCACCTTGGCACCTTGTTACCACTACATCCAATCCTCGAGCCTAGCCAACCCTGCATAATCAGATGAAATACATGGCAATTGGAGCATGGAGGATGCCATCATGAGCCCAAAACCATATTAAAGGTTATCACCAAAAGGCTCACAAGAAAAGGGAGGTTTCCACAAAATTTGTCTATTTTCTTTCCATCTTTCTTTTCTTGCATATCTTCTTTAAACAAACATTGCATGCCATGCATTCATAATTTGAAATGAAAAAGAGATAGTTCTCAGTTTATTCCCTTTGTCTTATACTCTTGTGGATGATTATTACTTTTAGGGATACTTTTTCATTTTGTAATGACCCAACTTAAAGGATGGGATAGTATGGGCAACTCACTCAAAAGGGGTTAAAACTTTCTAGAGACAGAGAGTGAGAATGAGAGATAGGAGGAAGGAAGTCTCAACAAAGAGGTGTGGATTTTATTGAAGAGGCGACACTTAAGTGATATCTTGGCTAAGCGATGGGCAGCCGAGTCCTCAAAATGATGAGAAGCCATTGTTCTATTTATCCAATAAGAAATAAACACTACCCCTTGCTCAGCCCACTAGAACCGTAAGTGATTTCTATTCAGTTATTCCCAAACCAATAACCATCCCCCACACTAGAGTAAGTACAGAGTAGTTGATTCAATAGAATATATAGGGGTTATTGGTAGAAACACACCATTTTTTTGAAACATTGTCTAAATTTTGTATAAAGGCTTTACGAACTAAACAATTCAGTTCGAAATGATGAGAGGCCCTCAATTCTTGTACCATACACAAAAAATTCCTTTTCAAAGCCCACTTGAGTTGGTTACAATTTCTTAAGAAAATCGACTAGATGGTCATCGCCCACATTGGGTTAAGGCAAAAGTCATAAGTAGGAACTAATGAGCAATGAGTGACGATGAGTGACGATATAATGAGTGACGATAAAAATGCTGATTTCAAGAAGTTATGGCGCCAAAGGCGTCCCTAGTAAAGAAGATATTGTGTTCGTGATGATCTTCAAAAGAAGATACTGTCATCCCAAAATATAAATGAAAAAGTTGGCATTTCCTAAATTGACTTAGCAAAAACTTTCTTGATGAAAAAAAATTTTAAATTAGAAGGCAAAAAGCGATCTAGAAGAACAACAAGAGTATGAAAGAAAGAAGAAAGTAGTGAATGGAAGTTAAATTACCAAAGGTGATTATTGGTCTTTCGAAACCTCACAAGTGATAATTTTGAGCCTTTATACCTTTTCATTCATAAACCCCCTAACCTAGCCTACGTTACAATCCAAATTAAAGTCCTCTCTGATCGAAGGAAATTGCTTAGTTCGAATAAGCCTAGACAATACCAAGACAAGTAGGATGAGAAAGGAGAACTAGAAAGGAATGCAAGGGCAATATCATGCTCCAAGGTGTGCTAAGATGGTTTTGGTTTAAACAATCCACTGAAAGAAGATCTTTAAGCCCAAATATTCCTTCGTTTCTTACAACCCCTAAACCCAACCTATATTACGGTCCTAAAAGAAGTCTTCTCAGGTTGAGAGCCTAGCTAATTATCGCTCATCAAAGGGCATGTGAGTTGTCGCTCAAGCCACGGTGGCATTTTAAAAATCTGAGAGAGAAAATCATGTGAGGTCAGAAAAACCCCAAACAGCAACCCTATAGAAAGTAAGGATAGGATAGCAAACCAAAAGGTCAAGATCCCTGGAGAATAGTGGAAATGCTATCCCACCTCGATAAGAATGGGACACAACTGAATAGGGCAAAATCCTGAGAGTATGAACCCTTGGGCAATCTTGGGACATTCTTCATAAATAAATTATATACATGTAGTAGTAATACATCCATGTCATGTACAACATATACATCTATTAAATTCCTGTGTAGTTTGTATCTATTCATGCATTCATAAAGATAAAAAAAAATAAGACATGCATTCAATTCTATTTTTGTATATACATTCATCAAAAAGTATGACATGCATTCAACTCCATTCCCATATGTGCATTCATCGAAAAGTATGACATGTATTCACCATTTACTTGTGCATTTTTAGAATTGATATAAATAAACTGTTTTTGCATAAAAACTTGCTTTATGTCTTTCTCTCTCTCTCTTAAATATGAAATGAGGAAAAGGGCAAAGCACAAAAAGAAACTAAAGTTACCACGCGACCAAGCAAGCTATGACATCTCCAACACTAGCACACGCCTTAGAAGGCTCAAACTTCCATAGCGGAGGAGAAACATAATGGGGCGATAGCCCACCCTCGACCTCCCCAATCAACCTTGGACTTTCCTAGAGGAGCAGTGCTTCGCCAGACATATTGTCGATTCAAGCAGTATCGGACATTAACGTTGGACTTCCCCAAAGGAGTAGTGTTTCGCCAAATGGAGTGCTGGTTCAGGAAGTAACAGACATCCACCTTGAACTTCCCTAGAGGAGCAGCATTTCACCAAACAAAGTGTCGGTTCAAGAAGTATCAGAAATCAACCTTGGACTTTCCTACAGGAATGGCATTTCGCCAGACGAAGTGTCAGTTAAAGAAGTATCAGAAATCAACCTTGGACTTCCCTAGAGGAGCAGTGTTCTCTGATTATCTAATGTCTAATTATATCCACTTTAAGAATTTAAAAAAGAGGTTTGTGTCATCATTTAAGGGATGTGTCGCGCCCCGGTTTTTGGGTGTCCAAGGTCCTTTCAGCTCAGAGACCCTAAAGCACGGAACTCTGTCACTAGAACTCATCCTCCTAGAAGAACAAGTGCAACTAGGTTTGAAAATTGGTTTGACTGAGGGCTTTTTAGAAAAATAGGAGTCGCCACCTAACTTCATTAAGGTGAGTTAGGACACCTAAAACTAAGTGTTAATCTGAAGATTAAACTTAGGGCTTCTTGGAAAAGGTTTTGAAAAACTCCCTCAAGAGAAGATTTTTAAGAAAATAGGTTGTTTGGCAACCTTTTGAATTTTTAAGCCCTTTTCTGAAAATAACTCTATTTTGGTCTTCCAAAACCAGAAATCTAAGATTCGGGGGTTGGTTACGTGTACGGAAGATATCCTAAGATCATTACCCTACCTTGCCATTTCAGTACCTACATGTCTAATCACTCTTGGTTCACTCACTAGAATAACCGGTTACCATGGTCCACTTTATATCCACTTTAGAATTTTTGAAAATAGGGTTTAGTCATCACTTTTTGGATGGATGATGCATGATGCAAGTTTTTGGAAAAATTTTGAAAATAACGGAGGTTTTGAAAGAGTTTGGAATAGAAACTTTGAATTGATTGAAATTTTTGAAAAAGGGATTGGGGTTGAAATAAAAGTTATGACCGCACCATTTTTGGTTGCCTACGTTTCTCATTTGGCGAGAATCAGGTCATTCATAGTTCGGGCAAGAGCCCGATGGAAAGTAGGCGCATTAGGGTCTTTCGTGTTCCTCTTTTTCCTTTCTTCGGAGCAATGCTAACCTACAATACAAGCAGTCTCACCAAAGCTATGGCTAGTCTTTTGATGAGATGAGAGGAGAAGTTGAAAATAAAGAAAAACAAAGCAAAAAGATTGCAAGTTAGGTTCTTGATTTGGAAATGCTTTATGCGATACATGACCTAAGGATGCCCCTGCTTTTTGAGGGGAACTAAGCATGATGCTTTGGCTCATGTCTAGAGATAAGGGATTGCCCCTGCATGCAAATACTATACCTACCCCTATTCATCCATTCGTAGATTCATTCATTCATTTGACAATAAGAACGATTTTATTGAGATGAATTCCTTTTGGTATATAGAATTTTCTCAAAAATACATAGAAACGGGGAGGGGGAACATTTTCCTTGGGACTTCCTCATATTTCTACATTTACATTATAGGATCCTAAACTACTCTTGAGTCTTCGGATCTGCTTTGTCGGTAGGAGCCCTTGATTTGAATTGCTCCCTTGTTTTCTTGGCAACCTTATCTTCATGAGCGAAGAGGGATTAGGGCTCCTCTTTATGAGATGACTTTGATGCGTGCCATGAATCCTTAGGGTCTCGTGGTAGCCGTAGGAGTTTTGGGTTAGCTTGAATGGAGCGAGAAGGTCATTGAGCCTTTCTTTAAGGGTTGATTGAATGCATGAAGATGCAGTGACTTGAGTTTCTTTGAGAACTCTTGTCTTTTGAAGTGAATTCCAATGCATGAGCAGTTATGATGCATGTACATGGAAGTAGCAAGAATTAGATAGCATAATAGCAAGTATTAAGCAAAATTTGTAAGGAAAAATAAAGTGTTCGCCCTTTCCTCCTTGATTTTTAAATTGACGCGTGTGTCCTAAATTCGGCAGAGGTTCGACTATGCATGGGGTGCTACATGAGCATGAGGTTGGGGGTTTACTAATGCTTCCTAAAAAGCTTGGTCCCCGAACCTTCAAACCTCCGACGTCTATTCAAGCAGGGGAACTATCAAGAGACCGTAGGCTAAGAAACTGACACAGCATCCGCCCACAGTCAATATACTGTTCCCCCTTCTATCTAGAAGGGTAGTAACCAGGTAATACATGTAAGATGCAAATGCAAGTGAGCGCACTAAGTGTGTGTGGAATTTTGGAAAAATAGAGGAAAGGACCCAACAACACACATCACATCCTGTCCATTTATTCACATACATGGCAATAAATAAGACATGAAATAAAATGTGAACAAGGGTCCACCTACAAAAGAAAAATGAAAAGAGTTAGTAACTTTTCGAAAAACTCAATGCAAGGTAAAATGGATGACCAATGCAAGAACATGAATGTAAGCAATGGATGTAAGTGATGACACTTATTTGAAAATCATTTTGAAAAGTAAGGTTTGCTTTGGAAATTTGAAAATTTCGAAGAGTGGATAAAACTAGTCTGCGAAACCAGAGATTCTGGGTGAGTGAAGGGTGAAGAGACATGTTAATAGCCTAACCCTCTAAGTGTCCCCAGTGGAGTCGCCAGCTGTCTCACCCCGGTTTTTGGGTGTCTAAGGTCCTTTCGGCTCGGAGACCCTAAAACACGGAACTTTGTCACTAGAACTCATCCTCCTAGAAGGACAAGTGCGACTAGGTTTGAAAATTGGTTTGACTAAGGGCTTTTTAGGAAATAGGAGTCGCCACCTAACTTCATTAAGGTGAGTTAAGACACCTAAAACTAAGTGTTAATCCGAAGATTAAACTTAGGGTTTCTTGGAAAAGGTTTTGAAAAACTCTCTCAAGAGAGGGTTTTTAAGAAAATAGGTTGTTTGGTAACCTTTTGAAATGTTTAAGCTTTTTTTTTAAAATAACTCCATTTTGGTCTTTTGAAACCAGAAATCTAAGGTTCAGGGGTTGGTTACGTGTAGGGAAGATATCCTAAGATCATCACCCTACCCCACCCTTTCGATACCTACATGTCTAATCACCCTTGGTTCACTCACTAGAATAATCGGTTACCATGGTCCACTTTATATCCACTTTAGATTTTTTGAAAACGGGGTTTAGTCATCACTTTTCAGATGGATGATGCATGATGCAAGTGTTGGGAAAAATTTTGAAAATAATGGAGGTTTTGAAAGAGTTTGGAATAGAAACTTTGAATTGATTGGAACTTTTGAAAAAGGGATTGGGGTTGAAATAAAAGTTATGACCGTACCACTTTTGGTTGCCTACGTTTCTCATTTGGCGAGAATCAAGTCATTCGTAGTTCGGGCAAGAGCCCAATGGAAAATAGGCGCATTAGGGCCTTTGGAAGGTTTGAAGACACTTTGGAGTCTTTGGAAAAGCTTAAGGCACTTTGAGGTCTTTGGAAGTTGAAGACTCTTTGTGGTCTTAGAAAAGTTTAAGACACTTTGAGGTCTTTGGAAGTTGAAGACTCTTTGTGGTCTTGGAAGTTGAAGACTCCTTGTGGTCTTGGAAGTTTTTGACTTGAAATTGAATAGTAGAGTGTTTTGAAAATGTTTTTGGATCAACTTAAGGGAGTTTTGGAAAAAGCTTTGGCAAGACTCAAGAGATGTTGAAAGTGTTTTTGAAGTCTTGTTTTGAAAACCTTGGAAGCATGACTTTAGAATGTTTTGATGAATTAGTTTTTGAAAGTGGTTTTTGGATATGGCTAAGGTTTTGGATTCCTAATATGGACAACCTTAGAGGTTGTTCTTGATATGTCACCTTATCCTTGGAATCCTTAACCATGAGAGGGCTAGGGACACCTTAGGTTTGCAACCTTTTGAAAATATTTTTGAAAAGGCCTTGAAGATGGAGTGTAGGAACATTTGAAAAGTTTATGGAGTTGTTTTTTTTTTGGAATCGTGCGAGTGGGGGATTTTGGAAAAATGAGTTATGAGAATGGTTTAAAATTGGGTAATCATTTAGAGAAAGATTCAAGAGTTGGAACCTTGAAGCATATTAACTCAGGTTGGGTTAGAGGTGACCTAAGGTTAACTAGCTTAGGTTAGGTTAACCTAGGGTTAAGATGACCCATGGTTAACTAACTAAGGTTGGGTTAACCTAAGGTTAGGATGACTTAGGGTTTGGTTAACCTAAGATGAGTGAATTAGGGTCAAGTTAACCTAGGTTTGGATAACTAGGGTCAAACTAACCTAGGGTTAGTCAAGTAGGGTCAAGTTAACCTAGGATTGGACAACTAGGGTCAAGTTAACCTAGGATTGGACAACTAGGTTCAAATTAACTTAGGATTGGATTGGAAGTTGGTTTTGAAAATTGGTCTAATGCATTTTTGGAGAGAATTTTGAAGGACAAAACATGCTATGCAAGGGACTTTGGTGGACAACCCTTTTGAAGATCATTTCCATGAAAATTTTGACTCTAGCCAAGAGCATAGTTTACATGGTTGGTGATTGGAGACCATTCCAAGGAAGGTTTCCTTATGAACATCATAACCTTTATCTTGGCAAGAGTGGAGGTTTCAAAAATCAACATAATGATGGCAATTTTTGGAAAATCATTTTTGATGCAAAGATGGAGAGAATGCATTTTTGAAAATCATCTTTTGAGAAGGATTTTGAAAATCATTTTTCAAGGGGAACATTCCATCAAGAGAGGGTTCATTTGGCCAACAAAAGGGAGACCACTCAAGAGAGGGTTCCATGGGGCCATTCTAACCACTAAACTTGAGAGAATAGAAACCATAGAATTCAAAGAGTTTGAACATCATTCTTAGGCAAGCATAAAGAGAAAAGGGAGCCATTCTAACAATTTAGGGCTCCTATGGCCAATATAAAGGGAGACCACTCAAGAGAGGGTTCCATGGGGCCATTTTAGCCACTAAATTTGAGAGAATGGAAACCTTAAAAATTAGAGAGTTTGAAAGCAACTTTTGTGCAAGTTGAAATGCAATGATGCAAAAGTGTGAATTAGGGGGTAGTGAGGAATTTTTTAAGGCATGACTCCTAAGGTCTCATCCTAGACTTCAAGGGGCCAACTCTTGGAACAATTTTTAAAAGAAATGTAGAGCTTGGAAATGACATATAATTAAGAGCAATGTAAGCATTGTGGAGCATGACAATAAGCATAAAATGAAGCCAAGCACACAAGACATGATCAAAATAGGAATATGCAAGGGGTCATGATTTACATACAAGGCTTTTAGGCTACACCACATAAACAAGGGTCTCCTAGGCCATACCATCTTAAAGTAGGCTAGTGAGAGGTCCCCCTACACGGTGGCTCTCACTTGCTTTCCTCTAAGCATGATCTAAGAGCCCTCTTGGCTCAAGCATGCAAGAAAGGGGGGTTAAAGATGGGGATTAAAATGGAGAATAGCCTAAGTAGGCCACAAGGGAGAAGAGAAGAGTAGGGGAGAGCATAAATATAAAAGGGATACCACCTTTTGCCTTCAATACATTTGTAGTCTTCAATGGATTTATTAATTGGAGCTTGAGTGACTTCAAGAAGGTTTGAGAGGCTAGAGTGGAGTGTATAAGTGTGTATGAGGCCTTGTATATGGAGTGTATAGGCTTAGGGGGAGGTAGAATCTAGCCTAAGTGTTGGAGGGGAAGAATATATGTAGAGATTCAAGTTTCTGGAGTGATTTCAGTAGAGTTTCGCATCAATTTCAGACCTGGAATATGAAAGGGGGGAGGCCTCTATTTATAGGCAATATGGAACAGACCTTGCGCATGTGCTACATGTGCATGGCCAAAATTTGGCCTTGTGTATGTAGGACATGCGGAGGTACTGTTCTGTTGCCAGAATAACACGTGGCACCCTGTGTACTGGTTAAATCTCGACCGTTGATCGAAAGTCGGTCAATCTGATCAAAATTTGAGCGCATGTAGCATACGCTCCATCACCGGAAAAGTTTGTCCAAACTTTGCCTCGATAATCGGGTCAATCGGGGAGGTTTCGGGGGAATCGGTTGCACTCGGGATGTTCTCCTAGTGCTTCCGATGAACTTTCATGTTCTCAAAAAGTTTGAATTATGTTTGGAGGTGAGTGATATCGTCTTGGGAAGTGTGTCAAAAAGGTCACTTTTGTGGAGCGTCTGTGATACGCTCCCTGGGTGTTTGAAAGTGGTTGTTTTTGTTTCGTGTGATCGAGGCCTTCGAGAAGCGATCTATTCGATCGGACCATACCAATGGAAAGCACTCTGGAAATACTTTCAGGAATTTTCAAATTTATGCATTTCTCAAGTCGTTTGACGGTGCGTTTTGATTAGGCAATCGGAGAAAAAATCAACCTTGGCGGAGTGTCTGTGAGACACTCTGGGGGTTGCTAAAAGTTACAGTTTTCGCACCGTACGATGGAGGGCTTCAGGAAGCGACCTATTCGATTGAACCGTATCGATGGAAAGATCTATGGACGAGCTTTCAAGAATTTCCTAATTTACGCATTTCTCAAGTCAGATGACGGTGCGTTATAACTAGGGAATCAGGGGAAAAGACAATTTAGGCGGAGCGTCTGCGAGACGCTCCAAGGAACTTTTATCACGTCATGTGAGCTTAGTGTCGTAGGGTGCTCCTTGGGTTAAACAAGGGCGTGTGGTCAAACCCTCTGCTCGAGACCGTAAGGCCGGTGCTGTCTCGAGGCATTTTTGGGCTTATAGGGGCAAAACAGTCATTTTGACCGGAGTTGGCTGAAAATGGTCAGGAATGGTTTGGTATATTGTGTTAAGCGTGTAGGGCTGTTCAGGGATGGTTTTGAGAGAGTCTTTTACCGTTCAGCGGGGTTTGTGCCGTGCTGAGGCGTTCAGGGGCAAAATAGTCATTTTGACCAGAGTGAGCCGGAATAGGACCAGATTTGAACCAAATGGCGTGCGGGGGATGCCTGATGGTTTGACAACATTGCGAAAGGATGGAATTATCGTTTTGAGGGATTTTGAACTTTCCCAAAACGTGCCTGGAGGCCCAAGGGGCAGGTTTGGTCATTTTTCACCAAGTCGGGCTAGCAGGCGCCGGTGTTAACCTAGGTGTTGGTCTCCAAGAACGCTTGTTCTTAGAGAGCTACCTATAGGGGTGGTGTTGGTTCCTGAGAATGCCTGGTCCTAGAAAGCTACCTGGAAGGGTGGTGTTGGTCTTCGAGAACGCCTGGTCTCGGAGAGCTACCAAATGACGGACATTGTACATTTGCGAGCTAGCAGGCGCTAGAAGTGAACTGTCTGGAATTTTTGATGAGGTGTTAGTCCCCGAGATCGCCCGATCCTGAGAAGCTACCTGGATGGCGTTGGTTTCCGGGACCGCCTGGTCAGGAAAACTGCCTAGAATAATGGTGCTTAAGGCTCCAGCGGATCCTTGTGGACCCGAGAAGCGACCAATTGGTTGGATTGGAGATTGAAAGGCTCATCTTGAGCTTGCATGTGTTGTGATGTTGGAAACCGAACCCGGTCGGGCCGGAGATCGCCGAGCGGGCAAAAATATGGTGCTTACAAGATGATGTGATGCATGATATGAAAATACAATAGAAGAATTTGGAAAGAGACTTTGAAAAAGGGAATTGAAATTTTGAAAAAGGTTGTGACAGCACCCATGAGGGTTACCTACGTATCCCTTTGTTGAGAACCAAGTCACTCGTAGTTCAGACTCAGGGTCCGATTAAAAATAGATACTTTAGGGTCTTGTTTGATTTTAAAAGACACTTTGGGGCCTTTGGAAGGTTTGAATTGAAAAGGGTTTAATTTGAACTTTGATTTGAAATTGAACTTTGAAGTAGAATTTGGACTTATTTTGAAAAGTTTAAATTGAACTTTGAAATCATCATGACTTGAATTAGGATTTGAAAACCATCTGGATTTAGAAAAGAGTTTATATTTCCTAACTTAGGGTTAGGGGTTGAACAAGAGTTTCAGCCTCCTAGGACTTTGGATAATCTAGGGTTTGAACATACACTTGAAAAGTTTGATTTTAGAAAGCTTGATTTGAGGAAGTTACGAATTAGGAAAGTTTTAAATTAGAAAAGTTCAATTTCAAAAAAGTTTCAAATTAGAAAATTTTCTATTTTAAGAAAGACTTAAGTTTGGAAAGATTTGATTTATGAAAGGTTCGAAATAAGAAAGGTTTGAATTTAGAATTTGGAAAATTAAGATTTGGAAAGATTTGACTTAAGAAACATTGAATTTGGAAAGTTGAGTTTGAAAAAGATGATGTGGAAAGATTTAACTTAAGAAACACTGAATTTAGAAAGTTGAGTTTGAAAAAAGATGATTTGGAAAGATTTGACATAAGAAACATTAAATTTGGAAAGTTAAGAGTGAAAAAGGTTTGTTTTAAGTTTGCGGTAACTAAAGATTTATACAATCCTAGGACCTAGAGTTTATGCAATGCATTTGAATTAGAAAGATTGGATTTCGATTGAAAAAGAGAAGTTTTATTTTTGGAAAGTTTTGAAATTAAAGAATTCTGGAATTAAGAAAGATTTGATTTCTATTTCCTAAAACAACAAATTAAATTTTATTTTCAAAAATAGAATATTTGATTTGGTTTTTTATTTGGACAATAATTGAATTAACTTGAAATTAAAAAGCTTTAGTGTTGAAAATCTATCATTTTATGTGACTTTTGAATTAGGAAATCTATGATTTGATTCAAATAGAAAACCATGATTTTATGTGAGAAACCTAGGGTTTCCTAAATATTGACTCTAGGGTTTTGACTTAGACTTCAAGACAAAGGGTTTTTGGAAAGTGAATCTTTGAAAAAGATTTTTAGAAAGTAGATTTTCAAAAATTATTTTAGAAAGGTTTGAATATAAACTTTTGAAAGTTTCTTAAATATCTCACTTTCCTAAAATAATTCCAATCATGAAAAGACTATAACCATTCTAAGGTGTGATTTTGACAACAACTAGAGTTTGAAACCCTAATACGGACTTTAATAGTCTCTTCAAATGCAACACTTTTCTAAAACAATCCTAACCATAGAATGGCTAGAATCACTTTAGAGTTTGAACTCAAATTTGGACCTTAATTGTCATATTGAATATGACACTTTTCTAAAACAACCGTAACTATGGAATGGTTAGAATCATCTTAGGGTTATGATTTTGAAAATAACTTTGAAAGAAAAGGTTTTGAATGCTAGTTTTGAAAGTAACCTTTAATGCAAGTTTGAAAATATCTTTGAATGCATGATTATGATAGTAACAATATAATAGGAACATGAACATACAAGGTTAGGCTTCACCACATAACTTAAGGAGGCTAGACCCACACCGTCTTAGGTTAAACTCGAAGAAAATTTTTGACACAGTGGTTCCCTCCAAGGCCTTCCTAGGTATGAATCGGGAGGTCCCTTATTTCAAGTATGCAAGAAGAGGAGGTAGAAGATAGAGATTAAAATAGAAATTAACCCAAATGGACTAGGAGGGAAAAGAGAAAGAGAGGGGGATTAGATAACAATGCATAGAACCTTACCTTGCCTTCTTGTTAGGTTGAATGCTCCAATGGAGGACTTGCTTGAACTTTAAGAAAGATCCAAAGGTTCAATTCGAGTAGTTTTCTTATTGCTGTTGGTATTTGTTCGAGATCAAAGAAAAGGGATTTTGAAATTCATGTTTGCTGCTATTTAGGATAAAATTAGAGAGATCTCAAAAGTATGATTCTAATCACGTAAATTAGTTTATGCTAATTAGATTAGAATTTTGGTATTATGTGTATGCACTATAGCCAGATCGTGAAAAATTTTGCAGTCACCAATAGTATGCACATGTGATTGTGATGATTTTTGTACAGATTGTGTTGTGATGTTTGTTTATGCACGGGAGATTGTATAGACCAGAATCACCTTATTGAAAGAAATGAATTTTGCCCCTATATTTGCCATTCCTTATAGATGTTACTGTTCCTCTGTTCAAGTTTATTTAGACTAAGCAATTTGGATCGTAACGTGGGCAAAGTGATGAGGGTTTTGAAAGGGAGGACAAAGGCTCAAACCTATTGCATTTTATAGGCTCCTGAAGGCCCATGATTACCTTTGGCAAGTAGCTTTTGTCATTTTCTAGGAATTTTCTCCCTCTCTCTCTCTCTCTTCTCTCTCTCTCTCTCTCTCTCTCTCTCTCTCTCTCTCTCTCTCTCTCTCTCTCTCTCTTGTCTGGAGGATTGCCCTTGTCGTCCCTTCTTGTGTTGGGACTTTTGTTTTTTGAACCTTTGCTCCTACATTCGTTACTAGGGATGCCATTAATGTTGTGCCTCTTTGGATATTGATGTGTTCCTTACTTACCCATTCATTCATGGTTTTGCCTTAACTCAATGTGGGTGGTGATCCTTGGGTCGGCTTGTTGAAAGAAATGTATCTGGCTCAAGTGGGTTTTGCAAAGGTTATTTTTGACTATATGGTAGAAGAATTGAGGGCCTCTCTTCATTTCTAGGAAAATTTCTTAGTCTATAAAGCTCCTTTGCAAAATTTTAGCAACAGGAAATTAAAATAGGAAATAGAAGGATAGAAAGAAAATGGATGAATTTTGGTGAAACATCCCTTTTCTTGTGAGCTCTTTGGTGAAAACCCTTAATAGGGTTTGGGGACTATGACAACCTCCTTAGTGCTCCATTCACTAGGTGTATCAGTCATGTCGGCCAACTGACAAATCTTTTGGGGAATTATCGAGCATCGTGCAGCTATTGATCTCAGTCTTTCCTTTGCTTTTTTCAGCCTCCTTGGCCATACCTATGTGTAAGCACCCCATTTTTGCCTGCTCAGCAATCTCCGGTCCGTCTGGACTCATATTCAAATCAACACAAACATATTCAAGTCCAAATCAACTTTTTAGACTTAATTCAATCAATCAAGCAATTGCTTCGCGGGCCCAGCGAGCCCAATAGAGGCAAAATGAAAAAATTACCCTTGTGGCATCACTCGGTCCAAATCCAAATGGCACGTCTTTCTAATGGCATTAATTCCCCATTTCAATCTCAATTCCAAGTTTAAGATCTAATTCAAATCCAATTGCAATTAAATTTGGCAAGCCTTTCGAGAACGTTGATCCCTCAGGCGGTAAGTCCATCTAGTTCGGCACTTTTTTTGGGAAAACTCTTTGAAATGGTAAGTCCTTTCAAACTCATTGATGGGGATGGAACCCAAGTCCTCGAGATGGTAGAACGGTCTACCTTTGGCACCTACTAGGCCGCTAATAAAGAATGTTTGTTATTCGGCACGTCTTTCGAGAAAGTTGATTCCTCAGACGATAAGTCCTGCTAGCAGTGTCCCGAGATTGGGCAGTCTCTGAAATGAACGTAAGCCGTCAGAGTGGCAGAAACACTCGTAAATATAACAACTATTAGAGTGGTGGAAACACTCACAAAAAAGTCAACATCGGGAATTGCCAACAAACCCCTTTGTCACAAGATTGAATTCGCCTCTTAGCAGTGACACATTTACCAAAGGACGAGATACCTTTGGAAACCAACTCATCACAAACCGTCAAAGTGACGGAAACACTCAAAACGGAGGTCAACACCAGTGCCTGCTAGCCCACTTCAGTGAAAAATAATCAAACTACCCCTTGGGCCTTTTCCTGTATGCTTCTTGAGAAAGTACCTAAGTCCTCAGAATGGTAATTCTACCATTCCAAGATCGTTCCAAAGATGATCCGGTATGTTCAAGTGCCTTCTAGTCGGTTCTGGACCAATTTCGAGACCATCTAGTCAAAATTACCATTTTGCCCTTAGGCATTCGAGCGCCTCTAGGAACCACACTAGCTCATGGTATCAAATCGGTAATATCCAGGGGATGCTCCTAAAAGTATTCTCGACCTTCTGATATATTTTTGGGTCATTCCGAGTCAATTCTGACAAGCCCGGTGCAAAATGACTATTTTGCCCCTAGTGGGCCAGTCATCTTTTCCAACCACGCTGGCTCTGGTTAGCAAATCGGTAACCTCCTGGAACACTCTAAATAGTATTTCCAAGCTTCAAGCCTTCTTCTAAGACATTCCGAGTCCATCTCGGTAATTTTTTAGTCAGATTGACTGTTTTGCCCCTATTGGCCCGGTCGACCTTTCCAACAAATTCTGACATTGTTTTTCAAGTCTACTACTCCTGAGACACTATTCTAAGGGTTTCTACCCATTTTCAGCCTTTTTGCCCATTTTTGACCTCTCGAATTATTTTTAGACTTTCTAGAGTCACTCTTAGTGGAGCTAAGCCAAAAATTGCAAGGTAGTCACTGAGGTAGGTGCCTATATCTTTTGTCTTTGCGTGCCAAGGGTCAAATATACCTTTCTTGCTGCCTTAAAAGGTTTCTAAAGTGGCTAGCGCCACTACTAAGCCAATATTTGGCCTGGCGCCACTCTAGTGTATTTTTTGGCCCCTAGTGGAGCCAATGTATTTTTTAGCTGTAAGCACCCCATTTTTGCCTGTTCGGCAATCTCCGGTTCGTCTGGACTTACATTCAAACCAACGTAGCTATATTCAAGTCCAAATCAATTCTTCAAGCTCAATCCAATTAATCAATCGCTTCGCGAGCTCGTTGGGCCCAATAGAGGCAAAATGACAAAAATACCCTTGTGGCATTGCCCAGCCCAATTTCAGTGGACACATCTTCCTAGAGACGATAAGTCCCCGTTTTAATCTCAAATTCAACTTCATGTCCAATTCCAATTCCATTCAAATCTGACACGTCTTTCAAAAAAGTTGATCCCTCAAGCGGTAAGACCATCCAATTTGGCACGCTTTTCGAGAAAACTCTTCGGAACGGTAATTTCCTTCAAACCCATCAATTAGGATGAGACCCCAAGTCCTCGAGATGGTAAAACGGTCCACCTTTTGCGCTTGCTAGCCCGCCAATGAAGAATGTCCGTTATTCAGTACGTCTTTCGAGAAAGTAAATTTCGTAGGCGACAAATACACCTAGCAGCTTCCCGAGATCAGGTAATCTCTGAAATTGGAGTGGCGAAAATACTAGTAAACAGGTCGACATTGAGAATTGCCAACAAACCCCCTATGTCACGGGTCCAAATTCGCCTCTTAGCCGTGACACGTTTACCAAAGGACGAGATACCTTTGAAAACCAACTCGTCACAGACCGCTAAAGTGATGAAAACACTCAAAACTCGGGTCAATACCAGTGCCTGCAAGCCCACTCTGGCGAAAAATGACCAAACTGCCCCTTGGGCCATTTATAGCACGCTTCTCGAGAATGTACCTAAGTCCTCAGAACGGTAAGTCCACCCTTCTAAGATCGTCCCAAAGATGATCCAGCACATCTAAGTGCCTTCTAGTCGGTTTTGGCCCAATTCTAAGACCATTCGGTTAAAATGACCATTTTGCCCCTAGGCATCTGAATGCCTTCGGGAACCACATTGGCTTTGGGTATCAAACCACTAACCTCCCGAGAATGCTTCTTATAGTATTCCCAACCTTCCATTATCTTTCTAGATCATTCCGAGTCAACTCCGGCAAACCCGGTGCAAAAATGACCGTTTTGCCCCTGGTGGGCTGGTCGCCTTTTCCAACCACACCGGCTCTGGGTATCAAATCGGCACTCCCTTGGAGCACTCTGGATCATGTTTTCAACCTTCAAGTCCACTCATGGATTATTCTAAGTCCATTCCGGTGTTTTTCCAGTCTAGTTGATCGTTTTGCCCCAAATAGCCTAGTCGACAATTCCAACCTTGTTTTTCTAGTCCGTTACCCCTGGGATACTATTTCAAGGGTTTCTACTCATTTCTGACCTTCCGGAACATTCTCAGACCTTACAGAGTCACTTCTAGTGGAGCCAAGCTAAAAAATACATGGTAGTCACTAGGACAGGCGCCCAAATCTTCCGCCTTGCGTCCCAAGGGTCAAAGATATGTTTCTTGCCACCTTAAAAGGTTTCCTAAGTGGTTGGCACCACTAGTTGTGGCGCCAAGCCAAAAAATGGCCTGACGCTACTCCTAATGGCGCTAGTGAATTTTTAAGCCTGACGCCACTACAACAGGCGCCAGGTTACTCTTTGGTCTATAAATATAGAGCCTTTTCCCTATGTGAGAGGGTTTGGCAATCTGACTTCAGAAACTCTGTCTCTCGATATACAGCCCCCAACTTTCTCCAAAACCTAGTTTTCTTAGGCTTCTTCAAATCCTAGCCCCCATACACTTTAACCCTAGCATACATCCACTCAATACGCGCCTATACGAGCCTCCAAGACGACCATTGAAGACTCAAGGGGCTGCAATCTCAAAGCTCTTGAAGATCGATTCGAAGTAAAGCAAGTAAAGCAAGCAAATCAAAGAAGACACGAGGTTGGTTTTCTATTTATGTTTATGCAATTTTCTCAATCTTCTTCCCCCCTTTCTTGCCTTCTTGAAACAAGGGAACCGCTGGTTCATGTGTAGAAAGAATGGTTGAAAGTCATAGTGTCAGGGGCTTTCTTCTAATTTAACCTCAGACAGTGGGTTCGGGCCCCTTGATTATGTAGTGAAGCCTAAACCTTATATGTTCACGACCCTACTGGCATTGTCCATATCATACTCATTCATCTCTTCAAAATCATTTTCTAAACTTGTTTTCAAAACTTACGTCAAAAATCTTCTTCAAAACTTGCATTAAATCTTCTTTTCCAAACTTATTTTCAAAATCTCAATCCTAAGATGATTATAGCCACTCCATGGTTAGGATTGTTTTAGTAAAGTGTTACATAAGTTTTTGGGTGTAAGCCCTAAAATTATTTTTGTTAAAATCACCATCTTAAAATGATTCTAGTCATTCTATGGTTAGGGTCACTACAGGAAAATATTATGTTTGATGAGACCAATATGGTCCATATTTTCAAATATTTATTGTTTTCAAAACCACAATCCTAGAATGGTTCTAATCTTCCTATGGTTAGAGTAGTTTTTAGGAAAGTGAGATATTTTTGGAGACTTGTAAAAGTCCATATTCTATTCCTTTCCAAATCGCTTTTTGAAATCTCTTTCCAAACTTCTTTTCCAATCTACTTCCTAAAACACTTTAAAAAATCTCCTTCCTAAAAACTTTCTTCCCAAAAGTTCCGCTTTCCAAAACTTTTTTTCAAACTCCTTTCAAAAAAGCTCTCTTTAAAATTCTACTTTCTAAAAACACTCTTTAAGGTTCCTTCCTATAAACTCCCTTCAAAAGATTTACTTTCCAAAATCTCATTTTCTTGAAGCCCAAGTCAAGCCCTAGAACCAATGATTAGGAAACCCTAATTTCCACTTTCCTTTTCCACATCCAAACATCGATTTCCAAAACTCTATTTTCTACATCAAACTCTTAGGTTTCCTAAACCTCTTTTTCATGTCAAATCATATTATTTAAACTCAAGTTTTCCAAAACTCATCCTTTCTAATTCCATGTCAAATCTGGTCTTCCAACTTAGGAAACCAAATCCAATCCTCCATCTTTAAAAACAAAATCAAATTGTCTCTTTTTGGAAATAGAAATAAAATATTTCTTAATTCAATCATTTCTAATTCTAAACTTTGCTCAAGTCAAACTTTTCCAAATTTTAGACTTTCCAATCTTTTTAAATTTAAACCTTTCCTAATTTCTAAACTTTCTGAATATTTCTTAAATCAAACTTTTCAAATTCAAAATCTTTCTTAGATTGAAATCTTTCCAAAACCAAAACTTCCCCAATTTCAAAGTTTTCTAAATTCAAAACTTTCCTAGGTTGAAACTTTCTGAAATCAAAACTTTCCTAAGTTAAAACTTTCTAAATCCGAAACTTTCCTAATTTGGCACTTTCCAAAAATGGAACTTTCCTAAGTTCAAACTTTCCTAAATTCTAAAGCTTTCCAAAGTCCAATCTTTCCTAAACTTCAAACTTCTCTAAATCCATTTCAAATCAAATTCTTTTCAATTCAAATATCTTTTTCAAATCAAACTCCTTTCTAATCTAATCTTTTCAAATCAAACTTTTTGAAACTTAAAAGTGTCTATTTTCAATCGGACTCTTATTTGAACTACAAATGACCTAATTCTCAAAAAGGGATACGTAGGCAACCCTTATGGGTGTGGTCATAACTTTTTCCAAGTTTTATAATTATTTTTCAAGTTTCCAATTCTATAATTTCTTTCAAGTTTCTAATTTCATAACTTTTCTTAACTCTCCAATTCCATAACTATTTTTTCCATTTCCATGATCTATTTCAAGTTTCTAAATATAAAATATATTTTCGAATCACTATTTTCAATTTCTAAAACGTACTTTCCAATTTAAGATCAAGTATTCTTTTCAATCTCTTTTCAAAATCAAATTAAGTCTTTTCAAATCCACTTTCAAAATCAAAATCAAAATCAAATTCTTGCACTTACATATCATGCATCATGTCAAACTTCTTTTCATAGTTCTTTTCGAAAGTGGATGGTATTAGACGTATATTAATCAAAGATTTCGAATGAGTGAACCTTGGGTGAATAGACATGTAAGTACCGCAAGGGTAGGGTAGGGCAATGGCTTGGTGCGTCTTCCCTACACGTAACCAACCTCCGAACCTAGATCACTATTTTCAAAGACCAAAATGTAGTTATTTTCAAAAAGGGCTTAAATATTTCCAAAGGTTGCCAAACAACCTTTTTTTCTTAAAAACCCTCTCTTGAGGAGGTTTTCAAAATCTTTTCAAAAGGCATAAGTGTGATCTTAGGATTGTGCTTAGTTTTAGGTGACCTAACTCACCTTAATCAAATTAGGTGGCAACTCCAAATTGTTTCTAAAAGCTCTTATTCAAAATCAATTTTCAATTTAAACCTAGTCGCACTCATTCTTGTAGGAGGATGAGTTCTAACGAGAGAATATTGTATTTTTCCTACTTGTGTATATTTTTCTTGAGTGTGAAAAATCAGAGCATGACAACTGGCGACTCCGCTGGGGACGCTCAGAGGGTTAGGCCATTATCATATCTCTTTGCCCTCATCCATTTGGAGTCTTTGATTAATTTGTTTAATTCTATCCACTTTGAATTTTTAAAATCAAGTTTTTCCAAGTTGTTTTCAAAAACATGTCATTACTTGTTTTCAATTACATTAAATTATTAAATCTTGCATTAAGTTTGTCATTTAAGGAACTAACTTTTGCATTTTTTTTATCGGTGAACCTTTGTTCATATTTGTTTCATGTTATTTTAACTTCCATGTGTGAATGTTGTAAGCACCCCATTTTTGCCCGCTCGGCAATCTCCAGTCCGTCCAGACTTGTATTCAAGTCAATATGGACATATTCTGAGTCAACTCAATTTTTTAAGACTAATCTAGTCAATCTATCGTTTCATGGGCAAAATCAATTTTCAATTCAAACCTAGTCGCACTCATTCTTGTAGGAGGATGAGTTCTAACGAGAGAGTATTGTATTTTTCCTACTTGTGTATATTTTTCTTGAGTGTGAAAAATCAGAGCATGACAGCTGGCGACTCCGCTGGGAATGCTCAGAGGGTTAGGCCATTATCATATCTCTTTGCCCTCATCCATTTGGAGTCTTTGATTAATTTGTTTAATTCTATCCACTTTGAATTTTTAGAATCAAGCTTTTCCCAAGTTGTTTTCAAAAACATGTCATTACTTGTTTTCAATTACATTCAATTATTAAATCTTGCATTAAGTTCGTCATTCAAGGAACTAACTTTCACATATTTTTTTATCAGTGAACCTTTGTTCATATTTGTTTCATGTTATTTTAACTGCCATGTGTGAATGTTGTAAGCACCCTATTTTTGCCCGCTCGGCAATCTCCAGTTTGTCCAGACTTGTATTCAAGTCAATATGGACATATTCTGAGTCAACTCAATTTTTTAAGACTAATCTAGTCAATCTATCGTTTCGTGGGCCCGTAGGGCCCAAATAGAGGCAAAATGACCAAAATGCCCTTCGAGACAATGTTCGGTCCAATTCTAATAGGCACGTCTTCTTGATGATGGTAAGTCTCCTTTTTGAAGTCCAATTCCAATTCCAATCCCTCCATCGAGAAAGTTGATTCCTCGTGGCGATAAGTCTATCTTGTTTGGCACATTTCCAAGTGAACTCTTCGGAACGGTAAGTCCCTTCAAACCCGTCGACTGGGACGAGACCCCAAGTCCTCGAGATGGTAGAACGATCCACCTTTGGCGTCTGCTAGCCCGCCAATGTAGAAATGTTCGTTTTGGTACGCCTTTTGAGAAAATTAATTTCTCAGACGCTAAGTCTATTTAGCAATTTCCCGAGATCAGGCAGTCTCGAGAATGATCGTGAACCGTCAGAGTAGTAGAAATACTTGTAAACAGGTCAGTATAAGGAATTGCCAACAAACCCCTATATCATGGGACCGCCATCAGAGTGGTAGAAACACTCAAAACCCAGGTCAACACCAGTGTCTGCTAGCCCACTCCGGTGAAAAATGACCAAACTGCCCTTAGGGCCAATTTTCGGCACGTTTCTCGAGATAGTACCTAAGTTCTGAGAATGGTAAGTCCACCCTTCCAAGATTGTCCCAGAGACATCCGGCATGCTTAGGTACCTTCTAGTCAGTTTCGGGCCAATTTCGAGACTTTTCGGTCAAAATGACCATTTTGCCCCTAGGCATCCGAATGCCCCGGAAACCACACCAGCTCTGGGTATCAACTTGGTAACCTCCTGAGAATGTTTTTTATAGTATTCTTGGCCTTTCATTATCTTTCCGGATCATTCCGAGTGGATTCCAGCAAACCCGATGCAAAATAATCGTTTTGCCCTTCGTGGGCCGGTCGCCTTTTTCGATCACACCGGCTCTGGGTATCAAACTGGTAACCTTTGGGAACATTCTAAATATTGTTTCCAAATCTCGAGTCTTCTTTCGGGATATTCTGAGTCTGTTTGGGCAACTTTCTGGCCCGGTTGACCGTTTTGCCCTTAATAGCCCGGTCAACCCCTCTAACAAACCCTAACATCCTTTTTCAAGTTCATTACCCCCGGGACCCTATTCTAAGGGTTCCTATCCCTTTCCGGCCTTCCAAGCCATTCCCGGTCCCTTAAATCCTTCCCGGACCTTTCAAAGCCACTCCTAGTGAAGCCAGGCTAAAAATTGCATGGTAGTCACTAGTACAGGCGCCCAAATCTTTTGAAGATAGTTGTTTGCCGACCTTAAAACTTTCTTAAGTGGCTAGAGCCAGTAGTAGTGGCGACAAGCCAAAATTTGGCCTGGCACCACTACAACAGGCGTTAGGTTATTCTTCTCTCTATAAATACAAAGCCTCCTCCAGCGTGAAAGAGGTCCGCAAAGTCAATCTAAAAACCCTATTATTCGATATACAGAGCTCGTAGCCTCTCAAAACCCTAGTCTCCTTTAGGTTTTTCAAACACTAGCCTTCATACATAAACCCTAGCCTCCTATACATTCACATACACTCTTATACGCTCATACACTAGCCTCCAAAGCCTCCATTGAAGACTTGAAGTGCTGTAACCCAAAGCTCTCGAAGATCAAGATGAAGACTGAAGCGAAGACCGAAACAAAGCAACAAAAACAAGACGCGCAAAGTAAAGTAAAATAAAGAAGATACAAGGTTGGCTATCTATTTAAGTTTATGCATCTTCCCCCTCTCTCTTCTCCCTCTGAACCCACCTGGGTTTTCTTCTATTTTAATCTCCCATCTTCTTCCCCCCCCCTTCTTGTATGCTTGAAACAAGGGACTTCTCGGTCCATGTGTAGGATTAGGCTATTGGAGGTCACCATGTCAGGGGCTTTCTTTTAGTCTAACCGAAAACCACATGGGTTCGGCCCCCTTGATTATGTGGTGAAGCCTTAATCTTGTATGTTCACGACCCTAATTTGCATTGTGCATATCATGATCTTGCATTCCTCCAAAGTTTGTTTTAAACTTGTTTTCAAAAGTTTGTGTCAAAAATGTTTTCAAAACTTGTTTTCAAAATCACAATCCTAAGGTGATTCTAGCCTTTCCATGGCTCGGGTTTCTTTAGGAAAATACTACATTTAAAGTGACCAATATGGTCCATATTTTCAAATCCTTGTTGTTTTCAAAACCACTATCTTAGAGTGGTTCTAACCTTCTTATGGTTAGAATCACTTTAGAAAAGTGAGATATTTTATATACTTTTTAAAAACTTTATTTTAAAAAATCTCTCTTTCTAAAAAACTCTTTTCCAATATACTTTCCAAAAACTCTCAACCATCCATTTTCCAAAATTATTTTCAAAAACTCTCCCTTCTAACAATTTCTTTCCAAAAACCTCCTTTCTAAAAAACTCTTTCCAAAATCCACTTCCAAAAACTCTCTTCAAAATTCACTTTCTAAAGACTCCTTCCTAAGATTTCCTTTCTAAAAATTCACTTTCCAAAAACTTTTTCCTTAGAGCCTAAGTTAAACCCTAGAGCCAACGATTAGGAAACCCTAATTTCCTTTCTCAAAACATGATTTCCACTCTTGCCTCAAAACCTAGATTTTCAAAATCTCCTTTCTTACATCTAAATTCTAGGTTTCCAAAACCTCTTTTCTACGTCAAAACTATAGTATTCCAAATCTAGGTTTTCTAAAACATCATCCTTCCAAATCCATGCCAAGTCCAATCTTCCTTTTAGGAAACCAAATCCAATCTTCCCTTTAGGAAACCAAATCCAATCTCCCATTTAAGAAACTAGGTCCTATCCTCCGTTGTTGGAAACAAAATCAAAACACCTTTTTTAGAAACAAAATCCAATCCTTTGTTTTAGGAAATAGGAATCTTCATCCTTCCTAGTCTAAATCTTTCCTGATCCACTCCTTCATAATCTCATACTTTCCTAAACCTTAAGTTTCCCAAAACTTGAACGTTCAAATCTTTCCTTAAACTTTAAGCTTCCAAATCTTTCTTAATTCAATCATTTCCTAGTTCTATCCCTTTCCAAATTCTAAACTTTCTTAAACTTCAAATCTTTCCAAATCTAAAACTTTCTAAACTTAAAACTTTCTTACTTTTAAAACTTCCATATTTCAAAACATTCTAAATTCAAAACTTTCCAATTCCAATACTTTCTTAAAATGAAACCTTTCTTATTTCAAAACATTTCCTATTTTAAAATCTTTCTAAATCGAAACTTTCCTAAAATGAAACTTTTCTAAAATGAAATTTTCCTAATTCGAACATTTCCTAAATTCAGTCTTTCCCTATTCTTCCAAGTCCAACATTCGAGTCAAATCTTTCTTAATCTCAAGTCCTTTCTAAATCCTATCTTTCCTAAGTCTAGGTTTTCCAAATCTCAATCTTTCCAAAACAAGTCCAAATCTTTCTTCTAAGTTCTATCTCTCCAAATCAAAGTCCAATCTTTTCAATTCCAAATTCCAATATTCTATTCTAAGTTCCAGTTAATCCCTTTTTCAAATCAAATCTTTTTCAAGTTAAACTTTCTACTTTCTATCAGACTCTTGTTTGAACTACGACTGACCTGATTCCTCAAAAAGGATACATAGGCAACCCTCATAGATGCGGTCACAACCTTTTTCAAATCTCCAATTCCATAACTGTTTTTCAATTTCCAATTCTATGTTCTATTTCTAACTTCCAATTCTAAAAATCTATTTTCAATCCCCAATTTCAATTTCTAAACTTTCTTTCCAATTTCAAACTTTAATTCTTCTTTTCCAAATTTATTTTCCAAAACTCTTTTTCTTGCATTTACACATCATGCATCATTCTTTTAAAAATTATTTTCTAAAGTGGATAGGAGGACATTTGTTAGTTGAAGACTCTCATAGGTGAATTTAGGGTGAATAGACATGTAGGTACCGCAAGAGCAGGGTAGGGTGATGGCTTAGTGCGTCTTCCCTACACGTAACCAACCTCCGAATCTAGGATCACTGTTTTCAAAGACCAAAACGGAGTTATTTTCAAAAAAGGGCTTAAATGTTTTCAAAAGGTTGCCAAACAACCTCTTTTCTTAAAAACCCTCTCTTGAGGTAGTATTTTCAAAATCGTTTTCAAAAACCCTAAGTGTAGTCTTCGGATTGTGCTTAGTTTTTAGGTGACCTAACTCACTTTAATCAAGTTAGTTGGTGACTCCGAATTGTTTTCCAAAAGCCCTTTATTCAAATCAATTTTCAATTCAAACCTAATCACACTCATTCTTCTAGGAGGATGAGTTCTAATGAGAGAGTACAGTATTTTTTCCGCTTGTGTGTATTTTTCGAGTGTGAAAAATCTGGGTGTGACAAATGTATGGAGTAGATAAGATGAATGGGAGTTGTTGGGCTCTTTCCTCCAATTTTTAAGAATCACACACATACTGCACTTGCACTTACATTTTGTATATTTGCATTCTCTACCCTGATATGTTCCTTCTAGTTTGAATGGGGAATGGTATATTGGTTGTGGGTAAGATGCTGTGTTAGTTTCTTCCCCTATGGCTTCTTGATGGTCCCCCTACGTGGATCACCAACCGATAATGGCACCACCTTGGGGAGTGGGCTTAGGTTTGAAGATCTGGGAACCGAGCTTTCTTAGGATGCATTAGTAAACCCTCAACCTCATGCTCATATAAACACCATGCATAGCCGAACCACTGCCGGATTTAAGACACGCACACCATTTTCAAAAATATGGAGGAAAGGGTGACTGGTTTACTTTCCTTTATATTTGTTTATTCATGTTGATATAATATTTGGATTCCTACTGTTATAATGCATATCTAACTGCATATGCATCCATGTTTACTTTACAATTGCATTCTCTCTCTCTCTTTCTCTCTCTCTCTACTTTTTACATCCATGTTCATGCATACAATATTTCATTCCAAGACAAGAGTTCCAAAGTAACTCAAGTCACTGCATTCTCATGCATATGATCAACCCATTGAGGGTGACACCAAGGTCACTCTCCCTTGCATTAAACCTACACAAACCCTAAGGGTTCCCATGTGACCCTAAGGATTCATTGCATGCACTGCAAGTCATTTCATAAGAAGGGCCCTAATCCCTCTATGCTCACGGAGATAGGATCGCCAAGAAGACAAGGGCCAATCAAACATGGTCTCTCAACGACCTTCTTAACATCAAGCTCGAAAAAGGTGAATCCGAAGACTCAAGAGTAGTTTAGGATTTCAATTGTAAAAATAGGTAAGCGAAAGTCCAAAGGAAAATGTTCCCCCTCCCCCTATTAAAGTGTATTTTGATTCACTTGTATTTTAAAACCAAAAGTTCAATGTACCTTTCTACTTTTTTATTTTTTGCAAATGAATGAATGTATGAATGAATGTTGGTTCCTGATCAATGGTAAGGTATTTGCATAGAGGGGTAAGCCTCCTATCTCCAAAAGTGAGCCAATACATCATGCTTAGTCTCCCTTTCAAGCAGAGGCACCCCTAGGACATGCATTGCATAAAAAATTTTGAATCACGGTGCTAATTTCTCTTCCATTTTTTGTCTTCTATCCTCCCTCTCCTCATCTCCAAGTGCCAAGAGAGCTAAAGACAGAAGCAAGACAAGAAAGGGGTTTTTCTAAACCATTCATTTGTTGTCATCATAGTGCTCGCACGTTCACTTCTATTATGCTCATGCACCCATATCCATTTCAAGACAAGAGTTACAAGAAACTGAAGTCATTTTATTCTCATGCATCTAATCAACCGTAGAAAGAAAGAAGCAATTCGATCTCATGTTAATCGAACCGAACCTACCAAAACTCCTAAGGGTTTCTCAACCCTAAGGATTCATGGTATGCATAGAATCATATCTCATGAGAGGTCCCAAATCTCTCTCCGTCCATAGAGATGGGATTACTTGAATAAAAAAACATCAACCGGCCCATGTCGAAGAGGTATTGTATTGCATAAGGGGTAAAACCTCCCTCCAAAATAGGCTTAGCATCATGCCTATATTCCCTAAAAAAAAAAAAAAAAAAACCTCCACAGGATATGGATCGTATAAAATCTCCAGCTCCACATGCTAACTGTACTATAGTTTTCTCTCTCTCTTTTTTCAGGTCAAAAAGCATAACTGAACTTATGGAATCCCTCATGCATCACATCTCGTTCACAATTCATATGAGAATGATCAAAAAGCATAACTGAACTCATGGAATCCCTCCTACATCACATCCCATTCACAATTCACATGCTAACTGTACTATAGTTTTCTCTCTTTCTTTTTTCATTTCAAAAAGAATTACTGAACTCATGGAATCGCTCCTGCATCCCATCCCGTTCACAATTGTTGGAAAAGGCATGATCCCCTTAGAAGAATAAAAAGGGGTGGACCATCCGTCCACAAGATGCTCTCTCTCTCAGCTATCACCTTGGCACATTGTCGCCACTGCATCCTATCCTCGAGCCTAGCCACCCCTGCATAATTAGATGAAATACACGGCAATTGGAGCATAGAGGATGTCGTCATGAGCCCAAAACCCTATTAAAGGTTATCACCAAAAGGCTCACAAGAAAAGGGAGGTTTTCACAAAATTCATCTATTTTCTTTTCATCTTTCTTTTCTTGCATATCTTCTTTAAACAAACATTGCATATGATAGATTCATGATTTGAAATGAAAAAGAGATAGGTCTCAGTTTATTCACTTTGTCTCATACTCTTATGGATGATTATTATTACTTTTAAGGATTCTTTTCCATTTTGTAATCACTCGACTTTAAGGATGGGATAACATGGGTAACTCACTCAAAGGGGATTAAAACCTTCAAGAGATATAGAGAAAGTGAGAGACAGTAGGAGGGCAGTTTCAACAAAGAGGTGCGAATTTTATTGAAGAGGTGACACTTGAGTGATATACTGGCTAAGCAATAGGCAGCTGAGTCCTCAAAATAATGAGAAGCTATTATTCTATTTATCCAATAAGAAATAAACACTACCCCTTGCTCAGCCCACTAGAGCCATAAGTGATTTCTATTCAGATATCCACAAATTAAAAACCATCCCCCACACTAGGGTAAGCACAGAGTAGTTGATTTAATAAAATATATAGGGGTTACTGGCAGAAACACACCATTTTTTTTAGAAATATTGTCTAAATATTGTATAAAGGCTTTATGGACTAAGCAATTCAATTCAAAATGATGAGAGGCCCTCAATTCTGCTACCATACACAAAAATTTCCTTTGCAAAGCCCACTTGAACCGATTACAATTTCTCAAAAAAACTGATTAGATGGTCACCGCCCACATTGGGTTAAGGCAAAAGTCATAAGTAGGAACTAATGAGCAATGATGAAAAGGGTAATTTCCAAGAAGATATAATGAGTGACGATGAAGATGGTGATTTTCAAGAAGTTATGGCATCAAAGGCGTCTCTAGTAAAGAAGATATTATGTCTGTGGTGATCTTCAAAAGAACATACTGTCATCCCAAAATATAAATAAAAAAGTTGGCATATCCAAAAGTCGACTTAGCAACAAATTTCTTGATGAAAGAAAAAAAAAATCTTAAATTAGAAGGTAGAAAGCGGTCTAGAAGAACAACAAGAGTATGAAGGAAAGAAGAAAGCAGTGAATGGAAGTTAAATTGCCAAAGGTGATCATTAGTCTTTTGAAACCCCACAAGTGATAATTTTGAGCCTTTATACCCTTTCATTCATAAACCTCTTAACCTAGCCTACGTTACGGTCCAAATTAAAGTCCTCTCTGATCAAAGAAAATTGCATAGTCCAAATAAGCCTGAACAATACCAAGACAAGTAGGATGAGAAAGGAGAACTAGAAAGGAATGCAAGGGCAATCTCATGCTCCAAGGTGTGCTCAGATGGTTTTGATTTAAACAACCCACTAAAAGAAGATCTTTGAGCCTAAATATTCCTTTGTTTCTTACAACCCCTAAACCCAGCCTACATTACGGTCCTAAAAGAAGTCTTCTTAAATTGAGGGCCTACCTGTTTATCGCTCTACAGCGGGCATGCAAGTTGTCGCTCAAGCCACAGTGACATTTTGAAAATCTGAGAGAGAAAACCAAGTGAGGTCAGAAAAACCCCAAACAGCAACCCTGTGGAAAATAGGGATAAGATAGCAAACCAAAAGGTCAAGATCATCAGAGAATGGTGTAAATGCTAGCCCACCTCGATAAGAATGGGACAAAACTAAATGGGGTAGAATCCTGGATGGGAAACAAAATCCTGAGAGTATGAACCCTGGGGCAATCTTGGGACATTCTTAATAAATATCTTATATACATGTAGTACTAATATATCCATGTCATATATAACATGTACATCCATTAAATTCCTGTGTAGTTTCTATCTATTCATGCATTCATAAAAAAAAAATTAGAACATGCATTCAATTCTATTTTCGTATATACATTCATCAAAAAGTATGACATGCATTCAACTGCATTCCCATATGTGCATTCACCGAAAAGTATAACATGCATTCACCCATTTACCTGTGCTTTTTTAGAATTGGTATAAATAAACTATTTTTGTATAAAAACTTGCTTTATATCGTTCTCTCTCTCTCTCTCTCTCTCTCTCTCTCTCTCTCTCTCTCTCTCTCTCTCTCTCTCTCTCTCTCTCTCTCTCAAAAAAGAAACGAGGAAAGGGGCAAAGCACCAAAAGAAGCTAAAGTTACCCAGCGACTGTAAGCACCCCATTTTTGACCGCTCGCAGTCTACACTCTGTCCAGACTTGTTTTCAAGTCATTATGGACATATCCCAATCGAAACCAATTCTCTAGGTCCAAATTCCGTCTTTCCTTCGCTTCGCGGGCCTGTCAGGCCCAAATAGAGGCAAAATGACCAAAATGCCCTTAGGGGCATTGTTCTTTCTTATTCCAATTCCAATCCCTCTCTTGAGACAATTTATTCCTCGAGACGGTCCGAGTAGCAAAACTACTCACAAAACCGTTAGAGTGGCAGAAACACTCATAATCCAGGCACATCTCTTTGGAGACAGTAAGACCCCTTTACAAACCCACTCTCGAGATAGTTTATTCCTCGAGACGGTTCCAATCCAGCCACGTCTCTTTGGAGACGGTAAGACCCCTTTCCAATCCCACTCTCGAGACAGTTTATTCCTCGAGACGATTCCAATCCAGGCACGTCTCTTCGGAGACGGTAAGACCCCTTCCAATCCCACTCTCGAGACAGTTTATTCCTCGAGACGGTCCGAGTAGCAAAACTACTCACAAAACCGTTAGAGTAGCGGAAATACTCACAAACAGGTCGATATAGGGAATTGGCAACAAATCCCTGTGTCACGGCGACCGCCGTTAAAGTGGCGGGAACACTCAAAACCCAGGTCAACACCCGTGTCTGTTAGCTCACTTCGGTGAAAAATGACCAGACTGCCCTTATGACCTTTTCCGAGACTTTCTGGTCAAGATGACCATTTTGCTCCTAAGCATCCGAATGCCCCGGGAACCACACCGGCTCTGGGTATCAAACCGGTAACCTCCTGAGACTACTTTTTATAGTATTCTCAATCTTCTTTTACCTTTCCGGATCATTCCGAGTCAGTTCCGGCCAACCCGGTACAAAATGACTATTTTGCCCCTAGAAGGCCGGTCTCCTTCTTCGACCACACCGGCTCTAGGTATCAAACCGGTAATGACCTGAGAATACTTTTTATAGTGTTATCAACCTCCCCTTACCTTTTCAGACCATTCCGAGTAAGTTCCGGCAAACCCGGTACAAAATGACCGTTTTGCCCCTAGTGGGCCGGTCTCCTTTTTCGACCACGCCGGCTCTGGGAATCAAACCGGCAACCTCTGGGAACATTCTAAATAATGTTTTCAGATCCCAAGTCTTTTCTCGGGACAATCCTAGTTCGCCCCAGCAGCTTCCTAGTCCGATTGACCGTTTTGCCCTTAAGGGCCCGGTCAACCTTTCCGACACATCTTATCCTCACTTTTCAAGTCAAATATCTCCAGGACACTATTTTAAGTGTTCCTGCTCCTTTCCGGCCTTTCGGGTCATTCCCGGCTCCTTCAAATCATTCCCGGACTTTCCGGAGTCGCTCCTAGTGAAGCCAGGCTAAAAATTGCATGGTAGTCATTAGTACAGGCGCCCAAATCTAGTCAAAGATACGTTGCTTGCTGACCTTAAATCTTTCCTAATTGGCTGGTGCCACTAGGAGTGGCGCCAAGCTAGAAAATGGCCTGGAGTGGCGCCAGTGTAAAGTTTGCCCTAGCGCCACTGCAATAGGCGCCAGGTTTGTCCTCCATCTATAAATACAAAGCCTCATTCAACGTGAAAGGGGTCTGCAAACTGAACCTAAGAATCCTATATTTTGATATACAGAGCTCGAGCACCTCCAAAAACCCTAGTTTCCTTAGGTTCTCCAAACCCTAGCCACCCTACACTAAACCCTAGCCACCATACACAAACCCTAGCCTCCTATACACTCATACACACCCCCATACACTCATACACTAGCCTTCAACCATCTTTTGAAGACTTGAGGACCTGCAACCCGAAGCTTGAAGACAACTCTTGAAGACGAAAGACGAAGATCAAGACCGAAGACCGAAGACTGCATGGCGCGCAAAATAAAGAAGATATACGGTAGGCTCCCTATTTAAATTTCTACACTTCCCCCCCTCTCTCTTCTCTCTCTTAACCCACTTGGGTTTTCTCTATTTTAATCTCCCATCTCTTTCCCCCCCTTTCTTTGCATGCTTGAAACAAGGGGATTCCCGGTCCATGTGTAGGATTGGGCTATTGGAGACTCACCGTGTCGGGGGCTTTCTTCTAGTCTAACCAAAGACCACGTGGGTCCGGCCCCCTTGATTATGTGGTGAAGCCTTAACCTTGTATGTTTACGACCCCAAATTGCATTGTGCATATCGTAGTCTTGCATCTTCCAAAAACCATTTTCAAAGTTGTTTTTCAAATCGTTTTCAAACTTGTTTTCAAAATTGCATCAAAATCTCTTTTTTAAAAACATGTTTTCAAAACCACGATTCTAGGGTGATTCTAACCTTTCTATGGCTAAGGTTGCTTTAGGAAAGTGTTACATTAAAAGTGACCTTTTTGGTCTATATTTTCAAATCTTATTGTTTTCCAAAACCACTTTCTTAAAGTGGTTCTAGCCCTCTTATGGCTAGAATTGCTTTAGGGAAGTGAGACGTTTTTATACTTTCCAAAACTCTCTCTCTTTTCAAAAACCTATTCCTAAAAATCTCTTTTTCAACATACTTTCCTAAAACTCTCCTCCTCAAAATTGTTTTCAAAAACTCCCTTCCAAAATCTATTTTTCAAAACTCTCTTTTTCAACTACTCTCCAAAATCTTTTCTTCAAAATCCACTTTCTAAAAACGTTCCCCACAACTTTTTCCAAAAATTCTCTTCCCAAAATTTTTCTTCTAGAAACTCTCCTCTAGGATCTTCTTTCCAAAATCTACGTTTCTAAAAATGCACGTTCCAAAACTTCTTCTCTTTAAAATCTTTTTCCAAAAACTCCCTCTTCAAATTCACTTTCCAAAAGTTCCTCCCTAGGATTCCCTTCTAGAAAACCTTTGTTTCCAAAAACGTACTTTCTAAAAATCCCTTTTCCTTAGAGCCCAAATCAAGCCTTAGAGCCCACAATTAGAAAACCCTAATTTTCTTTCCAAAAACATGATTTTCAAACTTTGCCCCAAACCTAGGTTTCCAAAACCTCATTTTTTCACATTAAAAATATACATGTTTCTAAAACCTATTTTCTACGTCAAAACTATGATTTTTCAAATCTAGGGTTTCTAAAACCTCCCTTTCCAAATCCTTGCCAAATCAAATCTTCCCTTTAGGAAACAAAATCAAACCTTTGCTTTAGGAAACCGAATCAAATCTCCCCGTTTAGGAAACTAGATCCCGTCCTCCGTTTTTGGAAACAAAATCAAATCTTTTCTTTTAGAAACCAAATTCAATCCCTTCCTAATCCAAACCTTTCTTAATTCAATTCCTTCCTAAACCCTAAGTTTCCTAAACTTAAACTTTAAATCTTTCCTTAAATTTCAAAATCCAATCTCTTCCTAATTCAAATCCTTCCTAAACTTCCACTTTCCTAAATCTTAAGTTTCCAAAACTTGAACATAAAAATCTTTCCTAAATTTTAAAACTCAACTTTCAAATCTTTCCTAATTCAACCCTTTCCTAATTCTACCCTCTTTTCAAATATTAACTTCTTAAACCTAAGTTTTCATACCTTTCCTAAACTCAAGCCTTTCCAAATTTCAAGACTTTCTAAAATTTGAACTCTAAAATTTTCTAAATCCTAAACTTTCTAAATTTCAAATCTTTCTAAAATTCTAAGCTTCCAAAATTCAAAACTTTCTTAAGTTAAATCTTTCTAAACCCAAATCTTTCTAAACTCTAAACTTTCCAAAACTTCAACATCTTTCCAAATCTAAAACATTTCTAAACTCAAAAATTTCTTAATTTAAGACTTTCTTAAGTTGAAACTTTCTTAATTCAAAACTTTTCTAATTTCAAAACTTTCTTAATTTCGAAACTCTCCTAATTTGAAAACTTTCCTAATTCAAAACTTTCCTAAGTTGAAACTTTCTTAAACGAAAACTTTCCTAATTCACAACTCGGAACTTTCCAAAAATGAAACTTTCCAAGTTTGAAACTTTCCTAAATCGGGCTTTTCCTAATTCAAACCTTTCCTAAATCCAATCTTTCTTAATCTCAAGTCTTTCCTAGGTCTCCTATCTTTCCTAAGTCTAGGTTTCCTAAACCTCCATCTTTCCACAACCAAGTCTTTCCAAAATCAATCTTTCCAAAGCAAGTCCAATCTTCTCAATTTCAATTTCCAATCTCCTCTCCTAATTTCAAATCAAGTCCAATTTTCAATTCAATCTCTTTCTTCCAATCCAATCTCTCTTCAAATCAATCTCTTTTCAATCGGACTCCGGTCCAAACTACGACTAACCTGATTCCCCCAAAGGGATACGTAGGCAACCTTCATAGGTGCGGTCACAACATTTTTCAAACTTTCAATTCCACCCTCATGGGTGCGGTTTCCAAAATCTTTTCAAATCTCAAATTCCAATCTATTTTCAAAATTCCAATTTCAAAATTTCTATTTTCAAATTTCTACTTTCAAGTTTCAAACTTTCCAATTTCAATTCCATCTCTTCAAATCTATTTTCAAATCAAATCAATCTCTTTCCAAATCTATTTTTCAATTCTCTTCTATTGCACTTGCATATCATGCATCATGTTAGTTTCTTTTCAAGTATTGTTTTTCTAAAGTGGATAGGGTTGAACACACGTTGATTAAAGACTCTCATAGGTGAATCTAGGGTAGATTGACATGTAGGTACCGAAAGGGCGGGGTAGGGTGATGGCTTAGTGCGTCTTCCCTACACGTAACCAACCTCTGAATCTAGATCACTGTTTTCGAAAGACCAAAAGGAGTTATTTTTCAAAAAAGGGCTAAATATTTTCCAAAGGTTGCCAAACAACCTGTTTTTCTAAAAAACCCTCTCTTGAGGAGATATTTTCAAAAGTCATTTTTCAAAAATCCTAAGTATAGTCTTCGGATTATTCTTAGTTTTTAGGTGACCTAACTCACTTTAATCAAGTTAGGTGGCGACTCCGAATCTTTTTCAAAAGCCCTTTATTCAAATCAATTTTTTAATTCAAACCTAGTCGCACTCATTCTTCTAGGAGGGTGAGTTCTAACGAGAGAGTACAGCATTTTTTCCACTTGTGTGAGTATTCCTCGAGTGCGAAAAATCTGGGCGCGACAGCGACCAAGCAAGCTACGACATCTTCAACACTGGCACATGCCTAAGAAAGCTCAAACTTCTATAGCGGATAAGAAACTGAATGGGGTAATTGCCCACCCTCGACCTCCGCAATCAACCTTGGACTTCCCCAGAGGAGCAGTGTTTCACCAAACAGAGTGCCAATTCAAGAAATAGTAGACATCCACCTTAGACTTCCCCAAAGGAGTAGCGTTTTGTCAGACGGAGTGCCGGTTCAAGAAGTAGCTGACATACACCTTGGTCTTCCCCAGAGGAGCAGCGTTTCACTGGACGAAGTGCCAGTTCAATAAGTATCAGACTTCAACCATAGGCATCCCCAAAGGAGCAACATTTCTCCAGACGGAGTGCCGGTTCAAGAAGTATCAGAAATCAACGTTGGACTTTCCTAGAGGAACAACGTTTCGCCAGACGGAGTGCTGGTTCAAGAAGTAGTAAACATTCACCTTCGACTTGCCCAAAGGAGCAGCGTTTCGCTAGATTGAGTGCTGGTTCAAGAAGTATTAGACATCAACCTTGGACATCCCCAGAGGAGCTGCATTTCACCAAACGGAGTGAACGTTCAAGAAGTATCAGAAATCAACCTTAGACTTCCCTAGAGGAGCAGCGTTTCGCCAGACGAAGTGCCGGTTCAAGAAGTATCAAACATCAACCTTGGATTTTCCCAAAGGAGCAGCGTTTCGCTAGACAAAGTGCTAATTCAAGAAGTATCAAACATTAATTGTTGATTTCCCTAGAGAAGTATCATCCCGCCGTACGGAATATAGATTCAAGACAAAAAAGGAAGGGCAGCTGTAAGCTACCTGTTTTTGCTCGCTTAGCGATCTCCCAGGCCTGGTGCTTGATCCACGATGTCCATCTCCTCCTCAAAAGCTGGCTCGATAGGAAGGAAGGGATCAACTTGAGGCCTACTCCCCCTTCTACTATGACTGGAGGATGCCTTGCTAGTTGATTTGTGACTACCCCTGAAATGACTAGAGCTGCCATCGGAATTTGGATGGGCCCTTTTCCCAGACCGGCGGCTCCTCTCAGAACCGTTATCACTTGCGTCTACCATCCTAGAAGGTAAGTCAAGGTAAGAGATATTAATATACGGTATATGCAGTTCAAAAAATATGAAATAAAAGAAATATATATATATATATAGTAATAACCAAAAGTAAAATATAAATGAGAGTGAACGACACAATGGTCAATAGATCCTACTCCAACCAAAGATTTCTTAAACTTTTCCATCCAAAAGGCCTCTTTCAAAATCAAATCTCAAAAAGTTTCTTTAACTTTTCCCTTCAAAAATTCTTTTTCAAAATTAGTTTCACATGGCTTTCCTAACATCGTCCCTCAAAAGTTTTTAAAAACTCTTTTCTTTGAATTTTTTTTTTTAAAGTTAGCTTCCAAAAGCATTTTCCAATTCATTTCTCCAAAAGTTCATCTTTAAGATCAGTTTTTAGAATCAAATTCTAAGGATACTAAATGTTTCTCTCCAAGATCCATTTCAAAAATCAAGGCCAAAAATCATTTTCAAAATTAAATATCAAAAATTTTCAATTAAAGTCTATCTCAAGTTCCCTCAAAAGGATTGCTATTCCGATCAAAGTTTTTGAAATGGTTTTTCATTCAAAAGTCCTCTTCAATAATCAATTCCTAAGTTTTCAATCCTCCAAAATTCTCATCAAAGTCCAAAGTTTTCAATTTCGAAATTTTAAAATCTTCCAAAATATTTCCCTTGAAAGTTTTCATTCAAAACTCCATTTTTAAAAGTTTCTTCTCAAGTGTTTATTCTAATAGTTTTAGGGTCCCCGAGTTTCTCGGGGCCTTCTCCACCAAAAAGGGCCCGCTCTCAATAGTTTTATATCTTTTTCCTTCGAAAATATTTTATTTCAAAATTTTTCCAACACTTTTATGAATTTCAAAAAATTTTGGTAGAGTTCCACTTAAAAATGGTCCCTACAATGCCTATGACACTAGAGCAAAACATAAACCATACACTTCCCCACCTTACAATCATATGGCACTAAAACCCGTGCACACTTTCGAGACTTTTAAATTTTCAAAAACATCTTTTGCTTTTCAAAAAATTAACTTGGCTTTTAAATTGTCACAAAATTTCTCAAAATCATTTCCTAAAATATTTTCATATTTTTCTAAATATTAAGCTCTAATAATTTCATCAATTTCTTAAATTTTCTCAATCTCCTCTATTTCCCAAGTATTTTTCTATTTTTCAAAAAAATAAAAAACATCACCGAGTTTTCAAAAAATCATAAAACTTCACATGATTGTTAAACACATTTTTCTAAGGCACATAGGATAAAAATCTAGTCAGAAAACTCAATACCCAAGGCTGTAGGGACAAAACCCTAATTTTGGCAGAAATTTCCTTCACATAATCATGCAAAATTGCTCTAACTAAATCAAGAAAAGCATCAAAACATCAAAATAACATCACCAGAGAGTTCAAAACATGTCAAAGCATCAATTTCGACTATTTACACGACTCAAATAGAGTTCTATATGTTAAAATCAACACAAAACAAAAAACTTATCTTTTGGAGTTCTTCGGTGAAATCTTCTTCTCCGATGACTTTTCCAGTGACGATGACAACTTTTGGTAAGTCCCCAAGGTCCCCAAAGATCACTCTTTCATTACTCAAGCTTCTCTTTTTACAAAACACTCGAAGTAGCTCTCTACTCTTCCAAAATCGTAAAGCTTCGAACCAAAAGTTTGCTGGTTCTACTCCCAAGCCTAGCGGCACTAGCAGTGGCGCCAAGGCAAAAGTAAGCTAGGCGCCACTCCTAGTGGCACTAGTGTCAAGTTCCAGGCAGCTTTGCCTTTTTCCTGCCTAAACTCGATTTCAAATGCCCTCTTTGGCCTATCCATTTTCAAGCTCAAATCTTCACAAAATTTCCAAAGTTTATCCCTCTAATCGCCTCACAGTTAACATGGGACTCTTACTTTATCGTTTTCTGACTTCAACAAGCAAAGACAAAAAAGAGGGGCATTTGTAAGCACCCCATTTTTGCCCGCGCGACAATCTTTGCTCCGTCTAGACTTACGTTCAAACCAATGTAGCTATATTCAAGTCCAAATCAATTCTTTAAGCTCAATCCAATCAATCAATCGCTTCGCGAGCCCACTAGGCCCAATTGAGGCAAAATGTCCAAAATGCCCTTATGGCATTGCTCGGTCCAATTCTAGTGAGCATGTCTTCCTAGAGACGGTAAGTCCCCATTTTAATCTCAACTTTAACTTCAAGTCCAATTCCAATTCCAATTCCAATCAAATCCAACACGTTCTTTGAGAAAACTCTTCGGAACGGTAAGTCCCTTCAAACTTGTCAACTAGGACGAGATTCGAAGTCCCCGAGATAGTAGAACGATCCAGATTTGGCACCTGCTAGCCCACCAATGAAGAATATTTGTTATTCGATACGTCTTTCGAAAAAGTTAATTCCTCAGACGATAAGTCCACCTAGTAGCTTCCTAAGATCAAGCAGTGTCCAAAATGAAGGCGAACTGTCAGAGTAGTGGAAACACTCAGAAACATCGCAATCGTAAGAGTGGCAGAAACACTCGTAAACAGGTCGACATTGGGAATTGCCAACAAACCCTCTATGTCACCGAACCGAATTCGCCTCTTGGCCATGACACGTTTACCAAAGGACGAGATACCTTTAGAAACCAAGTCGTCATACATCGTTAGAGTAACGGAAGCACTCAAAACCTGGGTCAACACTAGTGCCTGCTAGCCCACTCCGGTGAAAAATGACCAAACTGCCCCCTAGGCCATTTTTGGCATGCTTCTCATGAAAGTACCTAAGTTCTCAGAATGGTAAGTCTACCCTTCCAAGAATGTCCCAAAGACGATCCGGCATGTTTAAGTGCCTTCCAGTCGGTTCCGGACCAATTCCGAGACCATTCAGTCAAAATGAATATTTTGCTTCTAGGCATCCAAGTGCCTCTCGAAACCACACCTGTCACGCCCTATAACCCGGCTTATATAGATTTAGGATACATGATCGGCCAGTAGCAAGGCTACCCGAGACCGCATTACATTAAATCGGTTGATCACTTGTGCATACTCATTTAAAATTTACAAAATAGAACTTTTATAACTTGAAATATAATCCGTGCCATACATGATAGAGCTATGCTTAATCCAAAACATAATACATAAGGACCTAATCAAGGTCCACTGAAGTTATAGCATTATATCATTACAAAACATTGGGTCCAGCCCTCAAACATAATACAAAACAGAGGCCTGTGGACCGTAGCGCAAATCCACGTATGGCCTCGCTCTAGGGCCTCCCGGATTGGCTACCTAAAAATCATTTGAGAAAACTTAAGCTAATGCTTAGTGAATAACAATGATGCATGAGCGAGAAAATATCATGGGCTAGCATTTATATCCAACGTACAAAGATAGATAATCATTTATGCATAAGCAATAAGCTTTTGAATGTTGAAGCGTAGGCTTGAAACTCATATGTAACGTAAACATCATTTGAAACGTTTTAACATTTCAAAATATAATATCATAAGAAGAGATACAACATAACATTATTCTTAAGTTCACATTTCATATCTTGTCATAAAACATGCAAACATATCATAGTTCTCAGTTCAAAACATAAGTGTGCTACAACTCGATATATGAGCTAGGCTCCATAGTAACCATGTAGGTCACGCTAAGGCTCTTTAGGCCAGGGACGTCTCCCAACATAGATAGTTTATTTCTTGTCCCCTATCGTAGGACTAGATAGTTTATTTCCTATCCCCGATCATAGGACTAGATAGTTTATTTCCCGTCCCCTATCGTAGGACTATCGGGCTAGATTAAGGTCTTGTCACGAGAAGACCTGAGTTGGCACCATACATTAGAAACTTAGCATCTCTTTCAATTAAACCTTATAGTCCATGATTTTCATTCATAACATAAGTATAGCTTGCATGCATTTCAAGATATGACATTTATACTTGAACATAAACATTGATGCATTGAAAATATATGGAAAACATTGCATAATATGTATGTGAATTTAAAACATTTGGAAATTAATAGAGTTTTACTCATGACATATCGTTACTCACCTCTCTTCGATAGGAAGACAACAACGTAAAACGAGAACATAAGGTTGAGGTTTAAACATGGAAGCAGGGACATCAACTCCTTCATTGCATCTCAACACTCCTCTCAAGGAAGATTTCACACTCTAGGTTAGTTCCATTTCAAAATAGGCTTGAAGGGCTTTAATTGGATAGGTCATAGGCTAAAAACACATTGCAGATGAAAAAGTTATACCCTATAGAAAATGGGTTAAAATTTTAGAAGAATAATGTTATTCGCAGAATTTTTGGTCAACTTCAAAATTCAATATCTCCCAGACCACAAGGAATTATAGTACAAAATTTATATGGATACAATGATGTATGAGTCACCTCTTGAGCTGAAGAAACGAATCTGGGAGTTTACTGGACCCAAAGGGTGGCTCCAGAAGCAAAAGAATCACCTCCTGAGCTAAAGAAATGAATTTGGGAGTTCTCTGGGCAAAAGTGTCAGCTCTAAAAAAAAAAGAGTCGCCTCCCAAGGTAACTGAATAAATCTGGGAGTTCACTGGGACAAGGAGTCGCCTCCAAAAACCAAGGAGTCCACTCCAAAGCTAAATGAATAAATCTGGGAGTTCACTGGGACAAGGAGTCACCTCCAAAAACTAAGGAGTCCACTCCAAAGCTAATACTCAGATTTTAACCCGAAAATCTCCGAACCTCACTCAAATCAAAACCAAACTCCATCAAAACTCTCACAAACTCTTCCAATGCTTCTAGGGTCCAAAGATTGACCCAAGAAGACCACAATAACATAAAATCAAACACTTTAAACAAGAAAATTGAAGGGATCTAGGGTTTTAGGAACCTAAACCCTAACTTGCATAAGTTGGGGATTTCACATCCCAAACCCTCAAATCTTTCAATGGGGCTTTCAGCATTCTATACTTAGCTAATTTGGGACTCAAAAGAGTCACCCACAACAATCCAACAACACATCACACAAAGATAGATACATACACATATACCATTGGGGAAGAAAATGGGACCTCACCTTTCTTCAAGCTTGGTTAAATCTTCTATTGCTTTAAGCTCTTCCTCAAGCTTCTTCCTCCTCTTTCTCTTCTCCTCTTCTCCCTCTCTTCCTTCTCAATCGGTTAAACATATGTTAGTTGTGTGCACTTATGTGTATAAAAGATTATACACATGGGAATAATCCCATATGTCTCACCTATAGGTTTAAGTTACACCATAGGCCCTCAATGGTCATTTTGACCCAAAAGAAGAAATAATTAACATCAAACATTATATATACTAGAAATTCTCATTAATAGAAATAAATAGAGGTTCGAGATATCACAACACTGGCTCTAGGTATCAAACCGGTAACCTCTTCAGAATGCGTCTTACAGTATTCCCAACCTTCCATTATCTTTCTGGATCGTTCTGAGTCAACTCCGGCAAACCCAGGGCAAAAATAACCGTTTTGCCCCTAGTGGGCCGATCACCTTTGCCACACATATCGGCTCTAGGTATCAAACCGGCACTCCCTTAGAGCACTCTGGATAGTGTTTCTAACCTTCAAGTCCGCTCATGGATTATTTCGAGTCTATTCTGGTGGTTTTCTGGTCTAGTTGACAGTTTTGCCCCTAAAAACCCGGTCGACAATTCCGACCTTGTTTTTCAAGTCCGTTACCCCTGGGACACTATTTCAAGGGTTTTTATCCATTTCTGGCCTTTTGGACCATTCTCGGCCTTCTGGAACATTCCCGGACCTTTCAGAGTCACTTTTAGAGGAGCCAAGCTAAAAAATATATGGTAGTCACTAGGACAGGTGCCCAAATCTTCTGCCTTACTTATCAAGGGTCGAAGATATGTTTCTTTCCACGTTAAAAGGTTTCCTAAGTGGCTAGCACCACTAGTAATGGCGCCAAGCCAAAAAATGGCCTAGCGCCACTCCTAGTGGCGCTAGTGAATTTTTAAGCCTGGCGCCACTGCAACAAGTGCCAGGTTACTCTTTGGTCTACAAATATAGAGCCTCTTCCCTACGTGAGAGGGGTCAGCAGTCTAACTCCAAAAACTTTGTCTCTTAATATACAACCCTCGAACTCTCTCCAAACCCTAGTTTTCTTAGGCTTCTTCAAACCCTAGCCCCCATACACTTTAACGCTAGCATACATACACTTAATACGTGCCTATACAAGCCTCCAAGCCAACCATCGAAGACTCAAGGTGCTGCAATGTCAAAGCTCTCAAAGATCGACGCCAAGTAAAGCAAATAAGGCAAGCAAATAAAAGAAGAGACAAGGTTGGTTTTCTATTTACGTTTACACAATTTCCCCCCTCTCTTTTCTCTCTCCTAACCCACTTGGGTTTTCTTCTATTTTAATCCACTATCTTCTTCCTCCTTTTCTTGCATGCTTGAAACTAGGGAATCCCTAGTTCATGTGTAGGAAGAAAGGTTGAAAGTCACCGTGTCGAGGGCTTTCTTCTAATTTAACCTTAGACAGTGGGTTCGGCCCCCTTAATTATGTGGTGAAGCCTAAACCTTATATGTTCAAGACCCTACTTGCATGCATATCATACTTATACATCTCTTCAAAATCGTTTTGTAAACTTGTTTTCAAAACTTGCATCAAAAATCTTTTTCAAAACGTGCATTAAATCTTTTTTTTCCAGACTTGTTTCCAAAATCACAATCCTAAGATGATTCTAGCCACTCCATAGTTAGAATTGTTTTAGGAAAGTGTTATATAAATTTTTGGGTGTAAACTCCAAAATTGTTTTTGTTAAGATGATTCTAGCCATTCTATAGTTAGGGTCCCTTTAGGAAAGTGTTATATTTAATGAGACCAATATGGTCCATATTTTTATATCTTTATTGTTTTCAAAACCACAATCCTAGAACAATTCTAATCTTCCTATGGTTAGAGTCGTCTTTAGAAAAGTGAGATATTTTCAAAGACTTCTAAAAGTCCATATTCCATTCCCTTTCCAAATCGCTTTTTCAAATCTCTTTCCAATCTACTTCCTAAAACGCTTTCAAAAATCTCCTTCAAAAAAACTTTCTCCCCAAAAGTTCTGCTTTCCAAAATTTCTTTTCAAACTCCTTTCCGAAAAGCTCTCTTCAAAATTGTACTTGTTAAAATCACTATTCATGTTTCTTTCCTAGAAACTCCCTTCAAAAGATTTACTTTCCAAAATCTCCTTTTCTTGAAGCCCAAGTCAAGCCCTAGAACCAATGATTTGGAAACCCTAATTTCCACTTTTCTTTGCCACATCCACACATAGATTTCTAAAATTCTATTTTTTACATCAAACTCTTAGGTTTCCTAAACCTCTTTTTCATGTCAAATCATATGTTTTAAATCTAAGTTTTTCAAATCTCATCATTTCCAATTCCATGTCAAATCTAATCTTCCAACTTAGAAAACCAAATCCAATTATCCGTCTTTGGAAACAAAATCAAATTGTCTCTTTTTGGAAATAAAAATCAAATTTCTTAATTTAGTTATTTCCTAATTCTAAACTTTCCTAATGTCAAACCTTTCCAAATTTCAAACTTTCCAATCTTTCTAATTTTAAACCTCCCATCATTTCTAAACTTTCTGAATCTTTCTTAAATAAAACTTTTAAATTCCAAATCTTTCTTAGATTGAAATCTTTCTAAAACCAAAACTTCCCTAATTTCAAAGTTTTCTAAATTCAAAACTTTCCTAAGTTGAAACTTTCCAAATCCGAAACTTTCCTAATTTGGCACTTTTCTAAAATGGAACTTTCCTAAGTTCGAACTTTTCAAAATTCTAAAGTTTTCCAAAGTCTAATCTTTGCTAAACTTTAAATTCTCCAAATCCATTACAAATAAAATTCTTTTCAAATCAAATCTCTTTTTCAAATCAAACTCCTTTCTAAACTAATCTTTTCAAATCAAAATTTTCAAAACCTAAAAGTGTCTATTTTTAATCGGACTCTTGTCCGAACTACGACTAACCTGTTTCCCAAAAAAGGATACGTAGGCAACCCTCATGGGTGCGGTCATAACTTTTTTCAAGTTTCCAATTTCATAAATTTTTTCAAATTTCCAATTCTATAATTTCTTTCAAGTTTCTAATTTTGTAACTTTTCTTAAGTCTCCAATTCCATAACTATTTTCTTCAATTCTATGATCTATTTCAAGTTTCTAAATCTAAAATCTATTTTTGAATATATATTTTCAATTTCTAAAACCTATTTTCCGATTTCAAATCAAGTCTTCTTTTCAAATCTCTTTTCAAAATCAAATTAAGTCTTTTCAAATCCACTTTCAAAATCAAAATCAAATTCTTGCACTTGCATATCATACAACATGTCAAACTTCTTTTCATAGTTCTTTTCAAAAGTGGATGGTACTGTAAAGGCTGGGCTAGGTGATGGCTTAGTACATCTTCCCTACACATAACCAACCTTCGAACCTAGATCACTATTTTAAAGACCAAAATGGAGTTATTTTGAAAAGAGGCGTAAATATTTATAAAGGTTGCCAAATAATCTATTTTCTTAAAAACCCTCTCTTAAGGAGGTTTTTAAAATCTTTTCAAAAGCTCTAAGTGTGATCTTAGGATTGTGTTTAGTTTTAAGTGACCTAACTCACCTTAATCAAGTTAGATGCCGATTCTAAATTTTTTCTAAAAGCCCTTATTCAAAATTAATTTCCAATTCAAACCAAGTTGCACTCGCTCTTCTAAGAGGATGAGTTCTAACGAGAAAGTTCTGTATTTTTTTCACTTGTGTGTATTTACCTCTAGTGCGAAAAATCGAGACACGACATTAGCCTAGCGCCACTATAACAAGCGCCAGGTTAGTTTAAGTTGCCTATAAATATAGAGTCTTCCCTCTACATAAAAGGGTCAGCAATCTAAGTCCAGAAACTCTGTCTCTCGATATACAGAGCTCGAACTCTCTCCAAACCCTAGTTTTCTTAGGCTTCTTTAAACCCTAGCCCCCATACACTTTAACCCTAGCATACATACACTCAATACACTCTTATACAAGCCTCTAAACCGCCCAATGAAGACTCAATGTGCTACAATCTCGAAACTCTCGAAGATCAAAGCGAAGTAAAACAAATAAAGCAAGCAAATCAAAGAAGACACAAGGTTAGTTTTCTATTTACGTTTATGCAATTTTTCCCCTCTCTCTTCTCTCTCCTAACCAACTTGGGTTTTCTTCTAATTTAGTTCCCTATCTTCTTCCCCCTATCTTGCATGCTTGAAACAAGGGTTTTCCCAGTTCATGTGTAGGAATGGTTGAAAGTCACTGTGTCAGGAGCTTTCTTCTAATTCAACCTTAGACCGTGTGGATTCGGCCCCCTTGATTATGTGGTGAAGCCTAAACCTTGTACGTTCACGACCCTATTGCATGGTGCATATCATATCCATACATCTTTTCAAAATTTGTTTTCAAACTTGTTTTCAAAACTTCCATCAGTTAAAAATCTTCTCTAACACATTTTCAAAAATCACAATTTTAAGATGATTCTAATCACTGTTTGGTTAGGATTGTTTTAGGAAAGTGTTACATAAGTTTTGGGTGTAAACCCTAAATTGTTTTTGTTCAAATCACAATCCTAAAGTGATTCCAGCAATTTCATGGTTAGAGTTGCTTTAGAAAAGTGTTATATTTAATGTAACTATCGTTGTCCATATTTTCAAATCTTTCTTGTTTTCAAAATCACAATCCTAGAATGGTTCTAATCTTCTTGTGGTTAGAATCGTTTTAGGAAAGCGAGATATTTTTAGAGACTTGCAAAAGTCCACAATCAAATCCTCTTTACAAAATTGCTTTTTAAATCCTCTCCAAAATCTCTTTACAATTCCACTTTCTAAAACCTCTTTTCCAATTTACTCTCTAAAAACTCTCTTCAAGTTTCCTTTCTAGAAACTCTTTCAAAGATTTCCTTTCCAAAAACTCTTTTTCTTGGAGTCCAAGTCAAGCCCTAGATCCCATGGTTAGGAAACACTAATTTTTTTCCTAAAAGCATGACTTCCTCTTTTGCTTCAAATCATAAGTTTCCAAAATCTATTTTTTACAGCAAATCTTAGATTTCTAAAATCTTTTTTTCCACACAAAATCATAGCTTTCCAAATCCAAGATTTTCAATTCCAAGTCAAATTCAATCTTTCAAATTAGGAAACTAGATCAAATCCTCCAATTCTAGAAACTAAATCAAATCATCTCTTTTTGAAAAATAAAATCTAGTCTTCTGTTTTAGGAAGTAAAAATCAAATCTTTCTTAATTCAAACATTTCCTAAGTTTACATCTTTCTAAATTCAAAATTTTCTCAAAATGAAATTTTCCTAAAATGAAACTTTCCTAATTTGGCACTTTCCTAAAGCGGAACTTTCCTATTTCAAAACATTCCTAACTCAAAGACTTTCAAATCCAATCTTTCTTAAACCTTAAGTTTTCTAAACTCCTTCAAATAAAATAATCAAGTGTTTTTAAATCAAGTCAAATATCTTTTCAAATCTTCCTTAAATCCACCTTCCCTAATTCAAACATTTCCTAAATTCAATTTTCTAAAATCAAACTTTTTAAGTCTAAATCAAATCATTTCTTAATTCAACTACATGCTTTAATCTTAGGTTACTTAAACCCTATGAAGCTAAATCATGGTTCAACCCTAATCCCTAAAGTTTGATTAGGAAGCTTCAATTCTTTTCTATAACTCATTTCTACACCAAGATGGTTTTCCAATTTCAATCAAAGTCAAAATGTTTTCAAAATCTCAATCTTTCCAAATCAAGTCCAAGTCTTCTTCAAAGTTCAATCTTTTCAAATCAAAATTAATTTCAAAATCCTTAAGTTCAATTTCAAATCAAATTTCAAATTCCAAATCTTCTATCTTAAGTTCAAATCAAACTCTTTGAATCATTTCAAATTAAACTTTTCAAAACCTCAAAGTGTCTATTTTCAATCGGACTCTTGTCCGAACTATGACTGACTTGATTCCTAAAAAGGGATATGTAGACAACCCTCATGGGTGTGGTCACAACCCTTTTCAAGTTTTTAATTCCATAACTTTTTCAAACTTCCAATTCCATGATCTATTTTAATTTTCTAACTCTAAAATCAATTTTCAAATCTCCATCTATTTCAAGTTTCCAATTTCTAAAACCTTCTTTCAAAATTAAACCTATCTTTTTAAATCCATTTCAAAATCAAATCAAGTCTTTTCAAATTTATTTTAAAAAATCAAAACCTTTTTCTTGCACTTGCATATCATGCATCATGTCTACTTTTTTCTAAAAGTTCTTTTCTAAAGTGGATAGTTTTGGACATTTATTAATCAAATATTCTAAATAAGTGAACCTATGGTGAATAGACATGTAGGTACTACAAGGGCAGGATGTCGCGCCCAGATTTTTTGCACTCGAGGAATATACACACAAGTGGGAAAAATACTATTCTCTCTTGTTAGAACTCATCCTCCTAGAAGAATGAGTGCGGCTAGGTTTGAATTGAAAATTGATTGGAATAAAGGGCTTTTGGAAAACAATTCGGAGTCGCCGCCTAACTTGATTAAGGTGAGTTAGGTCACTTAAAACCAAGAACAATCTGAATACTACATTTAAGGTTTTTGAAAATACTTCCTCAAGAGAGGGTTTTTAAGAAAACAGGCTGTTTGGCAACCTTTAGAAAATATGTAAGCCCTTTTTGAAAAATAACTCCGTTTTGGTCTTTCGAAAATAGTGATCTAAATTTGAAGGTTGATTAGGTGTAGGGAAGACGCACTAAGCCATCACCCTACCCCGCCCTTACGGTACTTACATGTCTATTCACCCTAGATTCACTCAATAGAGTCTTCAACTAACAAACGTCCAAAACTATCCACTTTAGAAAAGAATTTTTAGAAAGACATGATCCATGATATTTAAATGCAATATAAAGATTTGATTTGGAAATAGATTTGAAAAGAAATTGATTTGATTTTAGAAAAGAGACTTGAAAAGATAGATTTGAAGTTGAAATTGAAAATAAATTTGAGGAAAGGGATTTGAAAAGAATTATGGAATTGGAAATTGAAAAAGGTTGTGGAATTGGAGATTTAAAAAAGATTGTGACCGCACCCATGAGGGTTGTCTACATATCATTTTTGAGGAATCAGGTCAGTCGTAGTTCGGACAAGAGTCCGATAGAAAATAGAAGGTTTGATTTGAAAAAGATTATATTTGAAAAAGGGTTTGATTGGAACTTAGAATAGAATATTGGAATTTGAAATTTGGAATTGAAAAGATTGGACTTTGATTTGGAGAGATAGAACTTAGAAGAAAGATTTGGACTTGTTTTGGAAAGATTGAGATTTGGGAAACCTAGACTTAGGAAAGATAGGATTTAGGAAGGACTTGAGATTAAGAAAGATTTGACTCGAATGTTGAACTTGGAAGATTAAGAAAAGATTGGATTTAGAAAATGTTCAAATTAGGAAAGATTCAAACTAGGAAAGTTTCATTTCAAGAAAGTTTTGGTTTAGGAAAGTTTTTAAATAAGAAAGGTTTTGAAATAGGAAAGGTTTTGAGTTTAAGAAGTTTTAGGTTTGGAAAGATTTGAAGTTTAGGAAAGTTTAGAATTTTAGAAAGATTCAAAGTTTGAGTTTTAGAAATTCTTGAAATTAGGAAAGGTTTGAGTTTAAGAAAGATTTGAAAACTTAGATTTGGAAAGTCGAAATTTGGAAAGGTATGGAATTAGGAAAGATTTGGAAGCTTAAAGTTTAAGGAAAGATTAAAAGTTTAAGTTTTGGAAACTTAAGGTTTAGGAAGGTATGAGATTAGGAAGGATTTGAATTAGAAAAGTTTTAGAGTTGGAAGGATTGAGATTCCTATTTCCTAAAATAAGGGATTCGATTTTGTTTCTAAAAGAGGTGTTTTGATTTTATTTCCAAAAATAGAGGATAGGATCTAGTTTCCTAAATGGAAGATTGGATTTGGTTTTCTAAAGGGAAGATTGGATTTGACATGGATTTGGTAGGTGAAGTTTTAGAAATCTTAGATTTGGAATATTATAGTTTTGATGTAGAAAATAGATTTTTGGAAATCTAGGTTTTAAGGCAAGATTGGAAAACATGTTTTAAGAAAAGAAGTTAGGGTTTCCTAATCGTTGGCTCTAGGACTTAACTGGAACTCTAAGAAAAAAGATTCTTGGAAAGAGTTTTTAGAAAAGGAAGATTCTTGGAAGGAAAACCTAGGGAGGAGTTTTTTTTAGAAAGGGATTTAAAAAGCGTTTTTAGGAAGGGATTTTGGAAAGTAAAACTTTGAGAGAGATTTTGAAAAGAGAAGTTTTGGAAAGAGATCTTAAAAAGGAGTTTTTAGAAAGCGACTTTTGTGAAGGGAAGTTTCAGAAAACAACTTTAGAAAGAAATTTTGAAAAGGAGATTGAAGAAAATTTGTAGAAAGTGTATTACAAAATGAGATCTTTTAGAAAGAGAGATTTGAAAAGAGATTTTTTAGAAAGTATATAAATTATCTCACTTTCCTAAAGCGATTCTAACCATAAGAAGGTTAGAACAACTTTATGATAGTGGTTTTGAAAACAACAAAGATTTGAAAATATGGACCATATTGGTCACTTTAAATGTAACACTTTCCTAAAGCAACCCTAACCATGGAAAGGCTAGAATCACTTTAGGATTGTGATTTTGAAAACAAGTTTTAAAAAAGAAGATTTTGATGCAAGTTTTCAAAACAAGTTTAAAAATGAATTTCAGAGGAATGTAAGATCATGATATGCACAATGCAAGTTGGGCTTGTGAACATACAAGGTTAAGGCTTCACCACATAATCAAGGGGGCCGAACCCACGTGGTCTCCGGTTAGACTAAAAGAAAGCCCCTGACACGGTGACTTCCAATAGCATAATCCTACACATGGACCGGGAAGTCTGTTGTTTTAAGCATGCAAGAAAGGGAGGGAAGAAGATGGGGGATTAAAATAGAAGAAAACTCAAGTGGGTTCGGAGGGAGAAGAGAGAGGGGGAAGATGCGTAAACTTAAATAGAGAGCCTACCTTGTATCTTCTTTATTTTGCTCTGCTTTGCGCGCTTTGTTTTTCTTACTTTGCTTCGGTCTTCGCCTCAGTCTTCGTATTGATCTTTAGGAACTCGTCTTAATCTTCGAGAGCTTCGGTTTGTAGTACTTCAAGTCTTCAATGGAGGCTTTGGAGGCTAGTGTATGAGTGTATATGAGTGTATGGGAGTATATGAGCTAGGGTTTGTGTATGGAGGCTAGAGTTTCGGAAACCTAAAGAGGACTAGGGTTTAGGGGGGCTACAAGCTCTGTATATCGAAGAGAAGAGTTTTTAGACTAAGTTTACGGACCTCTTTCACGCAAGAAGAGGCTCTGTATTTATAAAAAGAAGAACAACCTAGCGTCTGTTGCAATGGCGCCAGGCAAAATTTCCTTCTGGCGCCACTAGGAGTAGTGCTAGGTCAAATTTTGGCTTGGCGCCAGCCACTTAGGAAAGTTTTTTAAGTCAGCAAGCAACGTATCTTCAGAAGATTTGGGCCCCTATACTAGTGACTACCATGCAATTTTTAGCATGTCTTCACTAGTAGTGGCTTTGGAAGGTCTAAGAATGATTTGAAGGGGCCAGGAATGACCCGAATCGTCGGAAAGGGACAGGAACCCTTAGAATAGAGTCCCGGGGGTAACAGACTTGAAGAATGATGTCAAAATGTATTGGAAAGGTTGACCGGGCCATTAGGGGCAAAACGGTCAACTAGGCTAAAAAGCTGCCAAGGCAGACTCAGAATGTCTCGGAAGAAGACTTGAGGTTTGGACACATTATTTAGAATGCTCCCAAAGGTTACCGGTTTGATACCTAGAGCCAGTGTGGTCAAAAAAGGCAACCGGCCCACCAGGAGCAAAATGTTCATTTTGTACCGGGTTTGCTGGAACTGACTCGAAAAGATAATGAAAGATTGGGAATACTATAAAAAGCATTGTCAAGAGGTTACCGGTTTGATACCCAGAGCCGGTGTGGTTCCTGGGGCGCTCGAATGCCTAGGGGCAAAATGGTCATTTCGACGAGAAAGTCTCAAAATTGGCCCGAAACTGACTATAAGGCACCTAATCATGCCGGATTGCCTTTAAGACAATCTTGAAAAGGAGGACTTACCGTTATGAGGACTTAAGTACTTTCTCAAGAAACGTGCTGGAAATAGCCTTAGGGGCAGTTTGGTCATTTTTCAGTGGAGTGGGCTAGCAGGCACTGGTGTTGACCTGGTTTTGAGTGTCTCTGCCACTCTGACGGTAGTCCCGTGATATAAGGGTTTGTTGGCAATTTCCTATACTGACCTATTTACGAGACTTCCGCTACTCTAACGGTTCGCTATCATTCTCGGGACTGCCTAATCTCGGGAAGCTACTAAATGGACTTAGCGCCTGAGAAATCAACTTTCTTGAAAAGCCTGTCAAAATGAACATTTTTGCATTGGAGGGCTAGCAGGCACCAAAGGTGGACCGTTCTACCATCTATGGGACTTGGAGTCTCGTCCCAGTAGATGGGTTTGAAGGGACTTACCATTCCAAAGAGTCAACTCAGAAACGTGCCGGATTGGAGGGTTTTACCACCTTGAGGAATTAATTTTCTCGAATGGTGTGCCAGATTTAATTGGAATTGGAATTTGAAATGGAATTAAAAAGGGGACTTACTGTCTTTAGAAAGACGTGCCTATTGGAAGTGGACCGAACAATGCCCCCAAGGGCACTTTGGTAATTTTGCCTTTATTTGGGCCCACAGGGCTTGCGAAGCGATTGATTAACGAGATCAGACTTGGAAAATTGATTTAGATTGGAATATGTCCATATTGACTTGAATACAAGTTTGGATGGACTGAAGACTGCCGAACGGGCAAAAATGGGGTGCTTACACAGGGTAGGGTGATTACTTAGTGCGTCTTCCCTACATGTAACCAACCTTTGAAACTAGATCTCTGTTTTCAAAGATCTGTGGCGCCCAGATTTTTTGCACTCGAGGAATACACACACAAGCGAGAAAAACACTGTACTTTCTCGTTAGAACTCACCCTCCTAGAAGAATGAGTGCGACTAGATTTGAATTGAAAATTGATTTGAATAAAGAGCTTTTGAAAAGATTTGGAGTCACCACCTAACTTGATTAAGGTGAGTTAGGTCACCTAAAAACTAAGCATAATCCGAAAACTACACTTAGGGTTTTTGAAAACGATTTTGAAAATATCTACTCAAGAGAGGGTTCTTAAGAAAAACAAGTTGTTTGGCAACCTTTGGAAAATATTTAGCCCTTTTTAGAAAATAACTCCTTTTGGTCTTTCGAAAACAGCGATCTAGGTTCAGAGGTTGGTTACGTGTAGGGAAGACACACTAAGCCATCACCCTACCCCACTCTTTCGGTACCTACATGTCAATCTACCCTAGATTCACCTATGAGAGTCTTTAACTAACTAAGGCTGACAAGTGACCCGAGCAGATCGTGTTCGACTCGGCTTTCAACTCGTTTGGAATCGTTCAACTATTGAACAAACCGAGCTCGATCTAAATAGTTTGCTCGTTGTGAATTTCGAACTGAATTCATACAAGAGTTTGTCCGGCTCGATAAGTACACGAACAGACGTACATATGTATATAAATATATATATATATATATATATGATAAACATAATCACATAGGTATATTTATCTTTTAACACTTCTATTGCTTCACGAAATTCTTTAGGGGATAGCGTAGTACACAATAGACCTTTTATCTTACGAAAAGGGTCTCTTATAAAATCTGATGTGAAGTCAGATGAATCAATTAGGGTTAGTTCCAAAAGTTGGGTTTTCAGTTGTTTGACGATTGCGCTTAGGTTTCGACTACAAAAGTTTGAAGAAGTATGTTTCCTCTATTACCTTTCTTTTTATAATTTTTTTTATTCATAGATGCGTATTGTGTATCTCTACAATTTCTTTACTGGTAAGAATATATTTGTATAATATATTGATCTCTTCAATTGATCTGTTATCATGGAGTGTTTGTTTTTATGTTTTATTTGCCCATCAGTTAGTGTTCACATGGTTTGTTAGGGGATGGATCTTCTACAAAAAGTTCTCTATTAATGTTCAGAATTTGAAGTGCAAAAGGGTTTGGGTTAGTGTAATGTGTTTGCATTACGCATGATTTTTTTTTTTGGTAGTTTGATTCTTCTTTTTTTTTTTGGCTTTTATAATTTTATCTTTTTATTTTTTTAAAAAAAGAAAGAAAAGGCATATATTGTCATTTTGCTTTGAATTCTCATGTTTTAATACTTATCAACATCATTTGGTTACTAGAAAAGCATTTGTAGATATCATTAGCCTTTTTGAAAAATTGCTTTAATACTCTGTATTTCTCATAGCTAAATTGTGGTGATTGTTCCTAGGGCAATATTATGTATGTGTTTGTATTGTTTTGACAGATATGTCGAATACTCAACCAATCAATAATTCTGATACATATACTCCATTGTCTACTGTAACTGAGAAAGTTGATAAGGATGTTCAGATTGTTGATGCTCAAGTTAACGCAGCAAATCCTCTCCAGAAAAATGCTAGGAAAAGAAAATCAAAAGTTTGGGATGAGTTCACCATAATTGTCAAAGACGGTATCAAGAAAGCGCAATGCAATTATTGTGGTGCAAAGATTGCTATGAATTCTCAAGGTTCAACCACTCAATTCCATAGACATATGATTAATTGTCCAGTTCGTCTAGCTACAATGAAAAAACAAAGGATTTTAACTACTGAGCCTATGAGTCCAGAGGATATGGCTGCTGGTTTGAGTGGCAAATTGACTACTTACAAGTACGATAAAGAGAAGGTCAAAGAATGTATAGCTAAGATGATTATTGTGCATGAATACCCATTCAGGATGGTGGAGCATTATTTTTTCATATTGCTGTGCAAGACGCTTAATCCTTGGTTTGATACAGTGTCCCGTGTAACAGTGAGAAATGATTGCATGAAAATATTTGCAGTAAAGAAGAAAAAATTAAAAGAGATGTTTGGTGGTGTTGCGCGAATTAGTCTGACGGCCGATTTATGGACTTAAAATCAGACAATTGGCTACATGTGTTTGACTGGCCATTTTCTAGATTCGGAGTGGAAGTTACAAAAACGTATCTTAAACTTTTGTGGTTTGGCACCACCACATACCGGAGTCGTTATTGCTGATAGTATATTCCAGTGTCTTCTTGATTAGGGCATAGAGAATAAAGTGTCAACGATTACACTTGATAATGCTTCCTCAAATGATGTGGCTGTGAGCAACTTGAAAGACAATTTCACAGTGAAGGGAAATCTTTATTTCAAGGGCAAGATTTTTCATGTTCGATGTTGTGCACATGTTCTAAATCTAATGGTGCAAGATGGATTAAGCAAGATACGAGATGTGATTAGAAGTATTCGTGAAAGTGTGAAGTACTTAAAAATGTCACCCTCACGGCTACATAAGTTCACTGAGATTGTTAAACAGCTACAACTCCCAACATTAAAACGTTTGATTCTGGATGTTTCTACACGTTGGAACTCTACATATGCAATGTTAGAGTCTACACTAGTATTCAAGGAAGTATTTCCATGATACAAAGAAAGAGATCCATACTACCAGTGGTTACCATCTGCAGAAGATTGGGAGAGGGCTCAAGAGGTCTGTAAGTTTTTGGATGCTTTTAATGAAGCTACAAATGTTTTCTCTGGTTCTTCTTACCCGACATCTAACTTATTTCTTCCAGAGATTTGGAAAATAAAACAAATTTTGAATCACAAGTTGGCAGAGGAAAGGAACTATATGAGAGATATGACTTTTAAAATGAGTGAAAAATTTGATAAGTATTGGGGAGAGTGCAATTTACTAATGGCTATGGCAGCAGCTTTGGACCCTAGATACAAAATGAAACTGATTGAATTTTGCTTTCCAAAAATTTATTCAATTGCTGAATATGAGAAACACATTGATCTTGTTCATTCATCATTGTATGAACTTTATGATGATTATGTTACTGCTCATGCTTCAAGCAATATGAGGACCTGTGATTCTCAAGTAGACAGCTCTTCTAGTAGTAACATTACTAGTTGTAGTGCCAAAGGAAAAACCAAGAGTATGGCAGAATTTGATATATGGGCTCAAGAGTTGGATATTATTGAACCAAGTAAATCTGACTTAGACATATATTTAGATGAAGGACATTACATTTGCAAAGGAGAGTCAGACGTTGAGTTTGACGCTTTAGATTGGTGGAAGGCAAACACTCTAAAGTTCCGAATTCTATCAAACATGGCACGTGACATATTATCAATTCCTATTACCACTGTAGCTTCAGAGTCTGCTTTTAGCGCTGGAGGTTGAGTTCTTGATCAATATCGAAGCTCTTTGAAACCAGATACAGTACAAGCTTTGGTTTGTGTTGGGGATTGGCTTCGTTCTAGTTTTGGGGTGAATGAGTCGTTAGATGTAAGAATTATATATATATATACACATTTATGCCTATATCTCTATTTGCCTTTAAATTTTAATAATATCAATTTTATGCCTAATGATTATTATTTTTTGTTTGCAAGGTGATGAAGAGTCCATGCAAGAAGTATGCTTAGAGTGGTTCTGACTGTTATATATCTCATTATGATGCTTCTGCAAGTACGTTTTAATCTTATTAATGTACTATTATAGTTCAATATTTGCAATCTGATGACATTTTTTAAACTTTTTATGCTTTGTAGGTTGAGCATGAAGGCCAAAAGATGGAATTTTAGTTGAAGGATCTTTTCAGTTTTTTGCTTTTTTTAGCCCTTTTTTTTTCTTTGTCAAAGAGGTAGATAATTCAGACTTTAGAGGCCTGCAACTTAAATAGAAGAGCTTTGAGTGTTTTTATAATATTTTTCTTTAATGAACATTTAGTTGGAGACTAGTGGTGGTAATCCTTTAGACAAACTTTTCCTTGAATAGATTTGTAATGATTGAATATGCACATGGTTGCTAAAATTTTTAATTTATTCATTGGCTAATTCTGATTACTTCTGTTGGCAAACTATTATTGGTAAATTTTAAACAACCCCCAATTGGGGTTTTTTTTTGGGATGCTTTTGCATTTTTCTGATTAGTATTCTATTTCTTTAAGCTATTATACGTTGGCTTAGCCTTTATGATGGATATAACCCTTTATTATGTCTTTGAATATTTGATGTATGAGGTGTTCAGATAAAATAATTTTTTCAAATTGTAATCAATGGAGTTGGATGACAGTTGGCAAATAATACTATTATACATTGTGTTATAAGGTGGTCAAAAAGCTGCAACCTGCATTGTTCAGGTCTTGTCAAGGCAAAGTTGACAAAGAGCTGTGCATCAGTACATGCTCCTTCAATGTGACGCTTAAACACCGAGCCAAAATTCAAACTTCAGCTCAAGTTTGGGCTAATAACTTTCTTGTCGAGCCGAGCCGAGTTTACACCGACTATATTTCTTAAAAAGCAAGCCGAGCTCAAACACTAAAGTTAAAAAGTGACTCGAGCTCAAGCCGAGCTCGAACAAAAGTTATATTGGCCGAGCCGATTCTGAACCATTTCAAACTCGGCTTGGCTCGGCTCGATTTCACCCCTACAACTAACTATTGTTCAATCCTATCCACTTTAGAAAGAAATTTTTGAACAGAAACTAACATGATGTATGATATGCAAGTGCAAGAAAAGAGAATTGAAAAATAGATTTGGAAAGAAATTGATTTGATTTGAAAAGGAAGAGATAGAAGTTTGAATTTGGAAAGAAGGTTTTGGAAATTGAAAATAGAGATTTGGAAATAGAAATTTGAAATTGAATGTTTGAAAATAGATTGGAGATTTGAAAAGATTTTGTGGAAATAGAAACTTGAAAAATGTTGTGACCGCACCCATGAGGGTTGCTTACGTATCCTTTTGGAGGAATCAAGTCAGTCGTAGTTCGGACAAGAGTCCGATTGAAAATGGAAGATATGATTGGAAGAAAGAGATTGAATTGGAAATTGGATTGGAAGATTGAGAGATTGAACTTTGATTGAAATATTTAAAAAGATTTGAATTTAGAAAACTTGGTTTTAGGAAACCTAGACTTAAGAACTTAGAAAAGAAAGATTGGATTTGACTTGGAAAGATAGAACTTGGAATAAAGCTTTGGACTTGTTTTGGAAAGATTGAGATTTAGGAAAGCTAGACTTAGGAAAGGTGAGACTTAGGAAAGACTTGAGATTTAGAAAAAATTTGACTCGAATGTTGGACTTAGAAGATTAGGAAACTTGGAATTAGGGAAGATGTTGATTTCGGAAAATTTCAACTTAGGAAAATTTTAGGTTTAGGAAAGTTTTGGAATTAGGAGAGTTTCGAATTAAGAAAGTTTTATTTTAAGAAAGGTTTTGAAATAGGAAAGTGTTGAATTTAGAAATATTTTGAATTAGGAAAAGTTTAGTTTAAGAAAGGTTTAGAATTTAGAAAGTTCCAATTTAAGAAAATTTTGAATTTGGAAAGCTTAGAATTTTAGAATGATTTCAATTTAGAAAGCTTTAGAATTTTTGGAAAATTCAAAGTTTGAGTTTTCAAAAGATTTGAAAATCTAGATTTGGGAGTTAAAGTTTGGAAAGGATGTGGAATTAAGAAATGTTGGAATGAGGAAAGGTTTAGACTTTGAAAGATTTGAAGTTAAAGAAAGTTTAGAACTTTGAAAATTTGGAGTTTAAAAGTTTCGAATTTAGAAAGTTTTAAAGTTTAAGTTTTAGAAAATTTTGAGATTAAGAAAGGTTTGAGTTTAGGAAAGATTTGAAAATTGAATTTTAGAATTTTAGAAAAGATTTTTATGTTCAAATTTTAGAAACTTAAGATTTAAGAAAGTAGAAGATTAGGAAGGAGTTGAATTATGAAATATTTGGATTAGGAAGGGATTGGATTTTGTTTCCAAAAGAAAAAATTTGATTTTGTTTTCAAAAACGGAAGATTGGATCTAGTTTTCTAAACGGGAGATTGGATTTGGTGTCCTAAAGGGAAGATTAGATTTGGCATGCATTTGGGAAGGGAAGTTTTTAGAAACCCTAGATTTAGAAAACTATAGTTTGGACATAGAAAATAGGTTTTGGAAATATGTATAGTTTTGATGTGAAATAAGAGGTTTTGGAAACCTAAGTTTTAAGGCAAGATTGAAAGTCGTGTTTTTGGAAAGAAAATTAGGGTTTCCTAATTATTGCTCTAGGGCTTGACTTGGGCTCTAAGGAAAGAATTTTTTGGAAAGTGCGTTTTTTGGAAACAAGTTTTTGGAAGGAAATCCTAGAGAGGAGTTTCTAGAAGATGAGTTTTAAAAAGAGATCTTTTGGAAGAAGCTTTTTAGAAAGAGTTTTTAGTAAAGTGAATTTTGAGGAAGGCGTTTTCTAGGAAGGAAACCTAGAGGATGTTGTTTAGGAAAGGAATTTTGAGGAGAGTGTTTTGGAAAGGAGTTTAAAAATAGATTTTTTAAAACAATTTTGGGAGGAAGAGTTTTTGGAAAGCATATTGAAAGAGACTCTTTTGGAAAGTTTGAAAACGTCTCACTTTCCTAAAGCGATTCTAACCATAAGAAGGCTAGAACCACTTTAAGAAAGTGGTTTTGAAAACAACAAAGAGTTGAAAATATGAACCATGTTGGTTACTTTATGTCGCGCCCAGATTTTTCGCACTCGAGGAATACTCACACAAGCAGAAGAAATGCTGTACTCTCTCGTTAGAACTCACCCTCCTAGAAGAATGAGTGCGACTAAGTTTGAATTGAAAACAGGTTTGAATAAAGGGCTTTTGAAAAAGATTCGGAGTCGCCACCTAACTTGATTAAGGTGAGTTAGGTCACCTAAAAACTAAGCATAATCCGAAGACTACACTTAGGGTTTTGGAAAACGATTTGAAAAATATCTCCTCAAGATAGGGTTTTTAAGGAAAACAGGTTGTTTGGCAACCTTTGGAAAACATTTAGCCCTTTTTAGAAAAATAACTCCTTTTTGGTCTTTGAAAACAGTGATCCTAGGTTCGGAGGTTGGTTACGTGTAGGGAAGACGCACTAAGCTATCACCCTACCCCGCCCTTTCGGTACCTACATGTCAATCTACCCTAAATTCACCTATGAGAGTCTTTAATTAACCCATGTCCAATCCTATCCACTTTGAAAAACAATGCTTAGAAAACATGATGCAGGATATGCAAGTGCAAGGAAAGAAAATTAAAAAATAGATTTGAAAAGAGATGGATTTGAAATTGATTTGGTTTGAAAATAGATTTGAAAAGATGGAATTGAAATTAAAAAAGAGTTTGAAAACTGAAAGTAGAAATTTGAAAATTGGAATTTTGAAATTGAAATTTTGGATTTGAAAAGATTTTGAAAACCGCACCCATGAGGGTGGAATTGATAGTTTGAAAAGTATTGTGACTGCACCTATGAAGGTTGCCTACGTATCCCTTTGGGGGAATCAGGTCAGTCGTAGTTTGGACAAGAGTCCAATTGAAAATAGAAGAGTGGATTGAAGAAGGAGATTGAATTGGAAATGGAATTCGATTTGGAATTGGAAGAGGAGATTGGAAATTGAAATTGAGAAAATTGGACTTTGATTTGAAAAGATAGATTTGGACTTGTTTTGAAAAAGAGAAAGATGAAGGTTTAGGAAACCTAGACTTAGGAAAAACTTGGCTCGACTTGGAAGGTTTAGGAGATTAGGAAAGATTGGATTTAGGAAATGTTTGAATTAGGAAAGGTTCGATTTAGGAAAGTTTTGAAATTAGGAAAGTTTCAACTTAGGAAAGCTTTGAATTTGGAATGTTTCAACTTTAGGAAAGTTTTGAATTAAGAAAGTTTTGAATTTAGGAAAGTTTTAGGTTTCAGGAAAGTTTTGAAATTAGAAAGTTTGGAATTTGGAATGTTTCAACTTTAGGAAAGTTTTGAATTAAGAAAGTTTGAAAATTGGAAAGTTTTGAAAATTTGGAAAGTTTTGAAAATTAGAAAGTTTTGAATTTAGAAATGTTTTGAAAGAGGGAAGTTTTGAATTTGGAAAGTTTTGAAAATTGGAAAGTTTTGAAAATAAGAAAGTTTTGTTTTATGAAAGGTTTGAAAAAGAAAAGTTTTCAACTTAGGAAATATTTGAATTAAGAAAGTTTCAACTTAAGAAAGTCTTAAATTAAGAAAGTTTTGAGTTTTGAAAAGTCTTAGATTTGGAAAGATTTGAAGTTTAAGAAAGTTTAGAGTTTAGAAAGTTTTTAGGTTTAGAAAGATTTAACTTAAGAAGGTTTCAAATTTAGAAAGTTTAGAATTTGGAAAGATTTGAAATTTAGAAAGTTTAGGATTTAGAAAGTTTTAGAATTTAAATTTTAGAAAGTCTTGAAATTAGGAAAGGCTTGAGTTTAGGAAAGGTTTGAGTTTAGGAAGAGTTTGAAAACTTAGATTTGAAAAGTTAAGATTAGGAAATGGTTGAATTAAGAAAGATTTTTATGTTCAAGTTTTGGAAACTTAAGATTTAGGAAAGTAGAAGTTTGGGAAGGATTTGAATTAGAAAAGAATTGGATTTTGAAACTTAAGGAAAGGTTTAAAGTTTAGGTTTAGGAAATTTGTGGTTTAGGAAGGAATTGAATTAGGGAAGGTTTGGACTAGGAAGGGATTGGATTTGGTTTCTAAAAGAAAAGATTTGATTTTGTTTCCAAAAACGGAGGACGGGATCTAGTTTCCTAAACGAGGAGATTTGATTTGGTTTCCTAAAGGGAAGGTAGGATTTGGCAAGGATTTGGAAATGGAGATTTTAGAAACCCTAGATTTGGAAAATTCTAGTCTCGACGTAGAAAATAGGTTTTGAAAACAAGGATAGTTTTGATGTAGAAAACAAAAGATTTTGGAAACCTAGGTTTAGGGCAAAGTTTGAAAATCATGTTTTTGGAAAGAAAACTAGGGTTTCCTAATTGTGGTTTCTAGGGCTTGACTTGGGCTCTAAGGAAAGAGTTTTTGGAAAGTGTGTTTTTGGACATGAAAGTTTTCTAGAAGGGAATCCTAGGGAGAAGTTTCTAGAGGGAAAAGTTTTTGGAAAGTAAATTTGAAGAGAGTTTTTGGAAAGAGATTTTAAAGAGAGGGAGTTTTTGGAAAGCATGTTTTTAGAGACGTAGATTTTAGAAGGAAAATCCTAAAGGGGAATTTCTAGAAGGAAGATTTTGGAAAGAGAGTTTTTTAGAAAGATTTTTGGAAGAGGTTGTTGGAGAGAGTTTTTAGGAAGGTGAATTTAGGGAGTGTTCTTAGAAAGGGATTTTAAAGAGGAGTTTTGGAAAGTTTGAAAAAGGGAATTTTGAAAAATAGATCTTGGAAGGGAGTTTTTGAAAACAATTTTTGAGAGGAGAGTTTTAGAAAAGTATGTTGAAAGAGAGATTTTTAGGAAGAGAGATTTAGAAAAAGAATTTTTAGAAGGTATAAAAACATCTCACTTTCCTAAAGCGATTCTAGCCATAAGAGAGCTAGAACCACTTTAAGAAAGTGGTTTTGAAAACAAGGTTTGAAAATATAGACCAAATGGTCACTTTTAATATGACACTTTCCTAAAGCAACGCTAGCCATGGAAAGGCTAGAATCACCCTAGAATTGTGGTTTTGAAAATAAGTTTTTGAAAAAGAGATTTTGATGAAATTTTGAAAAACAACTTTGAAAACGAGTTTTGAAAGATGCGAGATTATGATATGCACAACGCAATTTGGGGTCGTGAACATACAAGGTTAAGGCTTCACCACATAATCAAGGGGGCCGGCCCCACGTGGTCTTTGGTTAGACTAGAAGAAAGCCCCCGACACGGTGACTCTCCAATAGTCCAATCCTACACATGAATCGAGAATCCCCTTGTTTCAAGCATGCAAAGAAAGGGGGGAAAGAGATGGGGGATTAAAATAGAGAAAACCCAAGTGGGTTGGAGAGAGAAGAGAGAGGGGGGAAGTGCAGAAAATTAAATAGGGAGCCTACCTTGTTTCTTGTTTATTTTGCGCGCCGTGCAGTCTTCGGTCTTCGGTCTTTGGTCTTGATCTTCACCCTCAGTCTTCAAGGATTGCCTTCAAGCTTTGAATGGCTGCTCTTCAAGTCTTGAGAGAGTGGTTGAAGGCTAGTGTTTGAGTGTATAGGGGTGTGTATGAGTGCATAGGAGGCTAGGGTTTGTGTATAGTGGCTAGGGTTTGGAAAACCTAGGGAGGCTAGGGTTTTTGGAGGTGCTCGAGCTCTGTGTATCAAATTGTGTGATTTGTAGGTTAAGTTTGCAGACCCTTTTCACGTTGATCGAGGCTCTGTATTTATAGAAGTTGGACAAGCCTAGCGCTTGTTGCAGTGGCGCCAGGGCGAATTTTACACTGGCGCCACTAGTAGTGGCGCCAGGCCATTTTTTGGCTTGCAGTGGCACCAACCATTTAGGAAACAATTAAGGTCGGCAAGCAACGTATCTTTGACTAGATTTGGGCACCTGTACTAGTGACTACCATGTAAACTTTAGCCTGGCTTCACTAGGAGTGACTCCAGAAAGTCCGAGAATGATTTGAAGGAGCCGGGAGTGACCCGGAAAGCTGGAAATGAGCAGGAACACTTGAAATAGTGTCCTGGAGGTATTTGACTTGAAAAGTGAGGATAAGATGTGTCGGAAAGGTCGACCGGGCCTTTAGGGGCAAAACGGTCAATCGGACTAGGAAACTGCCGGGGCGAACCCGGATTGTCCCGAAAAAAGACTTGGGATCTGGAAACATTATTTAGAATGTTTCCAGAGGTTTCCGGTTTGATTTCCAGGGCCGGCGTGGTCGGAAATGGAGGCCGGCCCACCAGGGGCAAAACGGTCATTTTGCACCGGGTTTGCCGGAACTGACTCGGAATGGTCCGAAAAGGTAAAGGAAGGTCGAGAACACTATAAAAAGTATTCTCGGGACATTACCGGTTTGATACCCAGAGCCGGTGTGGTCGAAAAAGGAAACCGGCCCTCCAGGGGCAAAATGGTCATTTTGTACCGGGTTGGCCGGAACTGACTCGGAATGGTCTGGAAAGGTAAAGGAAGGTCGAGAATACTATAAAAAGTATTCTCGGGGCATTACCGGTTTGATACCCAGAGCCGGTGTGGTTCCCGGGGCATTCGGATGCTTAGGGGCAAAATGGTCATCTTGACCGAAAAGTCTCGGAAAAGGCCCTAAGGGTAGTCTGGTTATTTTTCACCGAAGTGAGCTAACAAACATGGGTATTGACCTAGGTGTTGAGTATTTTCGCTACTCGGACGGGGTTGACGATTTGAGAGTATTTTCGCTACTCCAACGGCTTTGTGAGTATTTCCGCTACTCTAACGGTTCTGTGAGTATTTCCGCTACTCTAACGGCTCTGTGAGTATTTTTGCTACTCTAACGGTTGAGTATTTCAGCTACTCGGATGGCTCTGTGAGTATTTCCGCTACTCTAATGGTTGTGTGAGTAGTTTTGCTACTCGGACCGTCTCGAGGAATAAACTGTCTCGAGAGAGGGATTAGAAAGGGGTCTTACCATCTCCGAAGAGACGTGCCTGGGTTGGAACCGTCTCGAGGAATAAACTATCTCGAGAGAGGGATTGGAAAGGGGTCTTACAGACTCCGAAGAGACGTACCTGGGTTTCGAGTGTTTCCGCCACTCTAACGGTGTTGTGAGTGTTTCCGCCACTCTGACGGTTTTGTAAGTGTTTCCACCACCCTAATGGTTTTGTGAGTGTTTCCGCCACCCTAACGGTTTTTGTGAGTGTTTCCGCCACCCTAACGGTTTTGTGAGTAGTTTCGCTACTCGGACCGTCTCAAGGAATAAACTGTCTCGAGAGAGGGATTGAAATTGGAATAAGAAAGGACAATGCCCCTAAGGGCATTTTGGTCATTTTGCCTCTATTTGGGCCTAACAGGCCCGCGAAGCGATGAAAAGATGGAATTTGGACTAGAGGATTGGTTTCGATTGGAATATGTCCATAATGACTTGAAAACAAGTCTGGACGGAGTGTAGACTGCCGAGCGGTCAAAAATGGGGTGCTTACACTTTAAATATAGCACTTTTCTAAAGCAACCCTAGCCATGGAAAGGCTAGAATCACCCTAGGATTGTGATTTTGAAAACAAGTTTTGAAAAAGAAGATTTTGATATAATTTTGAAAACAAGTTTGAAAACAACTTTTGGAAGAATGCAAGAATCATGATATGCACAATGCAAATTTGGGGTCGTGAACATACAAGGTTAAGGCTTCACCACATAATCGAAGGGGCCAAACCCATGTGGTCTTCGGTTAGACTAAAAGAAAGCCCCCGACACGGTGACCCTCCAATAGTCTAATCCTACACATGGACCGGGAGTCCCCTTGTTTCAAGCATGCAAGGGGGGGGGGGGGGGGGAAAGAGATGGGGGATTAAAATAGAGAAAACCCAAGTGGGTTAGGAGAGAGAAGAGAGAGGGGGGAAGTGCGAAAATTTAAATAAGAAGCCTACCTTGTGTCTTCTTTATTTTGCTTAGCTTTGCGCGCTTTGCTTTGTTTATCTTGCTTCAATCTTCACTTCAATCTTCAAGGGTTCGTCTTCAATCTTCAAACCTTTAGATTGCAGCCCTTCAAGTTTTCAAAGGAGGGTTGGAGGCCAGTGTATAAGTGTATGAGAGTGTATCGGAGTGTATAGGAGGCTAGGGTTTAGCTAGGGTTTGGAAAACTTAGAGAAGCTAGGGTTTTGGGAGTGTACGAGCTCTGTATATTGAGAATTAGGGTTTTTAAATTAAGTTTGTAGACCTCCTTCACGTTGGAAGAGGCCCTGTATTTATAGAGATAGGATAGACCTGGCGCCTGTTGCAGTGGCGCTAGGCCAAACTTCCTCTTGGCGCCACTAGGAGTGGCGCCATGCCATTTCTTGGCTTGGCGCCACTAGCAGTGGCGCCAGCCAGTTAGGAAAGTTTTAAGGTCGGTAAGCACCATATCTTTGGAAGATTTGGGCGCCTGTACTAGTGACTACCATGCAATTTTTAGCATGGCTTCACTAGGAGTGACTCCGAAAAGTCCGGGGATCAATTAAAGAGGCCAGGAATGACCCAAAGATCTGAAAAGGGGCTAGAATACTTAGAATAGTGTCGAAGAGGTATTTGACTTAAAAAAATGAGGATAGGATGTGTGGGAAGGATTGATCGGGCCGTTAAGGGCAAAACGGTCAATCAAGCCGGAAAGCTGCCGGGACGGACCTGGAAAAAGACTCGAGATTTGGAAACATTATTCAATATGTTCCCAAAGGCTTACCGGTTTGATACTCAGAGCCGGTGTGGTTGGAAAAGGCGACTGGCCCTCTAGGGGCAAAACGAACATTTTACACCGGGTTTGCTGGAACTAACTTGGAATGATCTGAAAAGATAACGAAAGGTTGAGAACACTATAAGAAACATTCTCGGGAAGCTATCGGTTTGATAGCCAGGGCCGGTGTGGTTCCCGAGGTATTCGAATGCCTAGGGGCAAAATGGTCATCTTGTCCGAAAAGTCTCAAAATTGGCCCGAAACTGATTAGAAGGCACCTAATCATGTCGGATTACCTTTAAGACAATCTTGGAAGGTTGGACTTACCGTTCTGAGGATTCAAATGTGTTCTCGAGAAATGTGCCAAAAAATAGCCGTAGGGGCAGTTTGGTCATTTTTCATCGAAGTGGGCTAGCAGGCACAGGAATTGACCTGGGTTTTGAGTGTTTCCGCCACTCTGACAGCGGTCACGTGATACAGAAGTTTGTTGGCAATTCCCTATATCGACCTGTTTGTGAGTATTTCCGCTACTCTAACGGTTGCGATGTTTGCGAATATTTTCACTACTCTGACGGTTCGCGATCATTCCTGAGACTGCCTGATCTCAGGAAGTTGCTAAAGGAACTTAGCACCTGAGAATCAACTTTCTCAAAAGGCGTGCCTAAACGTACGTATCTGCATTGGTGAGCTAGCAGGCGCCAAAGGTGGATCGTTCTACCATCTAGGGGACTTGGGGTCTCGTCCCGGTCAACAGGCTTAAAGGGACTTACCATTCCGAAGAGATTTTCTTCGAAAAACATGTCAGACCGTCTCGAGGAATCAACTGTCTCGAGAGAGGGATTGGAATTGGAATTGGACTTGGAAAGGGGACTTACCGTCTTCGGAAAAACGTGTCTAATGGAATTAGAAAGGAGACTTACCGCCTTCGAAAAGACACGCTTGATTTGGAATTGGAAAAGGGACTTACTATCTTCGGAGAGACGCGCCTAATTTTGAATTGAAAAGGGGACTTACCATTTTCGGAAAAATGCGCCTAATTTGGAATTAGAAAGGGCGATGTCCCCAGGGGCATTTTGGTGATTTTGCCTCCATTTGGGCCTGGTAGGGCCCGCGTAGCAATGAATTGACGGGATTAGACGTAGAAAGTTAATTTGGATTGAAATATGCCCACAATAACTTCAACACAAGTCTGGACGGAGTGGAGACCGCTGAGCGGTCTAAAATGGGGTGCTTACAAGACCAAAATAGAGATATTTTCAAAAAAGGCTTAAATATTTCCAAAGGTTACCAAACAAGCTATTTTCTTAAAAATCGTCTCTTGAGGAAGTTTTTCAAAACTTTTTTCAAAAACCTTAAGAGTAATGGATTGTGCTTAGTTTTAGCTAACTTAACTCACCTTAAACAAGTTAGGTGGTGACTCCAAATATTTTTCCAAAAGCCCCTAATCAAATCAATTTCTAATTCAAATTTAGTCCCACTCGTTTTTCTAGAGGGATGAGTTGTAACAACAGATCACTATATTTTTCTCACTTATCTTTTTCGGGTGCAAAAAATTGAGGCGCGACAGCTGGCGACTCTGCTAGGGACGCTTAGAGGGTTAGATCATTGTCATATCTCTTCACCCTCACCCATTTGGAGTCTTTAATTAATTTGTTCAATTCTATCCACTTTAAAACTTTCAAAATCAGGCTTTTCCAAGTTGTTTTAAAAAATATGTCATAGCATGCATTCAATTACATTCACTTATTCAATCATGCATTAAGTTCATCATTCAAGTACTAACTTTTGCATATTTATTTTTGTAGGTGGACTTTGTAAGCACCCCATTTTTTACCGCTCGGTAGTCTACACTCCGTCCAGACTTGTTTTCAAGTCATTGTGGGCATATTCCAATCGAAACCAATTCTCTAGGTCCAAATCCTGTCTGTCCATCGCTTCGCGGGACTGTCAGGCCCAAATAGAGGCAAAATGACCAAAATGCACTTAGGGGCATTGTCCTTTCCTTTCCAATCCCTCTCTCGAGACAGTTTATTCCTCGATACGGTTCCATTCCAAGCACGTCTCTTCGAAGATGGTAAGACCCCTTTCCAATCCCACTCTCGAGACAGTTTATTCCTCGAGACAGTTCCAGTCCAGGCGCGTCTCTTCGGAGACGGTAAGACCGCTTTCCAATCCCTCTCTCGAGACAGTTTATTCTTGGAGACAGTTCCAATCCAGGCACGTCTCTTCGGAGACGGTAAGACCCCTTTCCAATCCCACTCTCGAGACAGTTTATTCCTCTAGACGGTTCCAATCCAGGCACGTCTCCTCGAAGATGGTAAGACCCATTTCCAATCCCTCTCTCGAGACAGTTTATTCCTCGAGACGGTCCGAGTAGCGAAACTACTCACAAAACCGTTAGAGCAGCGGAAATACTCACAAAACCGTTAGAGTAGTGAAAATACTCACAAATAGGTCGATATAGGGAATTGGCAACAAATCCCTGTGTCACGACGACCGCCGTTAGAGTAGCGGAAATACTCACAAATAGGTCGATATAGGGAATTGGCAACAAATCCCTGTGTCACGACGACCGCCGTTAGAGTGGCGGAAACACTCAAAACTCAGGTCAACACCAGTGTCTGTTAACCCACTTTGGTGAAAAATGATCGAACTATCCTTTGGACCTTTTCCGAGGCTTTCCGGTCATGATGACCATTTTGCCCCTAGGCATCCAAATGCCCTGGGAACCACACCAGCTCTAGGTATCAAACCGGTAACCTCCTGAGACTACTTTTTATAGTATTCTCAACCTCGTTTTACCTTTCCGGATCATTCCGAGTCAGTTCCGGCCAACCCGGTACAAAATGACCGTTTTGCCCCTGGTGGGCCAGTCTCCTTTTCCGACCACACCGGCTCTGGGTATCAAACCGGTAACCTCCTGAGACTACTTTTTATAGGGTTCTCAACCTCCCCTTACCTTTTTGGATCTTTCCGAGTCAGTTCCGGCCAACCCGGTGCGAAATGACCATTTTACCCCTAGTGAGCCGGTCTCCTTTTCCGACCACGCCGGCTTTGGAAATCAAACCGGCAACCTCTGGGAACATTCTAAATAATGTTTCCAGAACCCAAGTCTTCTTCCGGGACAATCCGAGTTCGCCTCGGCAGCTTCCCAGTCCGATTGACCGTTTTGCCCCTAAAGGCCCGGTTAACCTTTCCGACACATTTTGTCCTCACTTTTCAAGTCAAATACCTCCAGGACACTATTTTAAGTGTTCTTGCTCCTTTCCGGCCTTCCGGGTCATTCCCGGCTCCTTCAAATCATTCCTGGACTTTCCAGAGTCACTCCTAATAAAGCCAGGCTAAGAATTGCATTGTAGTCACTAGTACAGACGTCCAAATCTAGTCAAAGATACGTTGCTTGCCGACCTTAAACCTTTCCTAATTGGCTGGCGCCACTACAAGCCAAGAAATGGCCTGGCGCCACTCCTAGTGACGCTAGTGTAAAGTTTGCCCTGGGGCCACTGTAACAGGCGCCAGGTTTATCCTCCTTCTATAAATACAGAGCCTCATTCAACGGAAAAGGGTCTGCAAACTTAACCTAAGAATCCTATATTTCGATATACAGAGTTCGAGCATCTCCAAAAACCCTAGTTTCCTTAGGTTCTCCAAACCCTAGCCACCATACACAAACCCTAGCCTCCTATAAACTCATACACACCCCCATACACTCGTACCCTAGCCTTCAACCATCTTTTGAAGACTTGAGGAACTACAACCTGAAGCTTGAAGACAACTCTTGAAGACGGAAGACAAAGATCAAGACCGAAGACCGAAGACTGCACGGCGCACAAAATAAAGAAGACATACGGTAGGCTTTCTCTTTAATTTTATGTACTTCCCCCTCTCTCTTCTCTCTCCAACCCACTTGGGTTTTCTCTATTTTAATCCCCCATCTCTTTCCCCCCCTTTCTTTGCATGCTTGAAACAAGGGGATTCCCAGTCCATGTGTAGGATTGGGCTATTGGAGAGTCACCGTGTCGGGGCTTTCTTCTAGTCTAACCAAAGACCACGTGGGTCCGGCCCCCTTGATTATGTGGTGAAGCCTTAACCTTGTATGTTCACGACCCCAAATTGCATTGTGCATATCATAATCTTGCATCTTCCAAAAACCGTTTTCAAAGTTATTTTTCAAAACGTTTTCAAACTTGTTTTCAAAATTGCATCAAAATCTCTTTTTCAAAAACATGTTTTCAAAACCACAATTCTAGGGTGATTCTAGCCTTTCCATGGCTAGGGTTGCTTTAGGAAAGTGTTACATTAAAAGTGACCTTTTTGGTCTATATTTTCAAATCTTATCGTTTTCCAAAACCACTTTCTTAAAGTGGTTCTAGCCCTCTTATTGCTAGAATCACTTTAGAGAAGTAAGACGTTTTTATACTTTCCAAAACTCTCTCTCTTTTCAAAAATCTCTTCCTAAAAATCTCTTTTTCAACATACTTTCCTAAAACTCTCATCTTCGAAATTGTTTTCAAAAACTCCTTCCCAAAATCTGTGTTTCAAAACTCTCTTTTTCAACTCCTCTCCAAAATCTTTTCTTCAAAATCCACTTTCTAAAAACGTTCCCCACAATTCTTTCCAAAAACCCTCTACCCAAAATTTTTCTTCTAGAAACTCTCCTCTAGGATCTTCTTTCCAAAATCTACGATTCTAAAAATGCACTTTCCAAAACTCCTTCTCTTTAAAATGTTTTTCCAAAAACTCCCTCTTCAAATTCACTTTCCAAAAGTTCCTCCCTAGGACTCCCTTCTAGAAAACCTTCGTTTCCAAAAACGCATTTTCTAAAAACTCTTTTCTTAGAGCCCAAGTCAAGCCTTAGAGCCTACAATTAGGAAACCCTAATTTTCTTTCCAAAAACATGATTTTCAAACTTTGCCCCAAACATAGGTTTCCAAAATCTCTTGTTTTCACGTCCAAATTATACACGTTTCCAAAACCTCTTTTCTACATCAAAACTATGATTTTCCAAATCTAGGGTTTTTAGAATCTCCTTTTCAAATCCTTACCAAATCCTATCTTCCCTTTAGGAAACCGAATCAAATCTCCCCGTTTAGGAAACTAGATCCCGTCCTCCGTTTTTGGAAACAAAAATCAAATCTTTTCTTTTAGAAACCAAATCCAATCCCTTCCTAATCTAAACCTTTTTTAATTCAATACCTTCCTAAACCATAAGCTTCCTAAACCATAAGTTTCCTAAACCTAAACTCTAAATCTTTCCTTAAATTTCAAAATCCAACTCTTTCTTAATTCAAATATTTCCTAATCTTCTCCTTTCCTAAATCTTAAGTTTCCAAAACTTGAACGTAAAAATCTTTCCTAAATTTTAAAACTCAACTTTTAAATCTTTCCTAATTCAACCCTTTCCTAATTCTACCATCTTTTCAAATCTTAATTTCTTAAACCTAAGTTTTCAAACCTTTCCTAAACTCAAGCCTTTCCTAATTTCAAGACTTTCTAAAATTCAAACTCTAAAACTTTCTAAATCCTAAACTTTCTAAACTTCAAATCTTTCTAAAATTCTAAGCTTCCTAAATTCAAAACTTTCTTAAGTTAAATCTTTCTAAACCCAAATCTTTCTAAACTCTAAACTTTCCAAAACTTCAACATCTTTCCAAATCTAAGACTTTTCTAAACTCAAAGCTTTCTTAATTTAAGACTTTCTTAAGTCGAGACTTTCTTAATTCAAACATTTCCTAAATTGAAAACTTTCCTTTTTTAAACCTTTCCAAAACGAAACTTTCTTATTTTCAAAACTTCCTTGTTTTCAAAACTTCCCACTTTCAAAACTTCCCTTTTTCAAAACATTCTAAAATTCAAAACTTTCTTAACTTGAAACTTTCTAAATTCTAAGTCTTTCCTAAATTAAACTTTTCCTAATTCAAAACATTTCTAAATTCAATACTTTCCCATCTCAAAACTTTCCTAAAAAAACTTTCCTAAACCTAAAACTTTCCAAAAATGAAACTTTCCAAAAATAACATTTTCCTAATTCGAAACTTTCCTAATCCAAATCTTTCCTAAATTCCAAGCTTCCAAATCTTTCCAAATCTTCCAAATCCAACATTCCAATCCAATCTTTCTTAATCTCAAGTCTAAGTTTCCTAAACCTCCTTCTTCCCAAAACCAAGTCTTTCCAAAATCAATCTTTCCAAAACAAGTCCAATCTTCTTAATTTCAATTTCCAATCTCCTCTTCTAATCTCAAATCAAATCCAATTTTCAATTCAATCTCTTTCTTCCAATCCAATCTCTCTCTTCAAATCAATCTCTTTTCAATCGGACTCTTGTTCGAACTACGACTGACCTGATTCCCCCAAAGGGATACGTAGGCAACCTTCATAGGTGTGGTCACAAAACTTTTCAAACTTTCAATTCCACCCTCATGGGTGCGATTTTCAAAATCTTTTCAAATCTCAAATTCCCATCTACTTTCAAACTTCCAATTTCAAATTTCTATTTCCAAATTTTTAAACTTTCCAATTTCAATTCCATCTCTTCAAATCTATTTTCAAATCAAATCAATTTTAAGTCAATCTCTTTTCAAATCTATTTTTCAATTCTCATTCCTTACACTTGCATACCATGCATCATGTTAGTTTTCAAACATTGTTTTTCAAAGTGGATAAGATTGGACATGGGTTAATTAAAGACTCTCATAGGTGAACCTAGGGTAGATTGACATGTAGGTACCAAAAGGACGGGGTAGGTTGATAGCTTAGTGCGTCTTCCCTACACGTAACCAACCTCCGAACTTAGGATCACTGATTTCAAAGACCAAAAAGGAGTTATTTTTCTAAAAAGGGCTAAATATTTTCCAAAGGTTGCCAAACAACCTATTTTCCTAAAAAACCCTCTCTTGAGGATGTTTTCCAAAATCCTTTTTCAAAAACCCTAAGTGTAGTCTTCGGATTATCCTTAGTTTTTAGGTGACCTAACTCACCTTAATCAAGTTAAGTGGCGACTCCAAATGTTTTTCAAAAGCCCTTTATTCAAACCTGTTTTCAATTCAAACCTAGTCGCACTCATTCTTCTAGGAGGGTGAGTTCTAACGAGAGAGTACAACATTTTTCCCGCTTGGGTGAGTATTCCTCGAGTGCGAAAAATCTGGGCGCGACAGACCTTTGTTCACATTTTGTTTCATGTTAACTGTTATGTATGTCATGAATGTATGGAATGGATAGGATGGAAGGGAGTTGTTGGATCCTTTCCTCCATTTTTTAAAATTTCACACACACACTGCACGTGTACAAGCATTTGCATACTTGCATTCTTACCTGAAATATCCCTTCTAGTTAGAAGGGGGAACATTGTATTGGTTGTGGGCAAGATGTTGTGTCAGTTTCTTCGCCTACGGCCTCTTGATGGTTCCCCTGCTCGAATCACCAACCGATCATGGCACCAACATCATGCTCCTGTAGACACCATGCATAGCCAAACCTTTACCGGATTTAAGACAAACACACCATTTTCAAAACAGTGGAGGAAAGGCCGATTGCTTTACTTTCCTTTAAACTTGTCTATTCCTATTATTATAATGCTTATATTCCTGCTGTTATAATGCCTATCTAACTGCTCATGCATCCATGTTTACTTTACAAATGCATTCTCTCTCTCTCTCTACTCTATGCATTCATGTTCATGCATTCAATATTCCATGTCAAGACAAGAATTTCAAAGTAACTCAAGTCATTGCATTTTCATGCATATGATCAATCCAAAGAGAGTGACACTAAGTTCATTCTCCCTTGCATTAAACCTACTAAAATTCTAAGGGTTCCCACGTAACCCTAAGAGGGGCCCCACTCCCTCTATGCTCACAAAGATAGGATTGCCAAGAAGACAAGGGGTAATCAAACAAGGTCTCTCAGCCACCTCATCAACATCAAAGAAGGCGAATCCAAAGACTCAAGGGTAGTTTAGGATCTCAAATGTAAAACTAGATAGGTGGAAGTCCCAAGGAAATTGTTCCCGCTCCCCCTATTACATGTATTCCAATTTCATTGTATTTAACCTCCAAAGATTAATATGCTACTTTTATTTCTCATGAATGAATGTATGTTTATCGCGCCCAGAATTTTCGCACTCGAGGAATACACACAAAAGCAGAAAAAATACTGTACTCTCTCGTTAGAACTCATCCTCCTAGAAGAATGAGTGCGATTAGGTTCGAATTGAAAATTGGTTTGAATAAAGGGCTTTTGGAAAACAATTTGAAGTCGCCACCTAACTTGATTAAGGTGAGTTAGGTCACCTAAAAACTAAGTACAATCCGAAGACTAAACTTAGGGTTTTTTAAAACAATTTTGAAAATACTTCCTCAAGAGAGGGTTTTTAGGAAAACAGGTTGTTTGGTAACCTTTAAAAAATATTTAAGCCCTTTTTTAAAAATAACTCCATTTGGTCTTTGAAAACAGTGATCTAGGTTCGGAGGTTGGTTATGTGTAGGGAAGATGCACTAAGCCATCACCCTACCCCGCCCTTGTGGTACCTACATGTCTATTCACCCTAGATTCATCCATTAGAGTCTTCGATTAACAAATGTCAAAACTATCCACTTTAGAAAAGAATGTTTAAAAGAATGATGCATGATATGCTAGTGCAAGAATAAGATTTGATTTGGAAATAGATTTGAAAAGAACTTGATTTGATTTGGAAAAGAGATTTGAAAAGATAGATTTGATTTTGAAATAAAGTTTTAGAGATGGGAAATAGAGATTTGGAAATAGATCATGGAATTGGAAACTTGAAAAAGGTTGTGGAATTGGAGATTTGAAAAAGGTTGTGGAAATAAAAGCTTGAAAAAGGTTGTGACCGTACCCATGAGGGTTGCTCACATATCCTTTTGGAGGAATCAGGTCAGTCATAATTCGGACAAGAGTTCGATTGAAAATAGAAGATTTGATGCGAAAAAGAGTTTTGATTGGAAAAATGAGTTTGATTGGAAATTAGAATTTGGAATAAGAAATATTAGACTTTGATTTGGAAAGATAGAACTTGAAAGAAGGATTTGGACGTGTTTTGGAAAGATTAAGGTTTAGGAAACCTAGACTTAGGAAGATAGGATTTAGGAATGACTTGAGTTTTAAGAAAGATTGGACATGAATGTTAGACTTGGAAGATTAGGGAATGATTGGATTTAGGAAAGATTCGAATGGGGGAAGTTTCAAAATAAGAAAGTGTCATTTTAGGAAAATTCCATTTTAGGAAAGTTTCAAAATTGGAAAGTTTTCGTTTTAGGAAGGCTTTTGAAATAAGAAAAGTTTTGAATTAAAAAAGTTTCAAATTAGAAAAGAATTAAAATTAAAAAGTTTTGAAATTGGAATGTTTTGAAATAGGAAAGTTTAAAATTTAAGAAAGAGTTGATTTTTGGAAAGATTTGAATTAGGAAAAGTTTAGTTTAAGAAAGATTTGAAGTTTGGAAAGTTTAGAGTTTTAGAAAGTTTTGGATTTGAAAAGGTTTGAAATTTAGAAAGTTTAGAATCTTAGAAAGATTCGAAGTTAAGTTTTAGAAATACTTGAAATTAAGAAATGTTTGAGTTTAAGAAAGATTTGAAGATTTAGATTTGGAAAGTTGAAATTTTGAAATGTATGGAATTAGGAAAGGTTGGAATCGTGCAAGATTTGGAAGTTTAAAGTTTAAGGAAAGATTTAAAAGTTCAAGTTTTGAAAACTTAAGGTTTACGAAAGTATGAGATTAGGAAGGAGTGGATTAGGAAAGGCTTAAACTAGGAAGGATTGAGATTCCTATTTTCTAAAACAAAAGAATGGATTTTATTTATAAAAAGAGATGGTTTGATTTTATTTCCGAAAACAGAGAATGGGATCTAGTTTCCTAGATGGGGAGATTGGATTTGGTATGAATTTGGAAGATGAAGTTTTAGAAATCCTAGATTTGGAAAACTATAGTTTTGATGTAGAAAATTGATTTTGGAAACTTATGATTTAGATGTAAAAAGAAGATTTTGAAAACCTAGGTTTTGAGGCAAGATTGGAAATCATGTTTTAAGCAAGGAGATTAGGGTTTCCTAATCGTTGGCTCTAGGGCTTGGCTTAGACTCTAAAGAAAGAGATTTTTGAAAAGTAGAATTTTTGGAAATAATTTTTCTAAAAAAGAGTTTTTTGGAAAGAGTTTTTACGAATGAAACTTAGGGAGTGTTTTTAGAAAGTAAATCTTTGAAGAGAGCTTTTTGGAAAGGAGTCTGAAAAGAGTTTTGGAAAATAGATTTTTGAAGAGAATTTTTAGAAAACAATTTTGGAAATGAGATTGAAGAGAGTTTTTAGAAAGTATGTTGAAAAAGAGATTTTTTAGAAAGAGAGATTTGAAAAGAGAGTTTTGGAAAGTCCATAAAAATATCTCACTTTCCCTAAAATGATTCTAACCATAAGAAGGCTAGAACCATTCTAAGATAGTGGTTTTGAAAATAACAATGTTTTGAAAATGTAGACCATATTAGTCAATTTAAATGTAATACTTCCCTAAAGCAACCCTAGCCATGGAAAGGCTAAAATTATATTAGGATTGTGGTTTTGAAAATAGGTTTTGAGGAAGAAAATTTTGATGCAAGTTTGAAAATAATTTTAATGCAAGTTTTGAAAACAAGTTGGAAAACGAATTTTAGAGGAATGCAAGATCATGATATGCATAATGCAAGTTGGGGTCGTGAACATACAAGGTTAAGGCTTTACCACATAATTAAGGGGGCCGAGCTCACGTGGTCTCCAGTTAGACTAAGAGAAAGCCCCTGACACGGTGACTTTCAATAGCCTAATCCTACACATGGACCGGGAAGTCTCTTGTTTCAAGCATGCAAGAAAGGGGGGGAAGAAGATGGGGGATTAAAATAGAAGAAAACCCAAGTGGGTTCAGAGAGAGAAGAGAGAGGGGTAAGTTGCGTAAACGTAAATAGGAAGCCAACCTTGTGTCTTCTTTATTACCTTTGTTTTACTTGCTTGCTTTGCTTCGGTCCTTGCTTCACTTTGCGTTAATCTTCAAAGGCTTGTCTTGATCTTCGGTAGCTTTGGGTTGCAGCACTTCAAGTCTTCAATGGAGCCCTTGGAAGCTAGTATAGAAGTGTATATGAGTGTATGGGAGCTAGGGTTTGTGTGTGGAGGCTAGGATTTAGGGCAACCTAAAGAACACTAGGGTTTAGGGAGGATACGAGCTCTGTATATTGAAGAGGGGAGTTTTTAGACTGAGTTTACGGACCTTTTTTACACTGGACAAGGCTTTGTATTTATAGAGAGAGGAATCACCTAGCGCCTGTTGCAGTGGCACCAGGCCAAAATTTGGCATGGCGCCAGCCACTTAGGAAAGTTTTAAGGTCAGCAAGCAACGTATTTTCAGAAGATTTGGGCGCCTGTACTAGTGACTACCATGCAATTTTAGCCTAACTTCACTAGGAGTGACTCCGAAAAGTCCGAAAAATATTTGAAAGGGTCGGGAATGGCTCAGAAGGCCGAAAAGAGACAGGAACCCTTAGAACAGTGTCTCGGGGTTAGTATACTTAAAAAATGATGACAAGATGTATTCAAAGGGTTGACCGGCCCATTAGGGGTAAAAAGGTCAATTGGGACAGAAAGTTGTCTGGATGGACTCGAAATATCCCGAAAGAAGATTGGAAGTCTGGAAACATTAACTAGAATGTTCTAGGAGTTTACCAGTTTGATACCCAGAGCCGGTGTGGTCGGAAAAGGAGACCGACCCACTAGGGGCAAAATGGTCATTTTGCATCAGGTTTGCCAGAACTGACTCAAAATGGTCCAAAAAGATAACAGAAAGTTGGGAATACTATTAAAAAGCATTCTCGGGAGGTTACCGGTTTGATACCTAGAGCCGGTGTGGTTCCCCGAGCGTTCAGATGCCTAGGAGCAAAATGGCCATCTTGACCGGAATGTTCAGAATTGGCCCAAAACTGACTGGAAGGTACTTAAACATGCCAGATTGTCTTTAAGATAATCCTGGAAGGATAGACTTATCGTTCTGAGGACTTAGGTACTGTCTTGAGAAACATGCCAAAAATGGCCCTAGGGGCAGTTTGGTCATTTTTCACTAAAGTAGGCTACCAGGCACCAATGTTGACCTGGGTTTTGAGTGTTTCTATCACTCTGACGGTGGTCTTGTGATATAGGGGTTTGCTGGCAATTCCTTGTATTAACCTGTTTACAAGTGTTTCCACCACTCTGGCGGTTGCAATGTTTACGAGTATTTCCGTTACTCTAATGGGTTGCGATCATTCCAGAAACTGCTTAATCTCTGGAAGCTGCTAGGTGGACTTAGAACCTGAGGAATCAACTTTCTCAAAAGGTGTGTTAAAATGGACATTGCTTCATTGGCGGGCTACCAGGCGCCAAAGGTGGACCGCTCTACCATCTCGGGGACTTGGGGTCTCGTCCCAGTCGAAGGGTTTGAAGGGACTTACCGTTCCGAAGAGTTCACTCAGAAATGTACAGGATAGGATGGACTTACCACATCGAGGAATCAACTTTCTCGAGTGTGCCAGATTTAATTGGAAGTCGAATTGGAATTGGACTGGAAAAGGGGACTTACCGCATTCGAAAAAACGTGCCCATTGGAATTGGACCGAACAATACCCTCAAGGGCATTTTGGTCATGAGGCCTCTATTTAGGCTCAATGGGCCTACGAAGCGATCGATTAACGGGATTAGACTTAGAAAATTGAGTTGACTCAGAATATGTCTATATTGACTTGAATATAAGTTTGGACGGACTGGAGACTGGAGACTTGCGAGCGGGCAAAAATGGGTTGATTACAATGTTCTCACTCAACAGTAAGGTATCTGCATACAAGGGCAAGCCCCCTATCTCCAAAGAAAAGTGAGCCAAAATGCATCATGCTTTGTCCCCCTCTCAAAATAGGGGCACCCCTAGAACATACATTGCATAAAAACTTTTAAAACAAGATACTAACTTATCTATTATTTTTTGTCTTCTATCCTCCCCCCTCATCTCCAAGTACCAAGAAAATGAAAGCAGAAGCAAGATGATAATGGGGTTTTTTCAATCATTCATTTACTGTTATCATACTACTCATATGTTCACTTCCATTATGATTATGCATCCATATCCATTCCGCGACAAGAGTTCCAAAAAACTTAAGTTATTGTATTCTCATGCATATAATCAACCATAGAGAGAAAGGAGCAATCCAATCTCATGGTAATCGAACCTACCACAACTCCTAAGGGTTCTTCAACCCTAAGGATTTATGGCATGCATAGAATCATATTTCAAGAGAGGCCCAAATCTCTCTCCGGCCATAGAAGCGAGGTATCCCAAACAAAGAAACATCAACAGGCCCATGCCAAAGTGGTATTGTATTACATAAGGGGCAAAACCCTGTCTCCAAAACGGACACAACATTATGCCTAGATTCCCTCAAGGAAGGGACCTCCATAGGACACGCATTGCATAAAACCTCCAACTCCACATGCTGACTGCATTTTGTTTTTCTTTTCCTTTTTTTAGGTCAAAGAGCATAATTGAACTCATGGAACCCTTCTAACATTTAGCCTAATTCAAACTCATGCAAAGGATAAGCCTGGTTATTGGAAGAGGCCGAACCTACATTAAGGAGTAAGAAGAACTAACCATCCATCTACAAGACGTTCACACCATGTCGTGACAATCACCATTTGCAAAGTTTTTTCAAACTTGTGCATTGTCATAACAGGATCCTTTAACTTCCAAATGCATGCCAAACCTTGTAAAAGATCTGTTAAATCACCCTCCATTGTCTGGTGATACACCTAGCAAATGGAGCACCAAGGAGGTTGGTATAGCCCCAAAACCCTATTAAGGGTTCTCACCCAAAAGGTCCACAAGAAAAAGGAGGTTTCCACAATATTCGTTTATTTTCTTTCCATCTTTCTATTCCTTGCATATCTTATTTAAATGAACACTGCATGTCATGCAATCATACTTTGAAATGATAAAGAAGTAGTTCTCAGCTTTTTTTCCCTTTGTCTCATACTCTTGTGGATTATTATTGTGTTTAGGGATTCTTCCTTATTTTGTAATGACTCGACTCGAAGGATAAGATAGCATGGGCAATCCATTCAATGGGGTTTAAAACCTTCGAGAGAAAAACAGAGGTGAGAGATAGGAGGAAGAAAGATTCAAAAAAGAAGTGTAGAGTTTATTGAAGAGGCGACACTTGAGTAATATCCTGGCTAAGAGATGGGCAACCGAGTCCTCAAAATGATGAGAAGGCATTGTTCTATTTATCCAAAAAGAAATAAACACTACCCTTTGCTCAGCTTACTAGAGCCACAAGTGATTTCTATTCAGATATCCCCAAACCAAAAACCATCCTCCACATTGGGGTAAGCACGGAGTAGTTGATTTGATAACAAATGTAGGGGTTCACTAGCAAAAACACACCATCTCTAGAAGTATTGTCAATATTTTGTATAAAGGCTTTATGGACTAAGCAATTCAATTTGAAATGATGAGAGGTCTTCAATTCTGCTACCATACACAAAGAAAATCCCTTTACAAAGCCCACTTGCACCGGTTACGTTTCTCATGAAAACCAACCAGATGATCACCGCCCGCATTGGATTAAGACAAAAACCGTGAGTAGGAACTAATGAGCAACAATGAAAGTGGTGATTTCCAAGAAGTTATGGCGTCAAAGGCGTCTTTAGTGAAGAAGATATTGTGCTTGTGGTGATTTTCAAAAGAAGATAATGTCATCCAAAAATATAAATGAAAAATTTGGCATCTTTAAAAGTCAACTTAAGATCAAATTCTTGATAAAAAAATCCTAGTTAGAAGGAAGAAAAAGGCCTTGAAGAACAAAAAGAGTTGGAATGAAAGAAGAAAGCAGTGAATAAAAGTTAAATTGCTGAAGGTGATCATTGGTCTTTTGAAACCCCACAAGTGATAATGTTTGAGCCTTTATCCCCTTTCATTCATAAACCTCTTAACCTAGCCTACGTTATGGTCCAAATCAAAGTCCTCTCGGATCAAAGAAAAAGCCTTAGTCCAAATAAGCCTGAACAATACCAAGACAAGTAGTTAAAAAAAAAAGGTGAGAAAGGAGAACTGGGGAGGAATGCAGGGGTAATCTCATGCTCCAAAGCATGCTCAGATGGTTTTGGTTTAAACAACTCACTAAAAGAAAATCTTTGAGCCTAAAAATCCCTTTGTTTCTTAAAACCCCTAAACCCAGCCTGCATTACAGTCCTAAAAGAAGTCTTCTCGGATTAAGGGCCAAGCTGTTTATCGCTCTGCAAAGGATATGCGAGTTATCGCTCAAGCCACAGTGGCATTTTGAAATCTAAGAGAGAAAACCAAGTGAGGTCACAAAAACCCCAAGCAGAAACCCTGTAGAAAGTAAGGATAAGATAGTAGATGGCAAACCAAAATGTTAAGATCCCGAGAGAATGGTGCAAATGCTATCACACCCCAATAAGAATAAGACAAAACCGAATGGGACAGAATCCTATAAGGGAAACAGAATCCGGAGAGTATAGGCCTTGGGGCAATCTTAGGACATTCTTTGTAAATAGCCTATATACGTGTAATACTAATACATCTATGACATGTATAACCTGTACATCCATTAAATTCCTATGTAGTTTATATCTATTCATGCATTAATAAAAATAAAAAAAAAGGACATGCATTCATTTCTATTTCTGTATATATATTCATCAAATAGTATGACATGCATTCAATTCAATTCCCATATATGCATTCATCGAAAAGTATAACATGTATTCACCCATTTACTTGGGTATTTTTAGAATCGGTATAAATAAACTGTTTTTACATAAAAACTTGCTTTATGTCTTTCTCTCTCTCTCTTGCTTAAATATGAAACAAGGAACGAAGCAAAGCACAAAAAAGAGCTTAAAAAAAAAATTAAAAAGATAAGCACATTCTTGAGGATGCGGTGAAAACCCGAAAGGGCACCGTAGGTAAAAGAGTAGGGATGTGGCAAGATACAAAACTGTCAACCTTGGTGAAAATTGACAAAGACGCCTTGGTACAAAAATGACAGAGCTGGGACTGGTGAAAACCCTCACGGGTGCCAGTAGTCAAAATAGTAACAAAAAAGAAAACATGGGGGCTGGGCGTAAGAGGTAATCTGAGGCATGTGCATTCCTAGAAGTCACGAGTATGAAAGTAGCAGTGAGAAAGTCAGAAGGTGTCTCAAAAAGCATTCTCCGAATTAGTCAAAGTTAAGGCTAAAAGAAGCAAAGGTTTCCCTTTTGGGGCAATAAGTCAGTCAGAGTGTCAAACAAAAAGGAAAATCATTAAATCTAAGAGTGAGGGGCAAACATATATCGCTCTCTATCATCATTAGAAGAAGAGTCAACCAGGGAGGGATTAACAGGCTCGCCACCCACAAGAGGAGCACTCGAAGAAGCACCAACCATCAGTGATCCAAGTTAGCCCTACTTATAGTCTGCACATTTGGCCAGAAGCATATCCCTCTCTCGAGTAAGGGAATCCATGGCATCTCGCAAAGACTGAATGTTAACAATATCATCCTCCGGGGAGTGGACACATCTGAAGCATCTCTTGACCGCTTATGTCCCCACGAAGTACTTAAGGGTAGGCTATCATATGTCGATCTAGCCGCTGCTAGCTACATCTCTAAGCAAGTTACCTTAGTGTTTCTCACCCTCAGCTGATCATATAATACTTGTATCAATCTTCGGTTTTGCCACCTGTGACGATGTCCCTAAACAATCATAGCTGTCAAGAAATTTGTGTACCCTACGGGGGGTAAAGGAGTCTAAAAAAGTAGATCCCCAAGCCTGCTAGGACCTAACACATATCGTCAAAGCCAATAATGGTAGTTCTCAGTCTCGAGGCGCATGTCAGAAAATGGACCATCATTAGCCACGTGAGGAAGCAAAGATACCCATATATCCATAACTCTCTCTACCAATGCTCTTGAGATCGATGCCTCAAGGACAAGGGTAAACTTAGTTGCCAATGCCAGATAGGGAATGTCTTGACTCCCACTAAGCTGCCGCAAAACTCAAATCCCAAAGAAGGGGGCAATGCCCCGTAGACCTACTAAAGGCATGAAGGCCCTCTCGAGAGGTCGAACTCTCAAGTAGTACCTACCAACCAATCTTCAATACCACCTAACCGTGCCTGATCTTATACTCCAAAGATAGTTAGCCCATACCGTAGCAGTCTATGGAAACCTCCTGTCACCCACGATAGCCCTCTGAGATCTCGCCAAGGAGCATATGTGGTCAAGCTCAGGGTACCATGTATGCTGAAATAGAGGAGTGATAACCAAGTGTCCAATCGCCCAAAGCTGGAAGAGCACAACACATCCTTGAAAGTGAGCATCAACCCTCTATTGAAATCTAGTAAGGCTCACAAAGGTCTCCCTCAGAACCATGGGAGCATAGGAGTGCCCCTCACGAACCCTGGCGAGCAATGCACGTAATTAGCAATCAACCAAATCATCTCCTCCTAGAAAAATCAAGAAGTTGAAAAGATGTAAAGCTAGAGCAACCATGCGAGAAACAGACCAGTCCTAAGAAGTATGCCAATCACCCGAATGGGCCCTTACACCAGTCACAAACTCAAAGTGGGAAAATAGGAACTCCACTAGAACGCAAGGAAACTGGGGTTGAAAGGTAGACGAAAGAACTGTGAGCCGGAGTCCAAGCTGGGATGAGACAACGGTGATACAACCATCAGGGAAGATAGTTCCCATAATGTCAGCATAATCATCTTGGAAACCAAGGAGAAAACCATACTTGGAGGAGTAGGGGTAAGCTCACACTCCTCGAAGCAGGAAAGAGACAAGCTAGGCTGCCAAAAGGAAATCACTGCCTCCATGAATCCTAGAATAAGCTGCACCGACAGGAGTGAAGCCACCCAACCAAAGGACTGGTGAAAGATATCATGCTTGTCTGGGGGATAACTGTTATACCAAGCTTTTAGGCAACTCAAAATCGCATCTGCCATCCTGAAGATAAAGGTAAGAATGTCGACATACAGTAAGTATAGTTTAAAAGGGTGAGAGATAAAAAGTAGAAAAAAAAGGAAAAAAGATTTCAAATGCTAAGTCAAAATGAATTTTTTATACATTTTGTCTTTAAAATACAAATTTTGAGTCAAAATGAATGTTCTACACATTTTTGGTTCATCAAAAATTCAATTTTCTAGTCAAAAATAAATTTTCTACACATTTTGTCTTCAAATGTCAAGTTTTGAGTCAAAAAGAATTTCCTATACTTTTTGCTTTCAAAGGATTTCCTGCTTCAAGTCAAAATAAATCTTCTAAACATTTTGCCTTCAAAAGTTTCAAATTTCAAGTCAAAGCAAAATTTCTACACGTTTTGTCTCAATTTCAAAATGGTTTCTAATCCAAAGTCAAAGGTTCATTTCAATGTCAAGTTTCAAAAATTTTCAATTAAGTCTATCTCAAGTTCCTTCCTCAAAAAGATTTCTATTTCAATCAAGTTTCAAGACTTTCTAAAAATCTTTTTCCTTCAAAAACCTCTTGTTCAAAAAGCAATCCTTAAAAGTTTTTCAAGTTTTCAATCCTTTAAAAGTTCTCATCAAATTCCCAAATTTTCAAATTTCAAAATCCATTTTCAAAATTTTTCTAAGTGTTTCCTCCAAAAGTATTCATTTAAAATTCCATTCTTAAAATTTTCTTCTTAAGTTTTTTCTCCCAATATTTTTAGGGCTTCCGAGTTTCTCTGAGACTTCTCTGCCAAAAAAGCCCCACTCACAAAGGTTTTATCCTTCTCCTTCAAAATTATTCTATTTCAAAAATTTTCTAACCCTTTCCTCATTTCGAAAAAAAGATTTCCTCAGTTTTTCTCTAAAAAGTTTTATTTAAAATTCTATTTCCAAAGTCTCCTAGAGTTTTTCAGGGTCTTCTCTACCAAAAAAACCCCACACTTAAAGATTTCATTTCTTTTTCCTTCCAAAAAAATTTATTTAAAAAAAATGAATGACACAAGTCTCAATAAAGTCTACTCGAATCAACTCAAAGGGTTTCTTAAGCTTTTTACTTTAAAAAGTTTATTTTCATAAAATCAACTCTGAAAAAGGTTTCCTAACTTGTTCCTTCAAAAGTTTATCTTTAAAAATCAATTCCTAAGATTATTAGTATTTATTTCCAAAAGCTATTTCAAAATTAGGTCCTAAAGTCCTTTTCGAAATCAAATTTTCAATTCTTCAGTCTATCCCGAAACTTTTCTTCAAAAAGATTTCTATTCCAAACAAACTTTAAGATTTTCCAAAACTCTTTCTCTCCAAAAGCCTTAGTCAAAATAATTTCTTAAAAATTTTTAAGATTTTACTCAAAAAAATTATTCCTTTCAAAATTTCTATAAATTCTAAGGTTTTATGAACTCCTCCGTTCCAAGCCTTTATCGATTTCACAAATGTTCCTAAGGTCAAAATCTATTTTCAGGGATTTTCCAAAATTCTTTCTCAAAAGTATTATCTAAAATTCTATTTCCAAAATTTTCCTAAGTTTTCTTTCAAATTTTTTTTTTTAAAAAGACCCTCCGAGTTTCTCGGGATCTTCTCTACCAAAAAGGCCATATTCTTAAGGTTCTCCTAACTTTTCCTTCAAAAAGTGTGATTTCAAGAAGTTTTATCTCAAAATCATTTCTTGGCTTTCTCGAGCTTTATCCTTCAAAAGCTTCATTCTAAAAATATTCCAAAAGTTTTCAAAATTTCATCCTTAAAAAGTTTCATGAGTTTCTTAAGCTTTTTCCTTTGAAAATCCCATTTTCAAAAATTGTGGGTTTTTCAAGCTTTCGCCTCAAAGACCTATTTTCAAAATTTTAAATTTTAAAACATTTTTCCTAAAAGTTTTGTTCCAAGTTTCAAAGGTTTTCCAAACTCTTTCTAATATAAATCCAAATTAATTCATTTCCAAAATTAATTTCAAAATCATTTTAAACAATCAACTTCAACTCCAAAATCATTTCAAAGTCAGGGTTTCCCAAATTCTAAATTTCAAAAATCAAGACAATCCAGCTTTCAAACTCAAAATTTCAATTTTCAAGCTCAAATCTTCAAACATTTTCAAACTTCGTCCCTCTGATCATCTCATGATCAACATGGGACTCTTACTTTATCGTTTTCTTTCTTCGACAAGCAAAGACAGAAAAAGAGGGGCAACTGTAAGCACCCCATTTTTGCCTGCTCTGCAATCTTCGATCTGTCCGGACTCATATTCAAATCAACGCAGACATATTCAAAGTTCAAATCAACTTTCCAAGCTCAATTCAATCAATCAATCGCTTTACAAGCCCAACAGGCCCAATTGAGGTAAAATGACAAAAATACCCATGTGGCATCACTCAGTCCAAATCCAAATGGCACGTTTTTTTGAAAGCGGTAAGTCCCCATTTCAATCTCAATTCCAAGTTCAAGATCCAATTCAAATCCAATTCCAATTAAATTCAGCACGCCTTTTGAGAAAGGTGATCCTTCAAGTGGTAAGTCCATCAAGTTCGGCACGTTTTTTGAAAAAACTCTTTCGATCAATAAGTCCCTTCAAACCCGTCGACCAGGAGGGAACCCAAGTCCCCGAGATGGTAGAACGGTCCTGTAAGCACCCCATTTTTGACCGCTCGGCAGTCTACACTCCGTCCAGACTTGTTTTCAAGTCATTATGGGCATATTCCAATCGAAACCAATTCTCTAGGTTCAAACTCTGTCTTTCCATCGCTTCGCGGGCCTGTCAGGCCCAAATGGAGGCAAAATGACCAAAAGGCCCTTAGGGGCATTGTCCTTTCTTATTCCAATTCCAATCCCTCTCTCAAGACAGTTTATTCCTCGAGACGGTCCGAGTAGCAAAACTACTCACAAAACCGTTAGAGTAGCGAAAATACTCACAAAACCGTTAGAGTGGCGGAAACACTCAAAACCCAGGCACGTCTCTTCGGAGACGGTAAGACCCCTTTCCAATCCCACTCTCGAGACAGTTTATTCCTCGAGACGGTTCCAATCCAGGCACGTCTCTTCGGAGACGGGAAGACCCCTTTCCAATCCCACTCTCGAGACAGTTTATTCCTCGAGACGGTTCCAATCCAGGCACGTCTCTTCGGAGACGGTAAGACCCCTTCCAGTCCCACTTTCGAGACAGTTTATTCCTCGAGACGGTCCAAGTAGCAAAACTACTCACAAAACCGTTAGTGTAGCGGAAATACTCACAAAACCGTTAGAGTAGCAGAAATACTCCCAAATCATCAACCCCGTCCGAGTAGCGGAAATACTCCCAAATCATCAATCCCGTCCGAGTAGCGGAAATACTCACGAATCATCAACCCCGTCTGAGTAGCGGAAATACTCACACCGTTAGAGTGGCAGAAACACTCAAAACCTAGGTCAACACCCGTGTCTATTAGCTCACTTCGGTGAAAAATGACCAGACTACCCTTAGGACCTTTTCCGAGACTTTCCGGTCAAGATAACCATTTTGCCCCTAAGCATCTGAATGCCTCGGGAACCACACCGGCTCTGGGTATCAAACCGGTAACCCCTTGAGACTAATTTTTATAGTATTCTCAATCTTCCTTTACCTTTCCGGATCATTCCGAGTCAGTTCCGGCCAACCCGGTACAAAATGACCATTTTGCCCCTGGAGGGCCGGTCTCATTCTTCGACCACACCGGCTCTAGGTATCAAATCGGTAATGTCCTGAGAATACTTTTTATAGTGTTCTCGACCTTCCTTTACCTTTCCGGACCATTCCGAGTCAGTTCCGGCAAACCCGGTGCAAAATGACCGTTTTGCCCCTAGAGGGTCGGTCTCCTTCTTCGACCAGGCCGGCTCTGGGAATCCAACTGGCAACCTCTGGAAATATTCTAAATAATGTTTCCAGATCCCAAGTCTTCTTCCGGGACAGTTTGAGTCTGTCCTAGCAGTTTTCCGGTCCGGTTGACCATTTTGCCCCTAAAGGCTCGGTCGACCTTTCCGACACATCTTATCTTCATTTTTCAAGTCAAATACCTCCAGGACACTATTTTAAGCGTTCCTGCTCCCTTCCGGCCTTCCGGGTCATTCCTGGCTCCTTCAAATCATTCCTGGACTTTCTGAAGTCACTCCTAGTGAAGCCAGGCTAAAATTTACATGGTAGTCACTAGTACAGGCGCCCAAATCTAGTCAAAGATACGTTGCTTGCCGACCTTAAACCTTTCCTAATTGGCTGGCGCCACTAGTAGTGGCGCCAAGCCAAAAAATGGCCTGGCGCCACTAGGAAGTTTGCCCTGGCGCCACTACAACAGGCGCCAGGTTTGTCCTCCTTCTATTAATACAGAGCCTCATTCAACGTGAAAAGGGTCTGCAAACTTAACCTAAAAATCCTATATTTCGATATACAGAGCTTGAGTACCTCCTAAACCCTAGCCTCCCTAGGTTTTCCAAACCCTAGCCACCCTACATAAACCCTAGCCTCATAAACACTCATACACTCCATCATACACTCATACACTAGCCTTCAACCATCCTTTGAAGACTTGAAGAGCTGCCATCCAAAGCTTGAAGACAACTCTTTAAGGCTGAAGGTGAAGATCAAGACAAAGACCGAAGACCGAAGACAGCACGGTGCGCAAAATAAAGAAGACATACGGTAGGTTTTCTCTTTAATTTTCTGCACTTCCCCCCTCTCTCTTCTCACTCCAACCCACTTGGATTTTCTCTATTTTAATCCCCCATCTCTTTCCCCCCCTTTCTTTGCATGCTTGAAACAAGGGGATTCCTGGTCCATGTGTAGGATTGGGCTATTGGAGAGTCACCGTGTCGAGGGCTTTCTTCTAGTCTAACCAAAGACCACATGGGTCCGACCCCCTTGATTATGTGGTGAAGCCTTAGCCTTGTATGTTCACGACCCCAAATTGCATTGCGCATATCATAGTCTTGCATCTTCCAAAATTCGTTTTCAAAAAGTTGTTTTCAAAAATTATTTTCAAACTTGTTTTCAAAATTGCATCAAAAGCTCTTTTTCAAAAACATGTTTTCAAAATCACAATCCTAGGGTGATTCTAGCTTTTCCATGGCTAGGGTTGCTTTAGGAAAGTGTTACATTAAAAGTGACCTTTTGGTCTATATTTTCAAATCTTGTTGTTTTCAAAACTGCTTTCCTAAAGTGGTTCTAGCCTTCTTATGGTTAGAATTGCTTTAGGAAAGTGAGATGTTTTTACACCTTCTAAAAACTCTCTTCAAAAATCTCTTCCTAAAAATCTCTTTTTCAATATACTTTCCTAAAACTCTCCTCTCCAAAATTGTTTTCAAAAATTCCTTCCAAAATCTATTTTTTAAAACTCCCTTTTTCAACTCCTTTCAAAAATCCTCTCCCCAAAATCCACTTTCTAAAAACTCTCTCCAAAAATCTTTCCAAAAAACTCCCTTTCCAAAATCTTCCTTCTAGAAATTCCCCTCTAGGATTTTCCTTCCAAAAACTCCCTCTTCAAACACACTTTCCAAAGACTCCTTCCTAGGATTCCCTTCTAGAAAATCTACGTTTCTAAAAACACACTTTTCAAAAACTCTTTTCTTAGAGCCCCAAATCAAGCCTTAGAACCCACAATTAGGAAACCCTAATTTTATTTCCAAAAACATGGTTTTCAAACTTTGCCCCAAACCTAGATTTCCAAAATCTCTAGTTTTCACATCCAAACTATACATATTTTCAAAACCTCTTTCTACGTCTAAACTATAATTTTTCAAACCTAGGGTTTTTAGAGTCTCCCTTTCCAAATCCTTGCCAAATCCTATCTTCCCTTTAGGAAACCGAATCAAATCTCCCCGTTTAGGAAACTAGACCCCGTCCTCCGTTTTTGGAAACAAAATCAAATCTTTTCTTTTAGAAACTAAATCCAATCTCTTCCTAATCCAAACCTTCCTAATTTCCTACCTTCCTAAACCATAAGTTTCCTAAACCTAAATTTCAAATCTTTCCTTAAGTTTCAAAATCCAACTCTTTCCTAATTCAAATCCTTCCTAATCCTCCACTTTCCTAAATCTTAAGTCTCCAAAAATCTTTCCTAATTCAACTATTTCCTAATTCAACCGCCTTCCCAAATCTTAACTTTTCAAACCTAAGTTTTCAAACTTTTCCTAAACTCAAACCTTTCCTAATCTTAAGATTTCCTAAAACCCAAAAACTTTCTAAATTTCAAGTCTTTCTAAATTCTAAACTTTCCAAAACTTCAACATCTTTCCAAATCTAAGACTTTTCTAAACTCAAAGCTTTCTTAATTTAAGACTTTCTTAAGTCGAAACTTTCTTAATTCAAACATTTCCTAAATTGAAAACTTTCCTTTTTCAAACCTTTCCCAAAATGAAACTTTCTTATTTCAAAACTTTCCAATTTCCAACCTTTCGTAAACTCCAAGCTTTCCTAATTCCAAAACTTTCCAAAAAATGAAACTTTCCAAATTCGAAACTTTCCTAAAATGACATTTTCCTAATTTGGAACTTTCCTAATTTGAACATTTCCTAAATCCAATCTTTGCTAATCTCCTAAATCTTCCAAATCGAGTCAAATCTTTCCTAAGTCTCTTCTCTTTCCTAAGTCTAGGTTTCCTAAACCTTCGTCTTTTCAAAATAAGTCTAAATCCCTCTCTTCCAAGTTTGATCTTTGCAAATCAAAATTCAATCTTTTCAATTCCAAAATTCAAAATTCCAATTTTCAATCTTCTATTCTAAGTGCAATCTCTCAATTCAATTTCCAATCCAACCTCTCTCTTCAAGTCAATCTCTTTTCAATCGGACTCCGGTCCGAACTACGACTGACCTGATTCCCCCAAAGGGATACGTAGGCAACCTTCATAGGTGCGGTCACAATACTTTTCAAACTTTCAATTCCACCCTCATGGGTGTGGTTTTCAAAATCTTCTCAAATCTCAAATTCCAATCTATTTTCAAAATTCCAATTTCAAAATTTCTATTTTCAAATTTCTACTTTCAATTTTCAAACTTTCCGATTTCAATTCCATCTCTTCAAATCTATTTTCAAATCAAATTAATTTCAAATCAATCTCTTTCCAAATCTATTTTTCAATTCTCTTTCCTTACACTTGCATACCATGCATCATGTTTTTTTAAACATTGTTTTTCAAAGTGGATAGGATTGGTCATTAGTTAGTTGGAGACTCTCATAGGTGAATCTAGGGTAGATTGACATGTAGGTACCGAAAGGGCGGGGTAGGGTGATGGCTTAGTGCGTCTTCCCTACACGTAACCAACCTCCGAACTTAGAATCACTGATTTCAAAGACCAAAAACGGAGTTATTTTTCAAAAAGGGCTAAATGTTTTCCAAAGGTTGCCAAACAACCTGTTTTCTTAAAAACCCTCTCTTGAGGAGATATTTTCAAATCGTTTTCCAAAACCCTAAGTGTAGTCTTCAGATTATTCTTAGTTTTTAGGTGACCTAACTCACCTTAATCAAGTTAGGTGGCGACTCCGAATCTTTTTCAAAAAGCCCTTTATTGAAACCAATTTTTCAATTCAAACCTAGTTGCACTCATTCTTCTAGGAGGGTGAGTTCTAACGAGAGAGTACAACATTTTTCTCGCTTGTGTGAGTATTCCTCGAGTGCGAAAAATCTGGGCGCCACAGGTCCACCTTTGGCACCTGCTAGCCCGCCAATAAAGAATGTCCATTATTCGGCAGGTCTTTCAAGAAAGTTGATTCCTCAAACGATAAGTCCACCTAGCAGCTTCCCGAGATCAGACAGTCTGTGGAATGAACGCAAACCGTTAGAATGGCAAAAACACTTGCAAATATCGCAGCCGTCAGAGTGGCGGAAACACTTGTAAACAGGTAGACATCGGGAATTGCCAACAAACCCCCTTTGACATGAGATCAAATTTGCCTCTTGGCCATGATATGTTTACCAAAGGATGAGATACCTTTGGAAACCAACTCGTCATAGACCATTAAAGTGATGGAAACACTCAAAACTTGGGTCAACACCAGTGCCTGCTAGCCCACTCTAGTGAAAAATGACCAAACTGCCCCTCTGGCCTTTTTCGACACGCTTTTGAGAAAGTACCTAAGTCATTAGAGTGGTAAGTTCACCCTTCCAAGATCATCCCAAAGACGATTTGGCATGTTCAAGTGCCTTCCAATCGGTTCTTGACCAATTACGATACCATCCGGTCAAAATGACCATTTTGCCCCTAGGCATCCGAGGGCCTCTGGAAACCATACCTGCTCTAGGTATCAAACCGGTAACCTCCAAGGGATGCTCCTAATAGCATTCCCGACCTTCTGATACATTTTTGGATTATTCCAAGTCAATTCCGACAAGCCTGATACAAAATGACCGTTTTGCCCATAGTGGGCTAGTCATATTTTCCAACCACGCCGACTTTGGACTTTTGAGATTCACTCTTAGTGGAGTCAAGCCAAAAATTGCATGGTAATCACTAGGACAGGCGCCAAATCTTTTGCCTTGCATGCTAAGGGTCAAAGATATGTTTCTTACCGCCTTGAAAGGTTTCCAAAGTGGCTAGCACCACTACATGCCAATATTTGGCCTAGTGCCACTCTTAGTGGCGCTAGTGTATTTTTTGGCCTGGCTCTTCTCCTAATGGAGCCAGTGTATTTTTTTGGCTTTGTGTATTTTTTAGCCTGGCACCACTGCAACAGGCACCAAGTCGGTTTAAATTGCCTATAAATATAGACCCTTCCGCCTACGTAAAAGGGTTGGCAATCTAAGTCCAAAAACTCTGTCTCTCAATCTACAAATCTCGAACTCTCTCCAAACCCTAGTTTTCTAAGGCTTCTTCAAACCCTAACATATATACACTCAATACACTCTTATACAAGCCTCTAAGCCGACCATTGAAGACTCAAGTTGCTGCAATCTCAAAACTCTCAAAAATCAAAGCGAAGTAAAACAAATAAAGCAAGCAAATCAAAGAAGACACAAGGTTGGTTTTATATTTACGTTTATGCAATCTCCCCCCTCTCTCTTCTCTCTCCTAACCCACTTGGGTTTTTTTCTATTTTAATCCCCTATCTTCTTCCCCCCATTTCTTGCATGCTTGAAACAAGTGTTTACCTGGTTCATGTGTAGGAAGAATGGTTGAAAGTTACCTTGTCGGGGGCCTTCTTCTAATTCAACCTTCAACCATATAGAGTTGCCCCCCTTGATTATGTGGTGAAGCCTAAACCTTATATGTTCATGACCCTATTGCATGGTGCATATCATATTCATACATCTTTCCAAAACTTGTTTTCAAACTTATTTTCAAAACTTGCATCAATTAAAATTCTTCTCTTACAAACTTGTTTTAAAAAATCACAATTTTAAGATGATTCTAACCACTCCATGGTTAGGATTATTTTAAGAAAGTGTTACATGAGTTTTGGGTGTAAACCCCAAATTATTTTTGTTCAAATCACAATCCTAAGCTGATTCTAGCCCTTTTATAGTTAGAGTTGCTTTAGGAAAGTGTTATATTTAATGTAACTATCGTGATCCATATTTTCAAATTCTTCTTGTTTTCAAAATCACAATTCTAGAATGATTCTAATCTTCTTATAGTTAGAATTGTTTTAGGAAAGTAAGATATTTTTAGAGAGTGGCAAAAATCCATAATCAAATCCTCTTTCCAAAATGGCTTTTTAAATCCTCTACAAAATCTCTTTACAAATCCACTTTCTAAAACCTTTTTTCCAATTTACTCTCTAAAAACTCTCATTAGGTTTCCTTCCTATAAACTCTTTTCAAAGATCTCCTTTTCAAAAACTCTTTTTCTTGGAGTCCAAGTCAAGTCCTAGATCCCATGGTTAGGAAACCCTAATTTTCTTTTCCAAAAACATGACTTCCTTTTTTGCTTCAAATCATGAGTTTTCAAAAACTATCTTTTACATCAAATCTTACATTTCTAAAATCTCATTTTCTACACAAAATTATAGCTTTCCAAATCCAAGATTTTCAAAATTCAACCTTTCCAATTCCAAGTCAAATTCAATCCTTCAAATTAGGAAACTAGATCAAATCCTCCAATTTTAGAAACCAAATCAAATCATCTCTTTTCTGAAAACAAAATATAGTCTTCTATTTTAGCAAATAAGAATAAAATCTTTCTTCATTCAAACATTTTCTAAGTTCACATCTTTCTAAATTCAAAACTTTCTTAAAATAAAACTTTTCTAAAATGAAACTTTCCTAATTTGGCACTTTTCTAAAGTGAAACTTTCCTATTTCAAAACTTTCCTAACTCAAAGACTTTCAAATCCAATCTTTCTTAAATCTTAAGTTTTCTAAACTCCTTCAAATCAAATAATAAAATGTTTTCAAATCAAGTCAAATCTCTTTTCAAATCTTCCTTAAATCCACCTTTCCTAATTTAAACCTTTCCTAAATTCAACTTTCTAAAATTGAACTTTTAAGTCTAAATTGTAAGCACCCCATTTTTGACCGCTCGGCAGTCTACACTCCGTTCAGACTTGTTTTCAAGTCATTGTGGACATATTCCAATCGAAACCAATTCTCTAGGTCCAAATTCCGTCTTTCCTTCGCTTCGCGGGCCTGTCAGGCCCAAATAGAGGTAAAATGACCAAAATGCCCTTAGGGGCATTGTTCTTTCTTATTCCAATTCCAATCCCTCTCTCGAGACAGTTTATTCCTCGAGACGGTCCGAGTAGCAAAACTACTCACAAAACCATTAGAGTGGCGGAAACACTCACAATCTAGGCACGTCTCTTTGGAGACGGTAAGACACCTTTCCAATCCCACTCTCAAGACAGTTTATTCCTCGAGACGGTTCCAATCCAGGCACGTCTCTTCGGAGACGGTAAGACCCCTTCCAGTCCCACTCTCGAGACAGTTTATTCCTCGAGACGGTCCGAGTAGCAAAACTACTCACAAAACCGTTAGAGTAGCGGAAATACTCACAAATAGGTCGATATAGCGAATTGGCAACAAATCCCTATGTCACAGAGACCGCCGTTAGAGTGGCAGGAACACTCAAAACCCAGGTCAACACCCGTGTCTGTTAGCTCACTTCGGTGAAAAATGACCAGACTGCCCTTAGAACCTTTTCCAAGACTTTCCGGTCAATATGACCATTTTGTCCCTAAGCATCTGAATGCCCCGGGAACCACACCGGCTCTGGGTATCAAACCGGTAACCTCCTGAGACTACTTTTTATAGTATTCTCAATCTTCATTTACCTTTCCGGATCATTCCAAGTCAGTTCCGGCCAACCTAGTACAAAATGACCATTTTGCCCCTGGAAGGCCGGTCTCCTTCTTCGACCACACCAGCTCTGGGTATCAAACCGGTAATGACCTGAGAATACTTTTTATAGTGTTCTCAACCTCCCCTTACCTTTCCGGACCATTCCGAGTCAGTTCCGGCAAACCCGGTACAAAATGACCGTTTTGCCCCTAGTGGGCCGGTCTCCTTTTCCGACCACGCCGGCTCTGCGAATCAAACCGGCAACCTCTGGGAACATTCTAAATAATGTTTCTAGATCCCAAGTCTTTTCTCGAGACAATCCAAGTTCGCCCCGGTAGCTTCCTAGTCCGATTGACCATTTTGCCCCTAAGGGCCCGGTCAACCTTTCCGACACATCTTATCCTCACTTTTCAAGTCAAATATCTCCAGGACACTATTTTAAGTGTTCCTGCTCCTTTGCAGCCTTTCGGGTCATTCCCGGCTCCTTCAAATCATTCCCGGACTTTCCGGAGTCGCTCCTAGTGAAGTCAGGCTAAAATTGCATGGTAGTCACTAGTACATGCGCCCAAATCTAGTCAAAGATACGTTGCTTGCCAACCTTAAACCTTTCCTAATTGGCTGGCGCCACTAGTAGTGGCGCCAAGCCAGAAAATGGCCTGGAGTGGCGCCAGTGTAAAGTTTGCCCTGGCGCCACTGCAACAGGCGCCAGGTTTGTCCTCCCTTTATGAATACAGAGTCTCATTCAACGTGAAAGGGGTCTGCAAACTGAACCTAAGAATCCTATATTTCGATATACAAAGCTCGAGCACCTCCAAAAACCCTAGTTTCCTTAGGTTCTCCAAACCCTAGCCACCCTACAATAAACCCTAGCCACCATACACAAACCCTAGCCTCCTATACACTCATACACATCCCTATACACTCATACACTAGCCTTTAACCATCTTTTGAAGACTTGAGGAGCTGCAACCCGAAGCTTGAAGACAACTCTTGAAGACGAAAGACGAAGATCAAGACCGAAGACCGAAGACTGCACAGCGCGCAAAATAAAGAAGATATACGGTAGGCTCCCTATTTAAATTTCAGCACTTCCCCCCCTCTCTCTTCTCTCTCTTAACTCAGTTGAGTTTTCTCTATTTTAATCCCCCATCTCTTTCCCCCCCTTTCTTTGCATGCTTGAAACAAGGGAATTCCTGGTCCATGTGTAGGATTGGGCTATTGGAGAGTCACCGTGTCGAGGGCTTTCTTCTAGTCTAACCAAAGACCACGTGGGTCCGGCCCCCTTGATTATGTGGTAAAGCCTTAACCTTGTATGTTCACGACCCCAAATTGCATTGTGCATATCATAGTCTTGCATCTTCCAAAAACCGTTTTCAAAGTTGTTTTTCAAATCGTTTTCAAACTTGTTTTCAAAATTGCATCAAAATCTCTTTTTCAAAAACATGTTTTCAAAACCACGATTCTAGGGTGATTCTAGCCTTTCCATGGCTAGGGTTGCTTTAGGAAAGTGTTACATTAAAAGTGACCTTTTTGGTCTATATTTTCAAATCTTATTGTTTTCCAAAACCACTCTCTTAAAGTGGTTCTAGCTCTCTTATGGCTAGAATTGCTTTAGGGAAGTGAGACGTTTTTATATTTTCCAAAACTCTCTCTCTTTTCAAAAATCTCTTCCTAAAAATCTCTTTTTCAACATACTTTCCTAAAACTCTCCTCCTCAAAATTGTTTTCAAAAACTCCCTTCCAAAATCTATTTTTCAAAACTCTCTTTTTCAACTCCTCTCCAAAATTTTTTCTTCAAAATCCACTTTCTAAAAACGTACCCCACAATTCTTTCCAAAAATTCTCTTCCCAAAATTTTTCTTCTAAAAACTCTCCTCTAGGATCTTCTTTCCAAAATCTACATTTCTAAAAATGCACGTTCCAAAACTCCTTCTCTTTAAAATCTTTTTCCAAAAACTCCCTCTTCAAATTCACTTTCCAAAAGTTCCTCCCTAGGATTCCCTTCTAGAAAACCTTCGTTTCCAAAAGCGCACTCTCTAAAAATCCCTTTTCCTTAGAGCCCAAATGAAGCCTTAGAGCCCACAATTAGGAAACCCTAATTTTCTTTCCAAAAACATGATTTTCAAACTTTGCCCCAAACCTAGGTTTCCAAAACCTCATGTTTTCACATTAAAAATATACATGTTTCCAAAACCTATTTTCTACGTCAAAACTATGGTTTTTCAAATCTAGGATTTCTAAAACCTCCCTTTCCAAATCCTTGCCAAATCAAATCTTTCCGTTTAGGAAACTAGATCCCGTCCTGCGCTTTTGGAAACAAAATTAAATCTTTTCTTTTAGAAACCAAATCCAATCCCTTCCTAATCCAAACCTTTCTTAATTCTCAAATCTTTTCTTTTAGAAACCAAATCCAATCCCTTCCTAATCCAAACCTTTCTTAATTCAATTCCTTCCTAAACCCTAAGTTTCCTAAACTTAAACTTTAAATCTTTCCTTAAATTTCAAAATCCAATCTCTTCCTAATTCAAATCCTTCCTAAACTTCCACTTTCCTAAATCTTAAGTTTCCAAAACTTGAACATAAAAATCTTTCTTAAATTTTAAAACTCAACTTTCAAATCTTTCCTAATTCTACCCTCTTTTCAAATCTTAACTTCTTAAACTTCAGTTTTCAAACCTTTCCTAAACTCAAGCCTTTCCAAATTTCAAGACTTTCTAAAATTTGAACTCTAAAACTTTCTAAATCCTAAACTTTCTAAATTTCAAATCTTTCTAAAATTCTAAGCTTCCTAAATTTAAAACTTTCTTAAGTTAAATATTTCTAAACCCAAATCTTTCTAAACTCTAAACTTTCCAAAACTTCAACATCTTTCCAAATCTAAAACTTTTCTAAACTCAAAACTTTCTTAATTTAAGACTTTCTTAAGTTGAAACTTTCTTAATTCAAAACTTTCCTAATTTTAAAACTTTCTTAATTTCGAAACTCTCCTAATTTGAAAACTTTCCTAATTCAAAACTTTCCTAAGTTGAAACTTTCCTAAACGAAAACTTTCCTAATTCACAACTCGGAACTTTCCAAAAATGAAACTTTCCTAAATCGGGCCTTTCCTAATTCAAACCTTTCCTAAATCCAATCTTTCTTAAGCTCAAGTCTTTCCTAGGTCTCCTATCTTTCCTAAGTCTAGGTTTTCTCAAACCTTCTCTTTTTCAGAACAAGTCTAAATCTATCTCTTCAAATCAAAGTCCAATCTTCTTAATTTCAATTTCCAACCTCCTCTTCCAATTTCAAATCAAATTCAATTTCCAATTCAATCTCCTTCTTCAAATCCACTCTTCTATGTTCAATCGGACTGGGTCCGAACTACGATTGACCTGATTCCCCCAAAGGGATACGTAGGCAACCTTCATAGGTGCGGTCACAACATTTTTTAAACTTTCAATTCCACCCTCATGGGTGTGGTTTTCAAAATCTTTTCAAATCTCAAATTCCAATCTACTTTCAAACTTCCAATTTCAATTTTCTATTTTCAAATTTTCAAACTTTCCAATTTCAATTCCATCTCTTCAAATCTATTTTCAAATCAAATCAATCTCTTTTTAAATTTATTTTTCAATTCTTTTCTATTGCACTTACATATCATGCATCATATTTTTCAAGCATTGTTTTTCAAAGTGGATAGGATTGACCATTAGTTAATTGAAGACTCTCATAGGTGAATCTAGGGTAGATTGACATGTAGGTACCGAAAGGGCGGGGTAGGGTGATAGCTTAGTGCATCTTCCCTACACGTAACCAACCTCCGAACCTAGAATCACTGATTTCAAAGACCAAAAGGAGTTATTTTTCAAAAAAAAGGGCTAAATGTTTTCCAAAGGTTGCCAAACAACCTGTTTTCTTAAAAAAGCTCTCTCGAGGAGATATTTTCAAATAGTTTTTCAAAAACCCTAAGTGTAGTTTTCGGATTATGCTTAGTTTTTAGGTGACCTAACTCACCTTAATCAAGTTAGGTGGTGACTCCGAATCTTTTTCAAAAGCCCTTTATTCAAACCTATTTTCCAATTCGAACCTAGTCGCACTCATTCTTCTAGGAGGGTGAGTTCTAACGAGAGAGTACAGCATTTTTCCCGCTTGGGTGAGTATTCCTCGAGTGCGAAAAATCTGGGCGCGACATAAATCGAACCCTTTCTTAATTCAACTATAGGTTTTAATCTTAGATTACTTAAACCCTAAGAAGCTAAATCCTGGTTCAACCCTAATCCCTAAAATTAGGAAGCTTCAATTCTATTCTATAACTCCTTTCTAAATCAAGATGGTTTTCCAATTTCAATCAAAGTCAAAATGTTTTCAAAATCTCAATCTTTCCAAATCAAGTCCAAGTCTTCTTCAAAGTTCAATATTTTCAAATCAAAATCAATTTCAAAATCCTTAAGTTCAATTTCAAATCAAATTTCAATTTCTAAATCTTCTATCTTAAGTTCAAATCAAACTCTTTGAATCATTTCAAATTAAACTTTTCAAAACCTTGAAGTGTCTATTTTTAATCGGATTCTTGTTCGAACTACGACTGATCTGATTCCTAAAAAGGGATACGTAAGCAACCCTCATGGGTGCGGTCACAACCTTTTTCAAGTTTTCAATTTCATAACTTTTTTCAAACTTCCAATTCTATGATCTATTTCTAACTCTAAAATCAATTTTCAAATCTCTGTCTATTTTAAGTTTCTAATTTCTAAAACATTATTTCAAAATCAAATCTATCTTTTCAAATCTCTTTCAAAATCAAATCAAGTCTTTTCAAATCTATTTTAAAAAATTAAAACCTTTTTCTTGCACTTGCATATCATGTATCATGTCTACTTCCTTCGAAAGTTCATTTTTGAAGTGGATAGTTTTGGACATTTATTAATTAAAGATTCTAAATGAGGGAACCTAGGGTGAATAGACATGTAGGTACCACAAGGGCGGGGTAGGGTGATGGCTTAGTGAGTCTTCCGTACACGTAACCAATCTCTGAACCTAGATCTCTGTTTTCAAAGACCAAAATGGAGTTATTTTAAAAAATAGCTTAAATCTTTTCAAAGGTTGCCAAACAACTTATTTTCTTAAAAACCCTCTCTTGAGGAAGGTTTTCAAAACTTTTTTTAAAAACCCTAAGAGTAATCTTCGGATTATGCTTAGTTTTAGGTGACCTAACTCACCTTAGTCAAGTTACGTGGCGACTCCAAATATTTTTTCAAAAGCCCTTAATCAAATCAATTTCTAATTCAAACCTAGTCGCACTCGTTCTTCTAGGGGGATGAGTTCTAACGAGAGAGTACTGTATTTTTCTCACTTGTCTTTTTTAGGTGCAAAAAATTAGGGCGCGACACTAGGCTACCCCTAGGACTTGTTGTGGTTTTTTCTTCTCTTATTTCTTTTCAGCTTCCTCCTTGGCCTCTTTTTAGTCATACTCAACAAACAAATTGGCGACCTTGCCTTGTTTCACATTCGAATGGGATTGCTAGTACTTTTGGCTCCTTAAGGCCTTATCCCATATCTTCATAGTCAAACTTAGTCTTTAGCAGAATAGGTCCATCCATGGTGGGTGCAGGGTACAAGAATTCATCTCCCCATCCGTTATAAGTCACGTCCTCCGTGGGAATGTGCCAATCAGAGGAGTCAAGCCCTTCATAGAAATAGATTGGGTATGGTGGGAGCTCTTCTTCCCAATCATTTTCCTCATTGATTTCCCACCGCCCCTCAAAGTATTCTTTAGCTATGATTCCCTCTAGGTTGGCTTCATCTTCTATGATTATATTGATAGTGTGATCTGGCAGGGAATTTGTTATGATGTTGGGGACTGGAGCACGGTTCGCTGGCTATACATCTATGACTTTATTGTCAATCAGATCATATATTTTGTGCTTCAAAGAGAACTAGTTTTCTGTGTTATGCCCTTGTCCTCCTAAATGGTACTCACATGTGAAGGTTGTATTAAAAGTAAGCAATAAAGGACTCGATAATGGACACACAGCTATAAGACTCAGCAAGTTGCATTTTAGGAGGTTGTGGTATACGTGTATTTGGGTACAGGCTAAGGTAGTAAAGGTGCAGTTGCATTGGGCTTGCTGATTGGGATTGTAGTTGGGGCGCGTCCCGGCAAGAGCAAGTACTTGGACAACAGGTGCAGGGGGCATGCCGAGGGTAGGAACATTCGACAATGGCTGGGGTTGATATTGTGGGCGGTATTGTTGAGTTTGAAGGGGCAGGATAACAGACACTTCACCCTATTTCTTACTTACCCCCCTTTGTTGTGGCCACCTTTGTAAGCACCCCATTTTTGACCACTCGGCAGTCTACACTCCGTCCAGACTTGTTTTCAAGTCATTGTGGGCATATTCCTATCGAAACCAATTCTCTAGGTCCAAATTCCGTCTTTCCTTCGCTTTGCGGGCCTGTCAGGCCAAAATAGAGACAAAATGACCAAAATGCCCTTAGGGCATTGTTTTTCTTATTCCAATTCCAATCCCTCTCTCGAGACAGTTTATTCCTCGAGACGGTCCGAGTAGCAAAACTACTTACAAAACCGTTAGAGTGACGGAAACACTCACAATCCAGGCACGTCTCTTTGGAGACGGTAAGACCCCTTTCCAAACCCACTCTTGAGACAGTTTATTCCTCGAGACAGTTCCAATCCAGGAACGTCTCTTTGGAGACGGTAAGACCCCTTTCCAAACTCACTCTCGAGGCAGTTTATTCCTCGAGACGGTTCCAATCCAGGCACGTCTCTTTGGAGACGGTAAGACCCCTTTCCAATCCCACTCTCGAGACAGTTTATTCCTCAAGACAGTTCCAATCCAGGCACGTCTCTTCGGAGACGGTAAGACCCCTTTTCAATCCCACTCTCGAGACAGTTTATTCCTCGAGACGGTCCGAGTAGCGAAACTACTTACAAAACCGTTAGAGTAGCGAAACTACTCACAAAACCATTAGAGTAGCGGAAATACTCACAAAACTGTTAGAGTAGCGGAAATACTCACAAAACTATTAGAGTAGCGGAAGTACTCACAAAACCGTTAGAGTAGCGGAAATACTCACAAATAGGTCGATATAGGGAATTGGCAACAAACCCCTGTGTCACGACGACCGCCGTTAGAGTGGCGGAAACACTCAAAACCCAGGTCAACACCAGTGTTTGTTAACCCACTTTGGTGAAAAATGACCAAACTGCCCTTTGTACCTTTTTCGAGAGTTTCCGGTCAAGATGACCATTTTGCCCCTAGGCATCCGAACGCTCCGGGAACCACACCGGCACTGGGTATCAAACCGGTAATGTCCCGAGAATACGTTTTATAGTGTTCTCAACCTTCCTTTACCTTTCTGGATCATTCCGAGTCAGTTCCGGCCAACCCGACACAAAATGACCGTTTTGCCCCTAGAGGGGCCGGTCTCCTTTTTCAACCACACCGGCTCTGGGTATCAAACCGGTAACCTCCTGAGACTAATTTTTATAGTAATCTCAACTCCCCTTTACCTTTCCAGATCATTCCGAGTCAGTCTCGGCAAACTCGGTACAAAATGACCATTTTGCCCCTGGTGGGCCGGTCTCCTTTTTCGACCATGCCGGCTCTGGGAATCAAATCGGCAACCTCTGGGAACATTCTAAATAATGTTTCCAGATCCCAAGTCTTCTCCTGGGACAGTCCGAGTTTGTCCCAGCAGTTTTCCGGTCTGATTGACCGTTTTGCCCCTAAGGGCCCGATCAACCTTTCCGACCCATTTTGTCCTCGCTTTTCAAGTCAAATACCTCCAGGACACTATTTTAAGTGTTCCTGCTCCTTTCCGGCCTTCCGGGTCATTCCTGGTTCCTCCAAATCATTCCCGGACTTTCCGGAGTCACTCCTTGTGAAGCCAGGCTAAAGATTGCATGGTAGTCACTAGTACAGGCGCCCAAATCTAGTCAAAGAGACGTTGCTTGCCGACTTATAAAGTTCCCTAAGTGGGTGGCGCCACTAGTAGTGGCGCCAAGCCAAGAATTGGCCTGGCACCGCTCCTAGTGGCGCCAAGAGAAATTTTGCCCTAACGCCACTGCAACAGGCGCCAAGTTTGTCCAACCCCTATAAATACAGAGCCTCATTCAACGTGAAAAGGGTCTGCAAACTTAACCTAAGAATCCTATATTTCGATATACAGAGCTCGAGCACCTCCAAAAACCCTAGTTTCCTTAGGTTCTCCAAACCCTAGCCACCATACAAAAACCCTAGCCTCCTATACACTCATACACACCCCCATACACTCGTACCCTAGCCTTCAACCATCTTTTGAAGACTTGAGGAACTGCAACCCAAAGCTTGAAGACAACTCTTGAAGACGAAAGACGAAGATCAAGACCGAAGACCGAAGACTGCACAGCGCGCAAAATAAAGAAGACATATGGCAGGCTTTCTCTTTAATTTTCTGTACTTCCCCCTCTCTCTTCTCTCTCCAACCCACTTGGGTTTTTCTCTATTTTAATCCCCCATCTCATTCCCCCCCCTTTCTTTGCATGCTTGAAACAAGGGAATTCCTGGTCCATGTGTAGGATTGGGCTATTGGAGAGTCACCGTGTCGAGGGCTTTCTTCTAGTCTAACCAAAGACCACGTGGGTCCGGCCCCCTTGATTATGTGGTAAAGCCTTAACCTTGTATGTTCACGACCCCAAATTGCATTGTGCATTTCATAATCTTGCATCTTCCAAAAACCGTTTTCAAAGTTATTTTTCAAAACGTTTTCAAAATTGCATCAAAATCTCTTTTTCAAAAACATGTTTTCAAAACCACGATTCTAGGGTGATTCTAGCCTTTCCATGGCTAGGGTTGCTTTAGGAAAGTGTTACATTAAAAGTGACATTTTTGGTCTATATTTTCAAATCTTATTGTTTTCCAAAACCACTTTCTTAAAGTGGTTCTAGCCCTCTTATTGCTAGAATTGTTTTAGAAAAGTGAGACGTTTTTATACTTTCCAAAACTCTCTCTCTTTTAAAAAATTTCTTCCTAAAAATCTCTTTTTCAACATACTTTCCTAAAACTCTCCTCTTCAAAATTGTTTTCAAAAACTCCTTCCCAAAATCTGTGTTTCAAAACTCTCTTTTTCAACTCCTCTCCAAAATCTTTTCTTCAAAATCCACTTTCTAAAAACGTACCCCATAACTCTTTCCAAAAACCCTCTTCCCAAAATTTTTCTTCTAGAAACTCCCCTCTAGGATCTTCTTTTCAAAATCTACGTTTCTAAAAACGCACTTTCCAAAACTCCTTCTCTTTAAAATCTTTTTCCAAAAACTCCCTCTTCAAATTCACTTTCCAAAAGTTCCTCCCTAGGATTCCCTTCTAGAAAACCTTCGTTTCCAAAAACGCATTTTCTAAAAACTCTTTTTTTAGAGCCCAAGTTAAGCCTTAGAGCCCACAATTAGGAAACCCTAATTTTCTTTCCAAAAACATGATTTTCAAACTTTGCACCAAACCTAGATTTCCAAAATCTCTTGTTTTCACACCCAAAACTATACACGTTTCCAAAACCTCTTTTCTACGTCAAAACTATAATTTTCCAAACCTAGGGTTTTTAGAATCTCTTTTCCAAATCTTTGCCAAATCAAATATTCCCTTTAGGAAACCAAATCCAATCTCCCCATTTAGGAAACTAGATCTCGTCCTTCGTTTTTGGAAACAAAATCAAATCTTTTCTTTTAGAGACCAAATCCAATCCCTTCCTAATCCAAACCTTTCTTAATTCAATTCCTTCCTAAACCCTAAGTTTCCTAAACTTAAACTTTAAATCTTTCCTTAAATTTCAAAATCCAACTTTTTCCTAACTCAAATCCTTCCTAATCCTCCACTTTCCTAAATCTTAAGTTTCCAAAACTTGAACATAAAAATCTTTCCTAAATTTTAAAACTCAACTTTCAAATCTTTCCTAATTCAACCCTTTCCTAATTCTACCTTCTTTTCAAATCTTAACTTTTTAAACCTAAGTTTTCAAACTTTTCCTAAACTCAAACCTTTCCTAATTTCAAGATTTTCCAAAATTCAAACTCTTAAACTTTCTAAATTTCAAATCTTTCTAAAATCAAAACTTTCTAAATTTGAAACTTTCTCAAGTTAAATCTTTTTAAACTTCCAATCTTTCCAAATTCTAAAATTTCCAAAACTTCAAAATCTTTTCAAATCTAAAACTTTTCTAAACTCAAAACTTTCTTAATTTAAGACTTTCTTAAGTTGAAACTTTCTTAATTCAAAACTTTCCTAATTTCAAAACTTTCTTAATTTCGAAACTCTCCTAATTTGAAAACTTTCCTAATTCAAAACTTTCCTAAGTTGAAACTTTCCTAAACGAAAACTTTCCTAATTCACAACTCGGAACTTTCCAAAAATGAAACTTTCCAAGTTTGAAACTTTCCTAAATCGGGCCTTTCCTAATTCAAACCTTTCCTCAATCCAATCTTGCTTAAATTCTCAAGTCTTTCCTAGGTCTCCTACCTTTTCCTAGGTCTAGGTTTCCTGAACCTCCATCTTTCCAAAACTAAGTCTTTCCAAAATCCATCTCTTCAAATCAAAGTCCAATCTTCTCAATTTCAATTTTTAATCTCCTCTTCTAATTTCAAGTCAAATTCAATTTTCAATTCAATCTCTTTTCAAACCTTCTATTTTCAATCGGACTCCGGTCTGAACTATGACTGACCTGATTCCCCCAAAGGGATACGTAGGCAACCTTTATAGGTACGGTCATAACATTTTTCAAACTTTCAATTCCACCCTCATGGGTGTGGTTTTCAAAATCTTTTCAAATCTCAAATTCCAATTTCAAAATTTCTATTTTCAAATTTTTAGTTTCAATTTTCAAACTTTCCAATTTCAATTTTCAAATCAAATCAATCTTTTTCTAAATCTATTTTTCCATTCTCTTATTTTGCACTTGCATATCATGCATCATGTTAGTTTCCTTTCATACATTATTTTTCAAAGTGAATAGGATTGACCATTAGTTAGTTAAAGACTCTCATAGGTGAATCTAGGGTAGATTGACATGTAGGTACCGAAAAGGCGGGGTAGGGTGATAGCTTAGTGCGTCTTCCTTACACGTAACCAACCTCCGAACCTAGATCACTGATTCCAAAGACCAAAAGGAGTTATTTTTCAAAAAAAGGGCTAAATGTTTTCCAAAGGTCAAGATATTTTCAAAATTGTTTTCCAAAAATCCTAAGTGTAGTTTTCAGACTATGCTTAGTTTTTAGATGACCTAACTCACCTTAATCAAGTTAGGTGGCGACTCCAAATCTTTTTCAAAAGCCCTTTATTCAAATCAATTTTTCAATTCAAACCTAGTCGCACTCATTCTTCTAGGAGGGTGAGTTCTAACGAGAGAGTACAGTGTTTTTTCCACTTGTGTGAGTATTCCTCAAGTGCAAAAAATCTGGGCGCGACAACCTTTTTAGCTGTGCTTGATGAGCTTTCTTTAACTTTGGGATAGGGGTTAGCAATCCTCCCAATTTTCAAGCTGTTTTCTATCATTTTTCCTTACATGATCAATTATGAAAAGCTTTTCCCTATTCTTATGCAAAGCTTCTCGTAATACAGCCCCTAAAAGGTTTGTATGAACAGTTGTACATATTATTTTTCTTCCAATAGGGGATTGACTCGTGTAGCGAACTCCCTCTTTCTTAGGGCATAGGTCTTGAAACCCTCTTTTTCTCCCTTGGTTATTAGCATAAGAGCCTAGCGATTAATGGTTAGATTAATGTTGTGTTGGTATTGGGTTTTGAATGCTAGGACCAGTTCCCCCCAGGTTGTTATCTTCCTTAGATCAAGGCACATGAAACATTGAAGAGCAGATCCTGTCAAGCTGTGTTAAAACAATTGCACAAGGAGCTTTGGGTCATTCCCATGAAAGCTGAGTGCCACAACATAGAGACATAGATGGGCTATGGGATCACCAGTGCCATTTCACTTTTGGAAGTTGGGCATTTTGAACTTCGTAGGTCGCAGGTGGTCTGGGAAGAAATAGAGTTCATCATAGGATGTTAGATCGAAGGTTTCATACCCATGGAGGCTACGTAGAGATTCCTCCAACCCTTATATTTTCAGACTGAGTGGGTTTGGGGAAGTCTTCTTCTTGGTGGGTGATACCAGTATAGTTTCTTCCTCTTCTTTTTTGATGTTGACCACCTTGGGGTCCTCCTTGTTCTTGCCACCGTTATCAGAGCAAAGCATGACTCTAGGTGGGGCAACCTACGGTTCTCTAGGAGGTGGAGCAGATGAGGAAGTAGCTGAGGTATGATCTTTGGAAGCCATTGATTGTGTCATCTTGAACATCTCACCAATCTGAGTTCTCATCTTGTTGATCTTTTCTCTGGACACCACGCTACCAGGTGCGGCTTTGTCAGAATGGATTGTTATTTGAGAGGCCCTCTTTCGAGTGATGATGGGTGCTCTGAGCGGTGCTCAAGCCTTTTTGGGAGTAATGATGTCTTTCCTAGCTTTCCTAAAAAATAAAGAAAAAAGAAAAGACTAGAGTTTAAGATGTTGATCTTGGAGATTTCTACGCAATACATGTCTTAAGGGTGTCCTTACCTTGAGAGGGTTCTAAGCATGATGCTTGCACTCACATGTGGAGATAGGGGTTTTCCCCTGTATACAATACCATACTTGTGCCTATAGTCATTCATTCATACGCACATCCATTCATTCATGAAAAGTATAAATGACAATTCTATTAAAATCAGTTCCTCCTGTACATAAAATTTCAAAAGTACATTGAAAGGGGCAGGGGAAACACTTTCCTTGGGACTTTTTTCTATTTGCTTTTACATTTGAAATTCTAAATTACTCTTGAGTCTTTGGATTCGCCTTCTCTAATGGAGGTTGATGAGAGACCTTGCTTCCAAATTGCCCTTAGTTTTATTGACATCCCTATCTCAATGAGCGAAGAGGGATTGGGGCCCCTGTTTACAGAATAACTTCGATGTATGGCATAAGTCCTTAGCGTCACTTGGTACCCTTAGGAATTTAGGTAAGCTTTGAATGAGTGAGACTGGCTTTCAGGGCCACTCTCTGGGGTTGATTATATGCATAAAATGTAGTGACTTAAGTTACTTTGAAACTCGTCTCAAAATAGACAATGGATGCATGAGTAGTACAGCAGTGAATGCATGAGCATAGAATGTTTGCATAGCAGTATAACAGCATGAATCAAGTAGTTAAATTGGACAGAAAGTAAGGAAAGGTAAAATGGTCACCCTTTCCTCCTCGATTTTGAAATCGACACATGTGACTTAAATCCGATAGAGGTTCAGCTATGCATGAGGTGCTACATGAGCATAAGGTTGGGGTTACTAATGCTTCCTAAAACTCTCGATTCCCAAATCTCCAAATCTAGGCCCACTCCCCAAGGTGATGCTATTATCAGTTGGTAATCTGAGTGGGGGGACCTTCATGAGGCCGTAGGCTAGGAAACTGACACAACATCCTACCAACAACCAAAGTACCATCCCCTCTTCTAACTAGAAGGGTAGTAAACATGTAATAATGCAAGTATGCAAATGCAAGAGATTGTGTGTGTGTAGAATTTTTTTTTTTTTTAAATAGAGGGAAGGGCCCAACAACTCCCATCCATCCTATTCATTCATTTCATGCATGGCATTTAATATAAGACAAAAAATAGAAGGTGAGTACCTACAAAATAAATACACATACTTAGTATTTTTACAAAAAACCTAATGCAAGATAGAGATGAATAATAGATGTAAGAGCATAAGATGATTTGCATTGATGCAAGTGATGACATTATTTTGAAAATATTTTAAAATTTTTTTAAAAGGTTGATAAACTTGGACAAGGGAAACGGAGATTCTGAGTGAGTGAAGGGTGAAGAGACATGACAATGGCTTAATCTTTTAAGTATCCCCCGTAGAGTTGCCAGCTGTCACGCCCCAATTTTTGGTCCCCGAGTCTGGGTTTTGACTCAAAACAGAAACCTGATACTCTATCTGTTAGAATTCACCCTCCTCAGAGGACAAGTGCGACGGGGTTTCAACTTGTAATTGATTTGATTAAGGACTTTTTGAAAAAGGTTTGGAGTCGCCACCTGACTTTGATAAAGGTGTGTCAGGTCACCTAAAACTAAGTAAAGTCCGAAGACTAAACATAGGGTTTTTGAAACACTTTCTCAAGAGAGGGTTTTTAGAAAAACAGGTTGGTTGGTAACCTTTGGAGAATGTTTATGCCCTTTTAAAAAAATGACTCCGTTTTGGTCTTTGAAAATAATGATTCTAGGTTTAGAGGTTGGTTACGTGTGTAAGCACCCCATTTTTTACCGCTCGACAGTCTACAGTCCGTCTACATTTGTACTCAAATTAATATGGGCGTATTCCAATCAAAATTAACTTTCCAAGCCCAATCCTGTCTATCCATCGCTTTGTGGGCCCACCAGGCCCAAATAGAGGCAAAATGACCAAAATGCCCTTAAGGACATTGTCCTTTCCAATTCCAAATTAGGCGCGTCTTTCCGAAGAAGGTAAGTCTCCTTTTCAATTCCAAATTAGGCACGTCTTTCTGAAGACGGCAAGTCCCCTTTCTAATTCCAATAGGCACGTCTTTCCGAAAACGGTAAGTTCCCTTTCCAACCCATTTTCCAATTCTAATTCCAATCCCTCTCTCGAGAAAGATGATTCCTCGAGACGGTAAGTCTATCCAATTTGGCACATTTTTCAAAGAAATTTTCTTTGGAACTGTAAGTCCCTTTAAACTTGTCGACTGGGACGAGTCCCTAAGTCCCCTAGATGGTAAAACGGTCTACCTTTGGCGCTTGCTAGCCTTCCAATGCAGAAATGTCCGTTTTGGCACGCCTTCTGAGAAAGTTGACTTCTCAGGCGCTAAGTCTTTTTAGTAGCTTCCAGAGATAAGGTAGCCTCGGGAATGATTGCGAACCGTCAGAGTAGCGGAAGCACTCATAAACATCGCAACCGACAGAATAGCGAAAATACTCACAAGCAGGTCTATATAGGGAATTGTCAACAAACCCCTGTATCATGAGATTGTCATCAGAGTGGCGGAAACACTCAAAACTCAAGTCAAGACCAGTGCCTGCTAGTCCACTTTGGTGAAAAATGACTAAGTTGCCCTTTGGGCTATTTTTTGGCACATTTCTTGAGAACACACTTAAGTCCTCAGAATGATAACTCCACCCTTCCAAGGTTGTCTTAAAAGCAATCTGGCATGATTAGGTGCCTTCTAGTCAGTTCGGGCCAATTCTGAGACTTTCCGGTCAAGATGACCATTTTGCCCTTAGGCATCCGAACGCCCTAGGGACCACACCGGCTCTGGGTATCAGACCGGTAATCTCCCGAGAGTGCTTCTTATGGTGTTCTCAACCTTCTTTTATCTTTCTGGATCATTCCGAGTCAGTTCCGGCAAACCCGGTGCAAAATGACCGTTTTGCCCCTGGTGGGTTGGTCGCCTTTTTCTGGCCACACCGGCTCTGGGTACCAATCTAGTAATCTCTTGAGAATGTTCTTATAGTGTTCTAAACCTTCTATTATCTTTTCAGATCATTCCAAGTTAGTTCCGATAAACCCGGTACAAAATGACCATTTTGCCCTTGGTGGGCCGGTCGCCTTTTTCGACCACACCGGCTCTGGGTATCAAGCCGGTAGCTTTTGGGAACATTCCAAATCATGTTTCTAAATCTCGAGTCTTCTTTTGGGACATTCTGAGTCCGTCCCGACAGCTTTCCGATCTAGTTGACCGTTTTGCCCTTAATGGCCCGGTCAACCCTTCCGACAAATCTTGTCATCCTTTTTCAAGTCCACTACCTTCGGGACACTGTTTTAAGTGTTCTTGTTCTTTTTGGCCTTTCGGGCCATTCCCGATCCCTTAAATGCTTCTCGAATCTTCCGTAGTCACTTCTAGTGAAGCCAGACTAAATATTGCATAGTGGTCATTAGTATAGGTGCCCAAATCTACTTAAGATACGTTGCTTGACGACCTTCAAACTTTCTTAACTGGCGAGTGCCACTACTAGTCACGCCAAGCCAATATTTGGCTTGGAGTGGCGCTAGAAGTAATTTTTGCCTGGCGCCACTGCAACAAGCGCTAGATCTATCCCATCTCTATAAATACAAAGCCTCCTCCAGTGTGAAAGAGGTTCGCAAACTTAGTCTAAACACCCTACTTTTCGATATACAGAGCTCGTAACCTCTCTAAACCCTAGTCTCCTTAGGTTTTCCAAACCCTAGCCTCCATACACAAACCTTAGCCTCCTATACACTTCTATACACTCATACACTAGCCTCCAAAGCCTCCTTTGAAGACTTGAGGTGCTGTAATTTGAAGCTTTGAAGATTGAAGACAAACTCTTGAAGATTGAAGTGAAGACTGAAGCAAGACAAGCAAAGCAAAGCACGCAAAGCTAAGCAAAATAAAGAAGACACAAGGTAGGCTTCTTCTTTATGTTTACGCATCTTTCCCCCTCTCTTCTCTCTCCTAACCCACTTGGGTTTTCTGCTATTTTAATCCCCCATCTTCTTCCCCCCTTCTAGCATGCTTGAAACAAGAGAATTCCCGGTCCATGTGTAGGATTAGGCTATTGGAGAGTCAACATGTCGGGGGCTTTCTTTTAGACTAACTGGAGACCACGTGGGTTTAGCCCCCTTGATTATGTGGTGAAGCTTTTAACCTTGTATGTTCACGACCCCAATTTGCGTTGTGCATATCATGATCTTGCATTATTCTAAAAATCATCTTCAAACTCGTTTTCAAAACTTGCATTAAAATTGTCTTTAAAATTGCATCAAAATCTTCTTTTTAAAAACTTGTTTTCAAAATCACAATCCTAGGGTGATTCTAGCCTTTTCATGGCTAGGGTTACTTTAGGAAAGTGTTACATTTAAAGTGACCAATATGGTCCATGTTTTCAAATCCTTGTTGTTTTCAAAACTACTTTCTTAAAGTGGTTCTAACCTTCTTATTGTTAGAATCGCTTTAGGAAAGTGAGATATTTTATATACTTTCCAAAAACTCTCTTTTCAAATCTCCCCCTCTCAAAATCTCTTCTCCAACATGCTTTCTAAAAACTCTCTTCAATCTCCTTTCCAAAGTTGTTTTCTAAAACTTCCCTTCACAAAACTCGCTTTCCTAAAAGCTCCATTCCAAAATGCTCTCCTCAAAATTCACTTTATAAAAGCACTCCCCAGGTCTTCTTCCTAGAAAAACCCTTTCCAAGAACTCTTTCTAAAAACACTCCCCAGGTTTCCTTCTTAGAAAATTCTCTCCCTAAATCTCTTTCCTAAAAATTCCTTCGTAAAAACTTCTTCCAAAGTTCTCTTTCTAAAACTCCTCTCAAATTCACTTTCTAAAAACTCCTCTCTAAAAGCTCCTTCTAAAATCTTCCTTCTAGAAACTCCTCTCTAGGATGTCCTTCCAAAAATCTCCCTTTCCAAAAAAATCACTTTCCAAATTCTCTTTTCTTAGAGCCCAAGTTAAGCCCTAGAGCCAACAATTAGGAAACCCTAATTTTCCTTCCCAAAAACATGATTTCCAATCCCTTATTTTGGCCTCAAAACCTAGGTTTTCAAAATGTCTTGTTTTCTACATCAAAACCATACATATTTCCAAAACCTTTTCTTTTCGTCAAAACTATAGTCTTCCAAATCTAGGGTTTCTAAAACTCTACCTTTCAAATCCTTACCAAATCCAATCTCCCATTTCGGAAACTAGATACTATCCTACGTTTTTGGAAACAAAATCAAAACATCTCTTTTTAGAAATAAAATCTAATCCCTTACTTTAGGAAATAGGAATTTCGATCCTTCCAAACCCAACTCTTTCCTAGTTCAACTCCTGCCTAATCTAGTACTTTTCTAAACCTTAAGTTTCCTAAACTTAAACTTTTAAATCTTTCCTTAAACTTCAAGCTTTCAAACCTTTCTTAATTCCATCCCTTTTCAAATCTTAACTTTCCAAATTTAAATTTTCAAACTTTTCTTAAACTCAAAACCTTTTCTAATTTTAAGAATTTCTAAAACTCAAACTTTGAATCCTTCTAAAATTCTAAACTTCCCTAAACTTCAAATCTTTCCAAATCTAAAGCTTTCTAAATTCGAAACTGTCTAAATTTTAGAACTTTCTAACTTTCAAAACTTTGTTATTTCAAAACATTCTAAATTCAAAACTTTCCAATTTCAATACTTTCTTAAAATGAAACCTTTCCTAATTTCAAAACTTTCCTAAAACAAAACTTTTCAAAATGACACTTTCCTATTTTGAAACTTTCCTAAATCGGACCTTTCCTAATTCGAATGCTTCCTAAATCCAATCTTTCTTCGATCTTCCAAGTCCAACATCCGTGTCAAGTCTTTCTTAATCTCGAGTCATTTCTAAATCCTACCTTCCCAAGTCTAGGGTTTCTATTCTTCCATTTCAAATTCCAATCCTCTATTCTAAATTCAAATCAAATCTAAATTCTAATTCAATTTATTTTTCCAATCATACCTTCTATTTTCTATCGGACTCTAGTCCGAACTACGACTGACCTGATTCCTCAGAAAGGATACGTAAGCAACCCTCATGGGTGCCGTCGCAACCTTTTTCAAATCTCAAATTCCACAATCTCTTTCAAGCTTCTATTTCCACAAATCTCCAATTCCTTAATCTATTTTTCTAATTCCAAGTTTCTATTTCCAATTTCAATCTTTTTAAATCTCTTTCTAAACATAAATCAATTTCTTTTTAAATCTATTTCCAAATCTATTTTTCAACTCTCTTTTCTTACACTTGCATATCATGCATCATTATTTTTAAACATTCTTTTTCTAAAGTGGATAGGATTGGATATTTGTTTGTTGAAAACTCTCATAGGTGAATTTAGGGTAAATAGACATGTAGGTACCGCAAGGGCAGGGTAGGGTGATGGCTTAATGCATCTTCCCTACACGTAACCAACCTCCGAACCTAGAATCACTGTTTTCAAAGACCAAAAATGGAGTTATTTTCAAAAAAGGGCTTAAATGTTTTTTAAAGGTTGTCAAACAACCTATTTTCCTAAAAACTCTCTCTTGATTAAGTATTTTCAAAATTGTTTTCAAAAACCCTAAGTGTGATCCTCGGATTGTGCTTAGTTTTTAGGTGACCTAACTCACCTTAATCAAGTTAGGTGGCGACTGCAAATGTTTTCCAAAAGCTCTTTATTCAAATCTATTTTCAATTCAAACGTAGTCACATTCATTCTTCTAGGAGGGTAAGTTCTAACGAGAGAGTACAATATTTTTCTCACTTGTGTGTGTATTTCTCGAGTGCAAAAAATCTGGGTGCGACAGTTGGTGACTCCACTGGGGACACTTAGAGGGTTAGACCGTAGTCATGTATTTTTACCCTTCACCCATGTAGAGTCTTCAATTAACTTGTTCAATCCTATTCATTTTAAATTTTCAAAATTGTTTTCACAAAAAAAACACATTCATTAATTCATATTATCTTGTATTAAGTTTGCCATCCACATACTAACTCTTGTATCTTTGTTTTGTAGGTGCGCATTTTGTTTAAATTTTAACTGCCATGCATGAATGTGATGAATAGGATGAATGGGAGTTGTTAGGCTCTTTCCTCCGCTTTCAAAAATCACACACACACTGCATGTGCACCTGCATTCTGCATACTTGCATTTTACCCTAATATGTCCTTTCTAGTTAGAAAGGGGGAACGGTATATTGGTTGTGGGGAAGATGCTCTGTCAGTTTCTTCGCCTACAGCCTCTTTATGGTTCCCCCACTAGGATCATCAACCGATATGGCACCACCTCGAGGAGTGGGCCTAGGTTTGAAGATTCGGGGATCGAGCCTTTTTAGGACGCATTAGTCAACCATCAACCTCATGCTCATATAGACACCATGCATAGCCGAACCTCTGTCGGATTTAAGACATGCGCACTGTTTTTGAAAACCATGGAGGAAAGGGTGATTGCTCTTGTTTTCATTTATACCTGTCTATTCTTGTTGTTATAATGAACGTATTCGTATTATTATAATGCATGTCTAACTGCTCATACCTGCATATGTACTTCAACTGTACTCTCTTTCCTTATACTCTATGCATCCATTTTCATGCATTTTATATTCCATGTCAAGACGAGAGGTCCAAGTAAATCAAGTCACTGCATTCTTATGTATATGATCAACCCAAAGAGAGTGACACCTAGTTCACTCTCCCTTGCATTAAACCTACCTAAACCTTAAGGGTTCCCATGTAACCCTAAGGACTCATGGCATGCACATCAATTCATTTCATAAGAGGGGCCACAATCCCTTTATGCTCACGGAGATAGGATTGTCAAGAAGACAAAGGGCAATCGATCAACAAGGTCTCTTAGTGACCTCCTCAACATCAAATCCAACGAAGGCGAATCCGAAGACTCAAGAGTAGTTTAGGGTTTCTTTTGTAAAATTAGATAGGTGGAACCCCCAAAGGAATATGTTCCCTCTCCCCCTATTAAAATGTATTTCAATTATTTTGTATATTAAACCCGAAGTTAAATGTATTTCTTTATTTTCCGCAAATGAGTGAGTAAATAAATGAATAAACGATGGAAAGGTTCCCAACTAATGGTAAGGCATCTGCATACAGGGGTAATCCACTCTCTCCAAAAGTGAACCAATACATCATGCTTAGCTTCCCTCCTAAAAGAGGGGCACCCTAGAACATGCATTGCATAAAGCTCTCTAAAAACCAAAAACTGACTTGCGATTTATGTTTTTGTCTTTTTCTTTCTTCCTTTTTATTTCTATTTACAGAGGTCACCCTGCATTGAGTCAATATTGCTCCCAAAAAGGGGCAACATCCACCTGGGGATCCAATTATCACCTGGCAAAAAGCATCACTGATGGCTACTAATCCTGAAGAATCATCTCAAGTCTCTTGGGAAGAGGTTAACGAAATGAGGAGCAAGATGGATGAGATGCTCAAACTCATTCAAACTATGGCTATGAAGGATACTGCTGCAGTCCCGTCATCATCCATGACTTCGTCAAAGGACGCCGAACCCGCTAATCTAAAGATTGTGCTTCAGTCTGGCAATGTGGGGAGGAATAAGGAAGATGCCAAAGGGATCAGTGCTAAAGGGATGAGACCACATTACTTTCACATGTCGTAAAGAAGGCCCCCCTAGACCCTTTCGGTTTGAAAATCAAAGGGTTAGAGGATTCACTGCGAAGTCTCTATGGCCACAACACTATGGCCACAACACTTACGGGCTCACTGCCTATGACGAGTTATGTTTCTTTCCTGACCACCCGAGACCCGCTAGGTTCAAAATGCCTGACTTCTAGAAGTATGACGGCACTGGTAACCCCGTCGCTCATCTTCATCTCTATGCTGGAGCGCTAAGTGGTCATGGCAACAATCCGAAGCTCCTCATGCAGTTATTCCAACACAGCCTCACGGAGTCTGCCCTACAATGGTTTGCTCGCCTGGACCTAAGGAAGATCACAACATGGATCGAGCTGGTCAATGCATTTAAAGCCCAATATTGTCACAACATTGATCTCACCTCTAACTGATGGTCCCTGATGACTATGAGCAAGGGTGAAAAGGAAAGCTTTAAGAAGTATGCCTTGAGATGAAGAGAAACTGCCGCACAAGTCAATCCCCCATTGGAAGAGAAGGAGTACGTACAACTGTTTGTGCACACTTTTCAAGGTATATATTATGAGAAGCTCTGCACAAGTGTAGGGAAAAGCTTCTCCGAGCTCGTCATGTAGGGGGAGATGATAGAAAACGGCCTTAAGACAGGAAGGATTGTGGACCCCTATGCCAAGACTAGAGAAAGTACTGCCAACATAGCCAAGAGAGTGGCTACTACAAAGGGAATAGTTAGGAAGGAAAGCGAAGTGTCTGCCATCTTGCCTGGCCAACCACCCCAATACTGTCCACCACTACAATCACACCCTATCCTACCCTTAGTCACCTTAACAATGCTTGTTTCAACCTCTAACTATGGCCCCACTGGGGCACGACCCAACTTTGATAGATCTGCTTGACGCATCCGTACATTTGGCACTTTAGCCTGCACTCAAATTGAGGCTTACCATAACTTGCTAAAGAACAATATCCTGAAGCCCATACCTGCTCGCCCATTGCCAAGCCCTCTACCCCCAACCTTTAATGCCACCCTTACGTGTGAATACCATTCAGGTGGCCAATGTCACGACACCGAAAGCTGCTTCGCTCTCAGGCACAAAATCCAAGACTTGATCGACAACAAGACCATTGATCTGCAGCCGGTAAAACCTACTCTGACCCCTAATATGACCACTAACTCTCGTTGGATCACATCGTCAGCATGATATTAGTAGAAATGGAAGGCGAGGGAGAGTTCGACGAGCTCGAGGCCGAAGGTTATGAGGACGATTGGGAGACCGATGAAGGAGATGACTAGGAGGAAGACTTCCCATTATGCCCGATCTATCTTTATGACCCTCATGAGGTGCCTGATGCTTCTGATTGGCCAGTTGAGGGGCCAATGTTTCCGGAAGAAGAGCTTGCTGAAAACATGGCTGTTGATGGATGGGGCGCTAAGTTTCTACATCCAAAGTATGCCACGGCGGAACGTCACTTACTAGAGAACCCTTACCCCACGACTGAGTACGACTATGAAGAAATGAGCTGGGGGTTAGAGAAGCCAAGAGCACAAGCAGAACTATTCGGGTTGGAAGGGGGTGAACTAGTCACCCTATTTACAGAAGAACCCACTACAAAGAACAAGAAGGAGGCTGACAACCGCACCAGCAGTATCAACATCTTCGAAGCTCTAGGAGAAGCCTTTGCCTGCTCGCCTTGGCTGAGGATCAGGGTCACGAATGGAGCATCGAAGATGTGGGCATTGTCCCAAAGCCTTACTGAAATGGGTGCCCTTCAAAAGCGTACAAGAGAGGGGTGTTATCACTCACTTTCTTTCTATCCCTATACCTTTTCGTCTTAAATTAATAGCTGCATTTCTTTTTCCTTCAGACAAGAACTATATGCTTTTCACTGATATTATAGAATGATTAAGTTTTGTAATTCTCTCCTGTTATCTTATATGTCTGTTGGGAATGATAGCTACTTCCTATGCAAAGGGGCATGGTTTATCTCATGGAATGATTTGACTTGAAGAGATGATAGCATGAGTTAACCACTCACCAAATGATCAACTTTTCACACAGAGAGAGGATAAGGATGAGTGATGATACTACCCAAAGGCAACACTTGCAAGACAATGAAGCTAAGCGATGTCAGCCAGATTATCAAAGTGAAGGGAGTCGTCTTTCATTTTTCAACATATAAAAAAAATAGTAATAATAAAAAATGCTTATATTCACTTTGCTTAACACCTAGTGCCTCGTGAAAAGCGAAGTTTTTCTTTGTCAACCCCGATCCAAGATTGTCCTCCCCACACTGGGGTAGACAATAGTTGAGAACTCTAGGAATGCTATCCACCTCTATCATGCTAGGATAGTATCGAAAGCTCTATAGATCAAGCAATCTAATTCAAAGTGAAAAGAGGCCTTCATTTTATTTCCCATACAGTCAGAAGCAACCACTTGCCAGACCCGTTGAGCCATTTATTCTTTTCGAGAAAACCCTAACCTAGGGATCACCGCCCACATTGGGTTGGGTCAAACTGCTAAGGAAAAGGTCTAAAGGAAAAAGGGATGGTAGGATTACTTGTTCCATAGAAAGGAAAAAGATAAAAAGGATAAAGCGAAGGAAAAGAGTTGCCAATGGGCAAAAGGCCAAAAAAAAAAAAAAAACCATGATTGAGTCATCTTCAAAAGCATAATAAGAAGATCGAAAAAGAAGAGAGTCATGTTTATCTCAAAATGCATATAGAAAGGGGGAAAGAAAGGAGTCATTTTCACCTTGAGAAGAAGGAAATTTAAAGGTGATCCTAGGTTACAAAGAAACCCAGTAGAAACAATAGGTTCGAGCCTTTACCCTTTCTTGCAAAACCCTAGAACCATGGCCTACACTACAACCCTACTAAAGTCCACTCTGATTGAAAACAGATTACTTAATCTAAATGAGCTAGACACGCTGCCGAAGCTAAAGAAAGATGCTGACCCTATTGAAAAAAAATAGTCAAGGACGGCATAGATCTAAACCCTACTGAAGAAGATATCAAATTTGAGCCTGCATATCATGTTGTTTCTGAAACCCCATAACCTAGCCTACATTACGGTCCTAAACAAAGTCTCCTCAGATTGAAAGGACTAGCTGCGTATTGCTTTGCTGAAGGTCAGGTAAGTTGTTTCTGAAACCCCGAGAGTTGAGAATTTTAGCCCAACAATCATATACACTAACCCCAAAGCAGAGAGTCGAAGGTGAACAAAAAGTTGAGAAAAATGCGAAGTGCTATCATCAAATCAAGGTAAGGTTGAGCCAGAGGAGAGGTTAGACCCCTGAAAAAGAAGGAGTTACCATTCCAAAGATATCGAGTTCGACAGCACCCTTTGTTAGTCTGTTAGTTAATGTATTTCTAATATGTGCATAAAAAAATAAAATAAAAATCACATGAGCTTCGCATAGGACATAACTCCATGTAAAAATAGAAGCACTAACAGGAATTCATGTAATAGATACCTAACATCATCATCCATCAGATACATCTGATCATTTGCCTAGCTGTAAAGATCATAAATATCTTTGTCTATACATGCATCTAAATACCATAAATATCCATCTTTGTACAAAACTTACAAAATAAAACTATCTAATATAAGTACATCTCAGGAATAGGGGCAAAAGAAGATCAGAATCTCCACAAGGGGCATCTATCAAAGGTCAAAGTCAATATCATCTAGATCGAAATCCTCGAAACCCGGCATCAGAGGAGGCGGATAACTACTCGAAGCACCAGCATCCTGTAGGGAAGATAGAACCGAAATCAGCAGCATAAAAGAAGAACTAAACAACAGCAGAGCAAAAAGAAGGAGAGAAAAGATGACATAACCTGCCACCTCCCATCTGGGCTATCCGAGCCGTCAAGGAAGCCACCTCTGCCTGATACTGATCTCGCTCTGTCTGCTATCGATCCCTTTGATCCCTCACAGCAGTAAACTAAGCCTGGGGCACATATCCTCCAGCTCGGCGCCATAAGTCAACCACCTCCTGGTCCACAATGTATCTGCCAACTACTACCTTAAATCGGGTGAAGGCATAGACAGAATGAGCCCCAAAGTGCGCAGCATAATCTGTATCTAGAGGAAGCAAGAACTCAGCACTCGGTTGCCGCTCCTGATAAGCGACAGGCACTCTCGCCACCAAGGCTCTAAACATATACTCTGGCAGAGATCTTGTTGATTGAAACTCCTTATGAAATTGCCACCAGTGTCGCTCTCCTAGATAGCATTCCCAAGTATCGTCATTGAGAAAAGCAGCCCTCGACAAGGGCAATGGAACCAAGTACCGCACTGTCTCATAATGAACTTATCCAATGAAGGGCCGCCAAGTCACGTCCCTCACCTCAATCAACTCCAGGTTCGCTTGTAGCATCACGAAGTCGGTAATCTTCGATCGTTGGGTCACCCGGTCATGAGCCCATCCCAAAGTGCGAGGATAAAAGTCATCCTCAATAACCATGGGGTGACGAACAGGCAGGTACTCATAACTTCACCAGACAAGAAAAGGCCAGAAGCTATTCATGTTGCCCCAACGAGAAGAAGTCTGGACCCGCATCAATTAAAGGAAGCAGCCAAAGGAGAAGGACCCCCATTCCAGCTCAGATGAAGCCCCAAGATCAGCTACTATGCTCACCAACCGAAAAGCACGAGCGACTTGTTGTTGTTGCAAAAGAAGCTAAAGATGATGTACAAAACAAGTCGTCGTCTCATAATGTCCCGCCTGGCTGGCGATGGCTCGGCAACAAAGGTACGGTTATCCTGACTGAGCCAAGACACTGGGAAGGCAGAACGCTCAGGAGGAGGCAAGTCTAGCAGAATGTATGCCTTGTCTCTACTGACTGACTGTAGAGTGATCCGCCGGCCAACGAAAGAAAGCCTTGTGATGATCGCCTGATCCAAGGGAGTGGGACTTAACTCGAAGTCGACAAAATGGAAGGTCCCAATCTCTCCAAACCACCGCTCAACCAGCACCAGTACCAAATATCGGTTCAGGCGGTTAGCCTATAATCCCGTGAAGGCTCCAAATCTGATCTAAGCTAAGAAGGCACGATATGATGGAGCAGCCCGCTGCACGGTCACAAAAACCTGATGAGCAGCCCCTCTAAAAGCTGTATGTACCCGTGGAGGGGGCAAATGCTGTCTGGAGTATACACTGGGGTGATAAGCAAGATCCTTAAGTGGTGGAACATCCAGTACCTGCAGATCTCCCAAGTCAGCATCCGTCTGCCTATGCCTGGAGGAGGCTCTCCCATAGCCAGTGACCTGGTCGCCCAAAACTGGTACCTCCTCCTCCGTACTAATCTCCTCGACGAAGGCCTGCTTAATCTGAGGAAAAGGGTCGACAAGTGGCCTACTCCCCCAACTACTCTGGCTAGACGGCGCCTACCCCGTACATCGTCAACTACCTCTGGATCGACTGGAACCACCGGTGGAATCTGTTCGAGCCACCTTCCCCGAGCGACGTCTCCTCTTGAAACCATCATCACCCGCGTCTGCCATCCTGAAAAGGTAAGCCAAGGTAAGTGGTGTTAATATACGATACATACAAATAAATAATAACAAAATAAAGTAAATAAATAAATAGCAAACAATAAAAATAATAAAAAGATTTCAAATGATAAGTCAAAACAAATTTCCTACACCTTTTGATTTTCCAACTTCAAATCAAATATCAAGGGTTTTCTCTCTTTTTCCTTCAAAAAGATTTTATTTCTAAAACCTTTTCCAACTTTTTCCCTAATTTCTAAAAATTTCGGCAGAGTTTTGTTTAAAAATGGTCATTACAACACCCACGACATCAACACAAAACACAAATCGTGCACTTCACAATGTTATAATCATATCAGCACCAGTGCACACTTTTCAATTTTTCAAAATTTTCAAAACACGTGTTATTTTTCTAATAAATCAATGATTTTTAAAGTTATCCTAAAATTTCTCAAAATCATTTCAAATATTTTCTAAAAAATTCCCTACATTTTTCAAAATTTTAAACTCTAAAAATTTCATCAATTTATTGAGTTTCCCATTTTCCTAATTTTCTAAGTATTTTCCTATTTTTCAAAAAAATCAAAAATTCACCAAATTTTTAAAAAATCACAAAACTTCACACGGTTGTTTAACACATTTTTCTAAGGCACATGGCATAAAATTTAGCCAGAAAACCTAATGCCCAAGCTTGTAGGAACAAACCCCCAATTCTTGTAGAAAACCCTCTTCACATAATCACGTAAAATCACTCAAATTCAACCAAACAAGCACTAAAATGTAAAAAGAACCTCACCATAGTGTTCAAAACATATCAAAACATCAAATTCCATTGTTCACACAATTCAAATGAAATTCTACACATTAAAATCAACAAAAATTTGAAAACTCACTTTTTGGAGTTCTCCGGTGAAATCTTCTCTTTCAGTGACGTGGTCTCCTTCCAGCAATCACTCGTGGTCTCCAAGAAGTGCTCCTTCAAGGTTCAGGTCAGTTTCCCCACAAAGACTCTTGATTCTCCAAAAACTCTTCAAAACCAGTAGCAGTGTCGAACCAGAATGTTTTTGGTTTTATTTCTAAGCCTAGCCCCACTAGCAGAGGCGCCAAGCCTTTTCTACCAAATGCACCACTCCTAGTGGCGCTAGTTTCCAAATCCTGGGCAGCTTTGCCATTTCCCAGCCAAAACTCGTTTTCAAGGGCCTTTTGGGCCAAATATCCTTTTCAACCCCCGTTGTCGAAAAATTTCCAAAGTCCGTCCCTCTGACTTCCTCACGGTTAACATGGGACTCTTACTTTATCATTTTCTGTCTTCGACAAACAAAGACCGAAAAAGAGGGGTAGTTGTAAGCACCCCATTTTTTACTGCTCGGTAGTCTACAGTCCGTCTAGACTTGTAATCAAGTTAATATGGACGTATTCCAATCGAAATCAACTTTCCAAGCCTAATCCCGTCTATCCATCGCTTCGAGGGCCCACCAAGCCTAAATAAAGGCAAAATGATCAAAATGCCCTTAGGGGCATTGTCCTTTTCAATTTCCAAATCAGGCGTGTCTTTCAGAAGATGGTAAGTGCCCTTTCCATATTCTCACAGGCACGTCTTTCTGAAGATGGTAAGTTTTCTTTCCAACCCCTTTTCTAATTCTAATTCCCATACCTCTCTCGAGAAAGTTGATTCCTCGAGACGGTAAGTTTATCCAATCCGACACATTTTTTGAAGAATTTTTTTTGGAATGGTAAGTCCCTTTAAACCTGTCGACTAGGACAAGACCCCAAGTCCCCTAGATGGTAGAACGATCCACCTTTAGCGCCTGCTAGCCCGCCAATGCAGAAATGTTCGTTTTGGCACGCCTTCTGAGAAAGTTGACTTCTTCGGCACTAAGTCATTTTAGCAGCTTCCTGAGATTAGGCAGTCCCGGGAATGATCGCGAACTGTTAGAGAAGCGGAAGTACTCGTAAACATCGCAACCGTCAAAGTAGCGAAAATACTCACAAGCAGGTCAATATAGGAAATTTCCAACAAACCCCTGTATCACGAGACCACCGTCAAAGTGGCGGAAACACTCAAAACCCAGGTCAACACCAGTGCCTGCTAGTCCACTTCGGTGAAAAATGACCAAATTGCCCTTAGGGCCATTTTTGGGCACGTTTCTCGATAACACACCTAAGTCCTCATAATAATAAGTCCACCCTTCCAAGATTGTCTTAAAAGCAATCTGGCATGATTAGGTGCCTTCTAGTAAGTTTGGGTCAGTTCTGAGACTTTCTGATCAAGCTGACCATTTTGCCCCTAAGCATCCGAATGCCCCGAGGACCGCACCAGCTCTGGGTATCAAATCATTAACCTCCCGAGAGTGCTTCTTATGGTGTTCTCAACCTTCTTTTATCTTTCCGGATCATTCCGAGTTAGTTTGTGCAAACCCGAAGCAAAATGACCGTTTTGCCTCTGGTAGGTCAGTCACCTTTTCTGGCCACACTGGCTTTAGGTATCAAACCGGTAATCTCCCAAAAATGTTCTTATAGTGTTCTCAAACTTCTATTATCTTTTTGAATCATTCCGAATAGGTTTCGATAAACCTGGTGCAAAATAACCTTTTTGCCCTTGGTGGGCCGGTCGCCTTTTCTGACCACATCGGCTCTGGGTATCAAGCCAGTAGCCTTTGGGAACATTCTAAATAATAATTATAAATCTCGAGTCTTCTTTTGGGACATTCTGAGTCCGTCCCGGCAACTTTCCGATCTAGTTGACCGTTTTGCCCCTAATGGCCCGGTCAACCCTTCCGACAAATCTTGCCTTTTTCAAGTCCATTACCTCTGGGATACTGTTTTAAGTGTTCCTATCCTTTTCCAGCCTTCCGGGCCATTCTCGGTCCCTTAAATGCTTCCTAGACCTTCCGGAGTCACTCCTAGTGAAGCCAGGCTAAAAATTGCATGGTAGTCACTAGTACAGGCGCCCAAAGCTTATCAAGATACGTTGCTTGCCGACCTTCAAGCCAATATTTGGCCTGGAGTGGCGCCAAAAGCATTTTTTGCCTGACGCCAATGCAACAGGCGCCAGGTTTATCCCATCTCTATAAATATAGAGCTTCCTCCAGCGTGAAAGAGGTCCGCCAAATTAGTCTAAAAACCCTACTTTTCAATATATAGAGCTCGTAACCTCTCTAAACCCTAGTCTCCTTAGATTTTCCAAACCCTAGCCTACATACACAAACCCTAGCCTCCTATACACTCATATACACTTCTATACACTCATACACTAGCCTCCAAAGCCTCCTTTGAAGACTTGAAGTGCTGCAATTTGAAGCCTTGAAGATTGAAGACAAACTCTTGAAGATTGAAGTGACTACCGAAGCAAGACAAGCAAAGCAAACCACGCAAAGCTAAGCAAAATAAAGAAGACACAAGGTAGGCTTCTTATTTACGTTTACGCATCTTTCCCCCTCTCTTCTCTCTCCTAACCCACTTGGGTTTTCTTCTATTTTAATCCCCCATTTTTCTCCCCCACTTCTTGCATACTTGAAACAAGGGAATTCCCGGTCCATGTGTAGGATTAGGCTATTAGAGAGTCACCGTGTCGGGGGCTTTCTTTTAGTCTAATCGGAGACCACGTGGGTTTGGCCCCCTTCATTATGTGGTGAAGCCTTTAACCTTGTATGTTCATGACCCCAATTTGCATTGTGCATATCATGATCTTGCATTCTTCTAAAAATTGTCTTCAAACTCATTTTCAAAACTTGCATTAAACTTGTCTTCAAAATTGCATCAAAATCTTCTTTTTAGAAACTTGTTTTCAAAATCACAATCTTAGGGTGATTCTAGCCTTTCCATGGCTAGAGTTGCTTTAGGAAATTGTTATATTTAAAGTGACCAATATGGTCCATATTTTTAAATCCTTGTTGTTTTCAAAACCACTTTCTTAAAGTGGTTCTAACCTTATTATGGTTAAAATCGCTTTAGATAAGTGAGAAATTTTGTATACTTTCTAAAAACTTTCTTTTCAAATCTCCCCCTCTAAAAATCTCTTCTCCAACATGCTTTCTAAAAACTCTCTTCAATCTCCTTTCCAAAGTTATTTTCTAAAACTTCCCTTCACAAAACTCGCTTTCCTAAAAGCTCTTTTCCAAAACGCTCTTCTCAAAATTCACTGTCTAAAAGCACTCCTTAGGTCTTCTTCTTAGAAATACTCCTTGCAAGAACTCTTTCCTAAAAATACTCCCTAGGTTTCCTTCTTAGAAAACTCTCTCCCTAAATTTCTTTACTAAAAATTCCTTCCTAAAAACTTCTTCCAAAGTTCTCTTTCTAAAACTCCTCTCAAATTTACTTTCTAAAAACTCATTTCTAAAAGCTCCTTCCAAAATCTTCCTTCTAGAAACTCCTCTCTAGGATTTCCTTTCCAAAATCTCTCTTTCCAAAAAAATCACTTTACAAAATCTCTTTTCTTAGAGCCCAAGTTAAGTCCTAGAGCCAACAATTAGGAAACCCTAATTTTCCTTCCCAAAAGCATGATTCTAATCCCTTATTTTGGCCTCAAAACCTAGGTTTCCAAAACCTCTTATTTTTTACATCAAAATTAAACATATTTCCAAAACCTCTTCTTTACGTCAAAACTATAGTCTTCCAAATCTAGGGTTTCTAAAACTCTACCTTTCAAATCCTTACCAAATCCAATCTCCTATTTAGGAAACTAGATCCAATCCTCCGTTTTTGGAAACAAAATCAAAACATCTCTTTTTAGAAATAAAATCTAATCCCTTACTTTAGGAAATAGGAATTTCGATCCTTCCAAACCTAACTCTTTCCTAATTCAACTCCTTCCTAATCTAGTACTTTCCTAAACCTTAAGTTTCCTAAAATTAAACTTTTAAATCTTTCCTTAAATTTCAAGCTTTCAAACCTTTCTTAATTCCATCCCTTTTCAAATCTTAACTTCCCAAATTTAAATTTTCAAACTCTTCTTAAACTCAAAACCTTTCCTAATTTCAAGAATTTGTAAAACTCAAACTTTGAATCCTTCTAAAATTCTAAACTTTCCTAAACTTCAAATCTTTCCAAACCTAAAGCTTTCTAAATTCAAAACTTTCTAAATTTTAAAACTTTCCAACTTTCAAAACTTTCTTCTTTCAAAAAATTCTAAATTCGAAACCATTCAATTTCAATACTTTCTTAAAATGAAACCTTTCTTAATTTCAAAACTTTCCTAAATTGAAACTTTTCTAAAACTAAACTTTCCAAAATGACACTTTCCTATTTTGAAACTTTCCTAAATCAGACCCTTCCTAATTCGAACGCTTCCTAAATCCAATCTTTCTTCGATCTTCCAAGTCCAACATTCGAGTCAAGTCTTTCTTAATCTCGAGTCCTTTCTAAATCCTACCTTCCAAGGTCTAGGGTCTCTATTCTTCCATTTCAAATTCCAATCCTCTATTCTAAATTCAAATCAAATCCAAATTCCAATTCAATTTCTTTTTCCAATCATACCTTCTATTTTCTAGTGGACTTTAGTCCGAACTACGACTGACTTGATTCCTCAAAAAGGATACATAGGCAACCCTCATGGGTGCGGTCGCAACCTTTTTCAAATCTCAAATTCCACAATCTCTTTCAAGCTTCTATTTCCACAAATCTCCAATTCCTTAATCTATTTTTCTAATTCCAAGTTTCTATTTCTAAATCTCTATTTCCAATTTCCAAAACTTTCCAATTTCAATCTTTTCAAATCTCTTTCTAAAAACAAATCAATTTCTTTCCAAATCTATTTTCCAACTCTCTTTTCTTGAACTTGCATGCATCATTCTTTTTAAACATTTTTTTCTAAAGTGGATAGGATTGGACATTTGTTAGTTGAAGACTCTCATAGGTGAATTTAGGAAAAATAGACATGTAGGTACCGCAAGGGCGGGGTAGGGTGATGGCTTAATGCGTCTTCCCTACACGTAACTAACCTCCGAACCTAAGATCACGGTTTTCAAAAACAAAAAATGGAGTTATTTTCAAAAAAGGGCTTAAATGTTTTCTAAAGGTTGCCAAACAACCTGTTTTCCTAAAACCCTTCTCTTGAGGTAGTATTAGATATCGAGTCCAAACTACGACTAACCTGATTCCCAACAAAAGAATACGTAGGCAACCTTCATTGGTGCGGTCACAACCTTTTTCAAGTTTTCAATTTTCATAACCTTTTTCAAAATTCTAATTCCCTCTTTCAATCCCTTTTCAAGTTCTTTTCATGCACTTGCATGTCATGCATCATATCATCCCTAAAGTGACGACTCAAACCTCTTCCTAAAATTCTCAAAGTGAATATAATTGGATATTGAACAATCGGAGATTCTAAATGAGTGAACCTAGGGTGCAATGACATGTAAGTATCGCAAAGGTGGGATAGGGTGATAGCCTATATAGTGCATCTTCCCTATACGTAATCAACCTTCGAACCTAGAATCATTGTTTTCAATGACCAAAAATGGAGTTATTTTTCAAAAAGAGCTTAAGTATTGTTCAAAGGTTACCAAACAAACTGTTTTCTCCAAAAAAAAAAAAAAAGAAAAGAAAAAACCCTCTCTTGAGAAAGTTTTTCAAAACCTTTTCAAAAACCCTAAGTTTAATTTTCGGATTGCACTTAGTTTTTTGTGGCGACTCCAAACATTTTTACAAAAGCCTTTATTCAAATCAATTTCTAATTCAAACCTAGTTGCACTCATCTTTTTAGGAGGATGAGATCTAACGAGAGAGTATTGTGCATTTTCCCACTTATTTTCTCGAGTGGGAAAAATTGGAGAGCGAAAACTTTGTTTCAAATTAATTTCAAATTTTTTTAACTTTTTTCTTCAAAAAAGTTTGTTTCAAATCAATTTTGGTTTTCTAACTTTTTTCTTCAAAAAATTTGTTCAAAATCAATCTAGTTTTCTAACTTTTTCCTTCTAAAAGTTTGTTTTAAATCAATCTAGTTTTCAAACTATTTCCTTCAAAAAGTCTCAATTCAAATCAAATTCAAGATTTTCCAACTTTTTCTTTAAAAAGTTTGATTCCAATTAATCTCCGTTTTCCAACTTTTTCCATCAAAAGTTTGTTTCATCCTTTAAAAAGTTTGTTACAAATCAATCTTGGTTTTCTAACTTCTTTCTTTAAAAAGTTTGATTCAAATCAATCTCAATTTTTTGTTTTTTAACTTTTTCCTCAAAATTTTATTCAAATTAATCTCTGTTTTCTAAATTTTTCCTTTAAAAAGTTTCGTTCTAGTCAATTTCAAAGCCTTGAACCTCCCTAAAGGAGTGTTATTCCGCCAGACGGAATGTCAGTTTGGGAAAAATTAATTTCCTGACATCAACACTGAACCTCCCTAGAGGAGTGTCATTCCGCCAGACGGAATGTCAATTCAAGAAAAATCAGTTTCCATACATCAATTTCAAAACCCTGGATCTCCCCAAAGTCGTGTCATTCCACTGGTTGGAATGTCAGTTTAAGGTAACTAAATTCCAAATTTCAACTATTCTAGTCTCTCTGATTGCCTCGCAGTCAATATGGGACCCTTACTTTATCGTTTTTTGTCTTCAACGAGTAAAGACAGAAATTGAAAGGCATCTGTAAGCAACCCATTTTTGCCTGCTCAGTAATCTCTAGCTCAACCGAACTCACATTCAAGCATCACAGCACATTCCAGCCCAAATCAGTTTACTGACTCTAGTCCAATCAATCGGTCACTTCTTGGGCTTATCAAGCCCAATCAAAGCCAAATGACCAAAAGGCCCCTAGGCACCTTAGCACGCTCTTCGAAAAAATACCTAAGTCCTCAAAATGGTAAGATCACCCTTCCATGACTGTCCCTAGATTGTCTAGCATGCTTAGAATGCCATTCAAACCAACTCTGGGCCAATTTCGGTAAGACTAGCTGCAAATGATCATTTTACCAATTTCGACTGCCAGTCATCTTTTTCAACCACGCCGGCTCTGGTTATTAGACCAGTAAACCCCCAGGGCCCTCCAACGAGTATCATCAACCTTCAAACGATGTCTCGGTCTATTTTGGTGTTTCCCAGGTAAAATGATCATTTTGCCCCTAGCGGGCTAGTCATCCCTTTCTACCACACCAGCTCTGGGTATCAAACCAGCAATCTTCGAGACACTCTTAATATTGTCCCTAACTCTCGAATTCAATACCAATTGACTCCGGACCTTTTCAACCACACCGGCTCTGGGTATCAAATTGGCAACCTCTGGGGCACTCCGTCGAGTATCCTTATCCTTTTCTAGTTGGGCCCTATGGCCCGACACCTTTCCAAATGAAACCGGAGCTTCCTGGAGCCACCTGTAGTGGAGCCAGGACAAAAAATGGTTGGGAGCCACTAGAAGTGCCGCCCAAATCATTGTTTTGTAGCCCAAGGTTGAATCAAATCAAATCTCTATAAAATCTGGGGCTCGACGCCACTTGTAGTGGCGCCTGGGCAAAAAATGAGCTGCAAGTGGCGCCTGGCCAAATTTTAGCCTGGCACCACCTCCTCTAGCTTTTTCCTATAAGTACAATGCACCCCTAGTGTATTCCAAGTCCAAAAAATGACAAAGAAACTTTGCCTCTCTCAAGATAGCTCCCGAAAATCCCGAAAATCCTAGCTTCAAAGCCTTCAAGGGAGCCTCCGTGAAAACCTAGCCTATACACCTTTAAGCCTAGCCTCCAAGTTCCATTGAAGGTCACTTCTAGCCCCTTTAAAGCTCTTGAAGGCCTTTCAAATCCAAGACAAAGCCTTCATCAAAGGTTGAAGAAGATTGAAGACAAGGTAGGGTTTCACTTTATGTTTATGCTCTCCCACTCCTTCTCTTCTCCCTCCTACTCCATTTGGACTATTCTCTATTTTAATCACCATCTTTTGCCTCCTCCACTTGCATTCTTGAAATAAGAAGACCTTAGGTCCATGCCTAGGGAAAGCCTTGGGGAGGTAACCGGTCAGGGGGCCTTCCTATTATTTACCTTGTGATGGTGTGGTAAAACCTTAAACCTTGTATTTTCATGACCCTTTGTATTATAATTGTCATGATCTTGCATTGTTTACAATTGTTTTGTTTCAAACTATCAATCCCAAGGTAATTCTAACCTTTTCATGGTTAGGGTTTCCCTTGGAAAGTGACATATTCAAAGTGGCCACCAAGGTTCATATTATGGTTTCAAGCCCTAACTTGCTTTCAAAATCACAACCTTAAAGTGATTCTAGCCATTTCATGGTTAGGGTTGCTTTAAGAAATGTAAGCACCCCATTTTTTACCGCTCGGCGGTCTCCACTCCATCCAGACTTGTGTTCAAGTCATTGTGGGCATATTTCAATCCAAATTAACTTTCTAAGTCTAATCCCGTCAATTCATCGCTTCGCGAGCCCCGCCGGGCCCAAATAGAGGCAAAAGGACCCAAATGTCCCCATTTAGGCACATCTTTCCGAAGACGGTAAGTCCCCTTTTCAATTCTAAATAAGGCACGTCTTTCCGAAGATGGTAAGTTCCCTTTCCAATTCCAAATTAGGCACGTCTTTCTAAAGACGGTAAGTCCCTTTTCCAAGTCCAATAGGCGCGTCTTCCTGAAGACAGTAAGTCCCCTTTCCGAGTCCAATTCCAATTCCAATCCTTCTCTTGAGACAGTTGATTCCTGGAGACGGTCCGACATGTTTTTCAAAGAAAATCTCTTCGAAACAGTAATTCCCTTTAAACTTGTCGACCGGGATGAGACCCCAAGTCCCCTTAATGGTAGAACGGTCCACCTTTAGCGCCTGCTAGACCGCCAATGCAGAAATATCCATTTAGGCACGCCTTTTGAGAAAGTTGATTCTGAAGCGCTAAGTCCCTTTAGCAGCTTCCCGAGATCAGGTAGTCTCGAGAATGATCGCGAACCGTTAGAGTAGCGAAAGTACTCGCAAACATCGCAACTGGCAGAGTAGCGAAAATACTCGTAAACAGGTCGATATAGGGAATTGCCAACAAGCCCCTGTATCACGCGACCATCGTCAGAGTGGCAGAAACACTCAAAACCCATGTCAACACCAGTGCCTGCTAGCCCACTTCGGTGAAAAATGACCAAACTGCCCCTAGGGCCATTTTTTGGCATGTTTCTTGAGAACACATTTGAATCCTCAGAACAGTAAGTCCAACCTTCCAAGATTGTCTTAAAGGTAATCCGGCATGAATAGGTGCCTTCTAATTAGTTTTGGGCCAATTCTGAGACTTTCCAGTCAAGATGACCATTTTGCCCCTAGGCATTCGAATGCCCCAGGAACCACACTGGCCCTGGGTATCAAACCGGTAGCCTCCTGAGAATAATTCTTATAGTATTCTCAACTTTTCTTTATCTTTTCGGATCATTTCGAGTTAGTTCCGGCAAACGAGGTGTAAAATGACCGTTTTGCCCCTAGCGGGACGGTCGCCTTTTCTGACCACACCGACTCTGGGTATCAAACCGGAAACCTTTGGGAATATTTGAAATAATGTTTCCATATCTCAAGTCTTTTTTCTAGGACATTCTGGGTCCGTCCCGGCAACTTTTCGGCCCGATTGACCGTTTTGCCCCTAATGGCCCGGTCAATCATTCCAACACATTCTATCTTCATTTTTCAAGTCCAATACCTCTGGGACACTGTTCTAAGTGTTCCTTCCCTTTTCCTGGCCTTCCAGGCCAATCCCGATCCCTTAAATCCTTCTCAAACTTTCCGGAGTCACTCCTAGTGAAGTCAAGCTAAAAATTGCATAGTAGTCACTAGTACAGGCGCCCAAATCTTCCAAAGATACGTTGCTTGCCGACTTTAAAACTTTCCTAACTGGATGGCGCCACTAGCAGTGGCACCAAGCCAAGAAATGGCCTAGCGCCACTCCTAGTGGTGCCAAGAGGAAGTTTGGCCTAGCGCCACTATAACAGGCGCCAGGTCTATCCCATCTCTATAAATACAGAGCCTCTTCCAGTGTGAATGAGGTCCGCAAACTCAATTTAAAAACCCTAGTTCTCGATATATAGAGCTCGTACACTCCCAAAACCCTAGCTTCTCTAGGTTTTCCAAACCCTAGCTAAACCCTAGCCTCCTATAGACTCTCATACACTTATACACAAGCCTCCTACTTTGAAGACTTGAAGGGCTACAATCTGAAGGTTTGAAGATTGAAGACGAACCCTAGAAGATTGAAGTGAAGATTGAAGCAAGACAAGCAAAGCAAAGCGCGCAAAGCTAAGCAAACTAAAGAAGACACAAGGTAGGCTTCTTATTTAAATTTCCGGACTTCCCCCCCCCCCCCCCCCTCTCTTCTCTCTCCTAACCCACTTGGGTTTTCTCTATTTTAATCCCCCATCTCTTTCCTCCCCCCTCCCCCCTTTCTTTGCATGCTTGAAACAAGGGGACTCCCGGTCCATGTGCACGATTAGACTATTGGAGGGTCACCGTGTCGGGGGCTTTCTTTTAGTCTAACTGAAGACCACGTGGGTTCAACCCCCTTGATTATGTGGTGAAGCCTTTAACCTTGTATGTTCACGACCCCAAATTTGCATTGTGTATATCATGATTCTTGCATTCTTCCAAAAGTCGTTTTCAAAATCGTTTTCAAACTTGATTTCAAAATTGTATCAAAATTTTATTTTTCAAAACTTGTTTTCAAAATCACAATCCTAAGGTGATTCTAGCCTTTCCGTGGCTAGGGTTGCTTTAGGAAAGTGCTATATTTAAAGTGACCAACATGGTCCATATTTTCAACTCCTTGTTATTTTCAATACCACTTTCTTAAAGTGGTTCTAGCCTTCTTATGGATAGAATCGCTTTAGGAAAGTGAGACGTTTTCATACTTTCCAAAAAACTCTATTTTCAAAAATCTCTCTTTCAACATGCTTTCCAAAAACTCTTCCTCCCAAAATTATTTTCAAAAGCTCTCTTCAAAAATCTATTTTTAAACTCCTTTCCAAAACATTCTCCTCAAAATTCCTTTCCTAAAAACACTCCCTAGGTTTCCTTCCTAGAAAACGCCTTCCTCAACATTCACTTTCCTAAAAACTCTTTCCAAAAAGCTTCTTCCTAAATCTCTTTCTAAAAGCTCTCATTTTAAAACTCATCTTCTAGAAACTCCTATCTAGGATTTCCTTCCAAAAACTTGTTTCCAAAAAACACATTTTTCAAAAATTCATTTCCTTAGAGCCCAAGTCAAGCCCTAAAGCCACGATTAGGAGACCCTAATTTTCTTTCCAAAAACATGGTTTTCAAACTTGCCTTAAAACCTAGGTTTCCAAAATTTCTTGTTTTCTACATCAAAACTATACATATTTCCAAAACCTATTTTCTACGTCAAAACTATACACTTCCAAATCTAGGGTTTTGTCTCGCCCAAATTTTTCGCACTCGAGGAATACACATACAAGCGAGAAAAACACTGTATACTCTCGTTAGAACTCACCCTTCTAGAAGAATGAGTGCAACTAGGTTTGGATTGAAAATTGATTTGAATAAAGGGCTTTTGAAAAGATTTGGAGTCGCCACCTAACTTGATTAAGGTAAGCTAGGTCACCTAAAAACTAAGCATAATCCAAAAACTACACTTGGGGTTTTTGAAAGTGATTTTGAAAATATCTCCTCAAGAGAGGGTTTTTAAGAAAAACAAGTTGTTTGGCAACCTTTGGAAAATATTTAGCCCTTTTTAAAAAATAACTCCGTTTTGGTCTTTCGAAAACAGTGATCTAGGTTCGGAGGTTGGTTACGTGTAGAAAAGACGCACTTAGCCATCACCCTACCCCGTCCTTTCAGTACCTACATGTCAATCTACCCGAGATTTACCTATGAGAGTCTTCAACTAACTATAGTTCAATCTTATCCACTTTAGAAAGGAATTTTTGAAAAGAAACTAACATGATGTATGATATGCAAGTGCAAGAAAAGAGAATTAAAAAATAGATTTGGAAAGAGATTAATTTGATTTGAAAAGGAAGAGATAGAAGTTTGAATTTGGAAAGAATGTTTTGGAAATTGAAAATAGAGATTTGAAAATAGAAATTTAAAATTGGAAGTTTGAAAATAGATTGGAGATTTGGAAAGATTTTGTGGAAATAGAAACTTGAAAAATGTTGTGACCGCACCCATGAGGGTTGCCTACGTATTCTTTTGGAGGAATCAGGTCAGTCGTAGTTCGGACATGAGTCCGATTGAGAATAGAAGAGTTGATTTGGAAAAGAGTTGGAGTTGGAATTCGAATTGGAATTGGAAGAATGGGAAATTTGGACTTTGATTGGAAGATTTGAAAAGATTGGTTCTGAAAGACTTGGTTTTAGGAAACCTAAACTTAGGAACTTAGAAAAAAAAGATTGAACTTGACTTGTAAAGATTTTTGAAAGGAATTGACTCGAATATTGGACTTGGAAGATTACGAAACTTGGAATTAGGAAAGACTCGAATTAGGGACGTTTCAAAATAAGAAAGCTTCATTTTAGGAAAGTTTTGGAATTAGAAAAGTTTCGTTTTAGGAAAGTTTTGACTTAGAAAAGTTTCAACTTAGTAAAGTTTTGAATTAAGAAAGGTTTCGACTTAGGAAATTTTTTGAAATAGGAAAGTTTCAATTTAAGAAAGTTTTAACTTAAGAAAGTTTTGGTTTAGGACATATTTGAATTAAGAAAGTTTCAACTTAAGAAAGTTTTGAATTAAGAAAATTTTGAGTTTAGAAAAGTTTTAGATTTGGAAAGATTTGAAGTTTTAGGAAAGTTTAAAATTTAGAAAGGTTGGAAGTTTAGAAAGATTTAACTTAAGAAAGTTTTGAATTTAGAAAGCTTTGGGGCTTAGAAAGTTTTAGAGTTTGAATTTTAGAAAATCTTGAGATTAGGAAAGGTTTAAGTTTAAGAAAGATGGGAAAACTTAGATTCGGAAAGTTAAGATTTGAAAGGGGTAGAATTAGAAAAGGGTTAAATTAGGAAAGATGCAGAAGTTAAGTTTTAAAATTTAGGAAAGTTTTTTATATTCAAGTTTTGGAAACTTAAGATTTAAGAAAGTAGAAGATTAGGAAGGAGTTGAATTAGGAAAGATTTGGATTAGGAAGGGATTGGATTTTGTTTCTAAAAGAGAAAATTTGATTTTGTTTCCAAAAACGGAGGATTGAATCTAGTTTCCTAAACAGGAGATTGAATTTGGTTTTCTAGAGGGAAGATTTGATTTGACAAGGATTTGAAAAAGGAAATTTTAGAAATCCTAGATTTGAAAGTGTTAGTTTTGACGTACAAAATAGGTTTTGGAAATATGTATAGTTTTGATGTAGAAAACAAGAGATTTTGAAAACCTAAGTTTTAAGGCAAGTTTGAAAATCATGTTTTTGGAAATAAAATTAGGGTCTCCTAATCGTCGTTTTAGGGCTTGACTTGGGCTCTAAGGAAAGGAATTTTTGAAAAATGTGTTTTTTGGAAAAAAGTTTTTGGAAGGAAATCCTAGAGAGGAGTTTCTAGAAGATGAGTTTTAAAATGAGAGCTTTTAGAAAGAAATTTTGGAAGAACCTTTTGGAAAGAGTTTTTAGGAAAGTGAATTTTGAGGAAGATGTTTTCTAGGAAGGAAACCTAGGGAGTGTTTTTAGGAAAGGAATTTTGAGGATAGTGTTTTGGAAAGGAGTTTAAAAATAGATTTTCGAAGAGAGCTTTTGAAAGCAATTTTGGGAGGAAGAATTTTTGGAAAGCGTGTTGAAAGAGAGATTTTTGAAAATAGAGTTTTTTTGGAAAGTATGAAAACATCTCACTTTCCTAAAGCAATTCTATCCATAAGAAGGCTAGAACCACTTTAAGAAAGTGGTTTTGAAAACAACAAGGAGTTGAAAATATGGACCATATTGGTCACTTTAAATATAGCACTTTCCTAAAGCAACCCTAGCCACGGAAAGGCTAGAATCACCCTAGGATTGTGATTTTGAAAACAAGTTTTGAAAAATAAAATTTTGATACAATTTTGAAAACAAGTTTGAAAATGATTTTGAAAACGACTTTTGGAATAATGCAAGAATCATGATATGCACAATGCAAATTTGGGGTTGTGAACATACAAGGTTAAAGGCTTCACCACATAATAAAGGGGGCCGAACCCACGTGGTCTCCGGTTAGACTAAAAGAAAGCCTCCGACATGGGGACCCTCCAATAGTCTAATCCTACCCATGGATCGAGAGTCCCCTTGTTTCAAGTATGCAAAGAAAGGGGGGGAAAGAGATGGGGGATTAAAATAGAGAAAACTCAAGTGGGTTAGGAGAGAGAAGAGAGAGGGGGGAAGTGCAGAAAATTAAATAAGAAGCCTACCTTGTGTTTTCTTTATTTTGCTTAACTTTGCGCGCTTTGCTTTGCTTGTCTTGCTTCGATCTTCACTTCAATCTTCAAGAGTTCCTCGTCAATCTTCAAACCTTCAGATTGCAGCCCTTCAAGTCTTCAAATGGGGGTTGGAGGCTAGTGTATAAGTGCATGAGAGTGTATAGGAGTGTATATGAGGCTAGGGTTTAGCTAGGGTTCGAAAAACCTAAAGAAGCTAAGGTTTTGGGAGTGTACGAGCTCTGTATATCAAGAATTAGGATTTTTAGATTGAGTTTGCAGACCCCTTTCATGCTGAAAGAGGCTCTGTATCTATAGAGATGGGATAGACCTGGTGCCTGTTGTAGTAGCGTCAGGCCAAACTTCCTCTTGGCGCCACTAGGAGTGGCGCCAGGCCGTTTCTTGGCTTGGCACCCCTACTAGTGGTGCTAGCTAGTTAGGAAAGTTTTAAGGTCAGCAAGCAACGTATCTTTGGAAGATTTGGGCGCCTGTACTAGTAACTACCATGCAATTTTTAGCCTGGCTTCACTAGGAGTGACTTTAAAAAGTCCGAGGATGAATTAAAGAGGCCAAGAATAACCCGGAGAGCCGAAAAGAGGTAGGAACACTTAGAATAGTGTCCCAGAGGTATTTGTCTTAAAAAAATGAGGATAGGATGTGTCGGAAGGATTGACCGGGCCGTTAAGGGCAAAGTGGTCTATCAAGCCGGAAAGCTGCCAGGACGGACCCGAAATGTCCCAAAAAAAGACCCGAGATTTGGAAACATTATTCAGAATGTTCCCAAAGGCTTGCCGGTTTGATACCCAGAGCCGGTGAGGTTGGAAAAGGCGACCGGCCCTCTAGGGGCAAAACGGTCATTTTACACCGAGTTTGCTGGAACTGACTTGGAATGATCTAGAAAGATAAAGAAAGGTTGAGAACACTATAAGAAGCATTCTCGGGGGGCTATCGGTTTGATACCCAAGGCTGGTGTGGTTCCTAGGGCATTCGAATGCCTAGGGGCAAAACGGTCATCTTGACTGAAAAGTCTCAGAATTGGCCCGAAACTGACTAGAAGGCACCTAATCATGTTGGATTTGCCTTTAAGACAATCTTGGAAGGTTGGACTTACCGTTCTGAGGATTCAAATGTGCTCTCAAAAAACGTGCCAAAAAATGGCCCTAGGGGCAATTTGGTTATTTTTCACCGAAGTGGGCTAGCAGGCACTGGTGTTGACCTGAGTTTTGAGTGTTTCCGCCACTCTGACGGCGGTCGCGTGATACAAGGGTTTGTTGGCAATTCCCTATATCGACTTGTTTGTAAGTATTTCCACTACTCTGACGGTTGTGATGTTTGCGAGTATTTCCTCTACTCTGACGGTTCGGGGTCATTCTCGAGACTGCCTGATCTCGGGAAGCTACTAAAAGGACTTAGCGCTAGAGTATCAACTTTCTCAAAAGGCGTGCCCAAACAGACATTTCTGCATTGGCTGGCTAGCAAGCACCAAAGGTGGACCGTTCTACCATCTAGGGGACTTGGGGTCTCATCTCGGTCGATAGGTTTAAAGGGACATACCATTTTGAAGAGATTTTCTTCAAAAACCGTGCCAGACCGTCTCGAGGAATCAACTGTCTCGAGAGACGAATTGAGATTAGAATTGGACTTGGAAAGGGGACTTACCATCTTCGAAAAGACGCGCTTGATTTGGAATTAGAAAGGGGACTTACCGTCTTAGGAAAGACGTGCCTGATTTGGAATTGGAAAGGGGACTTACCGTCTTCAGAAAGATGCGCCTGATTTGGAATTGAAAAGGGGACTTACCGTCTTCGGAAAGACGCGCCTAATTTGGAATTGGAAAGGGGACTTACCGTCTTCGGAATGACGTGCCTGATTTGAAATTAGAAAGGGCGATGCTCCTAGGGGCATTTTGGTCATTTTGTCTCTATTTGGGCCCGATGGGGCCCGCGAAGCGATGAATTGACGGGATTAGACTTAGAAAGTTAATTTGGATTGAAATATGCCCACAATGACTTGAACACAAGTCTGGACGGAATGGAGACCGCCGAGCGGTCAAAAATGGGGTGCTTACAGTGCCCCTCTTTTTCTGTCTTTGCTTGTCGAAGACAGAAAATGATAAAGTAAGGGCCCCATGTTGACCGTGAGACGGTCAGACGGACGGATTTGGGAAACGAGGGTTTGGAAATGGGTATTGGGCCCAAAGGGCCTTCAAAAATGAGTTTTGGCGGGAAAAAGGGCAAAGCTACCCAGAATTGGAAACTAGTGCCACTAGGAGTGGCGCCTTTGGCAGAAAAAGCCTGGCGCCTCTGCTAGTGGCGCCAGGCTTGGAGTTAAAACCAAAAAAATTCTGGTTCAAACATTTGCGGTATTTGAAGAGTTTTTTGCAAATCCAAGAGATATTACGAGGAAACCGACTTGGACATTGAAGGAGCACTTCTTGGAGACCACGGGCGATTGCCAGAAGGAGACCACGTCGCCGGAAAAGTTACCGGAATAAAAGATTTCGCCGAAGAACTCCAAAAAGTGAGTTTTCAAATTTTTGCTGATTTTGATGTGTAGAATTTCGTTTGAACCATGCGAATAGTAGAATTTGATGTTTTGACATGCTTTGAACATTATGGTAAAGTTAGTTTTGCATTTTGGTGCATGTTTGATTGAATTTGAGTAATTATATGATTACGTGAATAGGGTTTTTTGCAGGAATAGTGAATTTGTTCTTACAAGCTTGGGCATTGGGTTTTCTGGCTAAATTTTTGTGCAATGTGCCTTAGAAAAATGTGTTTAACAACCGTGTGAAGATTCATGATTTTTTGAAAACTTGGTGAATTTTTTATTTTTTAAAAAATAGAAAAACATTTATAAAATTAGGAAAATTAAGAAAACTTGAGAGATTGATGAAATTTTTAGAGTTTGAAATTTGGAAAAATATTGGAATATTTTAGAAGACATTTGAGGTGATTTTGAGAAATTTTAGGATAACTTTGAAAACCATTGATTTATTGCAAAAATAAAACAAGTGTTTTGAAAATTTCGAAAAAAATTGAAGAGTGTGCGCGAGTGCTGATGTTATGTGACTGTAACTTTATGAATTGCACGTTTTGTATTTTGTGTTGATGTCGTAGGTGTTGTAGGGACCATTTTTAAACGAGACTTTGCCAAAATTTTTAGAAATTAGGGAAAGAGTTAGAAAAGGTTTCAAAAATAAAATCTTTTTGAAGGAAAAAGGTAGAAAACCCTTGAGATATGATTTGAAGTTAGAAAATCAGAAGGTGTATGTAGGAAATTTGTTTTGACTCATCATTCGAAATCTTTTATTTATTTTGTGTTAGTTGTTTATTTTGTTTTACTTTATTATGTTATTATTTATCTGCATGTGCGGTCCATTAACGCCTCTTACCTTGGCTTACCTTTTCAGGATGGCAAATGCGAGTGATGATGGTTCTGAGAGGAGACGCTGCTCGGGAAAGGCTACTTGGACAGATTCTACCAGTGGCTCTAGTCATTCTAGGAGTAGCCGACGGTCTACTGGGCAGGCAGCGTCTAGTCAGATTTGTCGGGGGAGTAGGCCACCTGTCGACCCCTTTCCTCTTGTTGAGCGGGCCTTTGCAAAGGAGATTGGTGCTAAGGAGGAGGTATTGGGCCTTAGGGATTAGGTGACCGGTTATGGGAGAGCTTCCTCCAGGCATAGGCAGACGGATGCTGACTTGAGAGATTTGCAGGTACCAGATATTCCCCCACTCGGGGATTTGGCTTATCACCCTAGCGTATACTCCAAACAACATTTGCCCCCTCCTCGAGTACACACAGCTTTTAGAGGGGCTGTTCATCAGGTCTTCTTGACTATGCAGCGAGCTGCCCCGTCATATCGCGTCTTCTTAGTAGAGATCGGATTTAGCGTCTTCATAGGATTATAGGCTAACTGCCTGAACCGGCATTTGGTATTGGCGTTGGTTAAGCGGTGGTTTGGAGACACCAGGACCTTCTATATTATCGGTTTTGAGTTAGGCCCCACTCCCTTGGACTGGACAATCATCACAGGGCTTTCCTCTGTCGGCTGGCAGATCACCCTGCAGTCAATTAGTAGGGATAAGGCCTGTTTGCTGTTAGACTTGCCTCCTCTTGAGCGTTCTGCCTTCCCAGTCTCTTAGATCAGTTAAGATGACCGTACCTTTGTGGCTGAGCCATCACCTGCCAAGCGGGACATTATGAGACGATGACTTATTTTGTACCTCATCTTTAGCTGCTTTTGCAATAACAACAAGTCCCTCGTGCCATGTCGGTTGGTGAGTATAGTAGCCGATCTTGGAGCTTTATCTGAGCTGGATTGGGGGTCCTTTTCCTTTGGCTGCTTCTTTCGGTTGATGCGGGTCCAGACTTCTTCCCATTGGAGTAGCATGACTAGTTTTTGGCCTTTTCTCATTTGGTGGAGCTACGAGTACCTTCCTATTCGTTGCCCTGCAGTTATTGAGGATGACCTCTATCCTCGTGCTTTGAGGTAGGCTCGTGACCGGGTAGCTTAGCGATTGAAGATTACTGATTTTATGACGCTCCGGGCTAACCTAGAGCTGATTAAGGCGAGAGATGTGACTTGGCAGCCCTTCATTGGATCAGTTCATTACGAGACAGTCCAGTACTTGGTCCCATTGTCCCTGTTGAGAGCCGCTTTTCTCAGTGATGACACTTGGGAGTCCTATCTCGGAGAGCGACACTGGCGGCAGCTTCATGAGGAGTTCCAATCAGCAGGAGTGCCTATCCCCTATCAGGAGCGTTAGCCGGGTGCCGAGTTCTTGCTTCCTCCGGATACAAATTATGTTGCGCAATTTGGGGCTCATTTGGTCGTTGCCTTCACCCGGTTTGAGGTAGTAGTTGGCGGGTACGCTGTGGGCCAAGAGGTAGTTGACTTGTGGTGCTGTGCCGGAGGATATGTGCCCCAGGCTGAGTTTACTGCTATGAGAGGCTAGAGAGATTAGTACCAGATGGAGTGGGATCAGTACCAAGCCGAGGTAGCTTCCTTAACGGCTCGGTTATCTCAGCTGGGCATTGGCAGGGTATGTTGTTCTTTCCTTGGTTCTGCTATTGTCTAGTTCTTTTTTCATGTGGCTGATTTTGGTTCTGTCTTCTTCGCAAGATGCTGGTGCTTCGAGTAGCTATCCGCCTCCTTTGATGCCAGGTTTTGAGGATTTTAAACCGAATGACATCGACTTTGACTTGTGACTGATGCCCCTTGTGGAGATTCTGATCTTCCTTTGCCCCTATTCCTGAGATGTATTTATGTTAGACAGTTTTATTTTGTAAGCTCTGTATAAATATGGATATTTATGGTATTCAGATGCGTGGATAGACAGACACATTTATGATCTTTACAGCCAGACATATGATCAGATGCATGTGATGAATGATGATATTATGTATCTATTATATGAATTGATGTTGATGACTTGGTTTTACATGGAGTTATGTCTATATGAAACTCTCGACTCTCGGGGTTTTAGTAACAGCTTACCTGACCTTTAGCAGAGCAATAAGTGGCTGGTCCTTTCAATCCAAGGAGACTTTGTTTAGGACCATAATGTAGGCTAGGTTTTGGGGTTTTCGAAACAACAGGATATATAGGCCCAAATTCGATGTCGTTCTTAGCATGGTTTAGATCCATACTGTCCTTGACCATTTTCTTGGTAGGGACAACATCCCGTCTTAGCTTCAGCGATGTATCCAGCTCATTTAGATTAAACAATCTGTTTTCAATCAGAGGGGACTTTACTAGGGTTGTAATGTAGGCCATGGTTTTGGGGTTTTGCAAGAATGAGTAAAAGCTCAAACCTATTATTTCTACGAGGTCTCTTTGTAACCTAGGATCACCTTTGAATTTTCTTCTTGCTTTTGCATAACTTTTCAAGGTAAAAATGATCTTTTCCTTTTACCCTTTCTATATGCCTTTTGCGTTAAACATGACTATCTTCTTTTTCGATCTTATTATTCCTTTGAAGATGACCCAATCATGGTTTTCTTCAGGCCTTTCCTTCGATTTTTATTTATTTTTTATTTTTTATTTTTTTTGCCTCTTGCCCCTTAGCAACTTTTTCCTTCACTTTATCCTTTCTTTTCTTTAACGAAACGAAAAACTCTTCGACACCCATTTTTTTTAGACCTTTTCTTTGGCAGTTGAATCTACCCAATGTGGGCGGTGATCCCTAGGTTGGGGTTCTATTATGAAAAGACATACGGCTCAACAAGTTTGACAAGGGGTTGCTTTTGACTGTATGGGAAACGAAATGAAGGCCTCTCTTCACTTTGAATTAGATTGCTTGATCTATAGAACTTTTGATACTATCCTCACATGGTAGAGGTGGATACCATTCCTAGAGTTTTCAACTATTGTCTGCCCCAATGTGGGGAGAACAGTCTTGGATTGGGGTTGACAAGGAAAAATTTTGCTTTCCGCGAAGCACTAGGGGCTAAGTAAAAGGAATATAAGCACATTTGTTTATTATTCATTTAATTATTTATTCTTTTATTTATATGTGGGGAAATGAAAGACGGCTCCTTTTCACTTTGATAAACTGACCACAAATCGCTTAGCTTCAGTGTCTTGTAAGTGTTGCCTTTGGATAGTACCCTCACTCATCCTTATCCTCTCTCTCTGTGGAAAGCTAATCATTCGGTGAGTGGTTAACTCATGCTATCATCCCTTCAAGCTGGATCATTCCATAAGATACACGATGCCCCTTGCAGAGGAAGTAGTTACCATTCACAAGATAGCAGCAGTGAATAAAAAGAACTATCATTCAATTATTATCGTCATTTTTATGAAATATGCATAAAGTTTTTAAGTAGTTAAGAAAATGCAAACATCAATTTTGAGACAGGAAGTAAAAGGGATAGAAAGAAAGTGGGTGAAAACACCCCTCTCTTGTATGCTTTTGATGGGATTCCTATTTTAGTAAGGCCTCGGGACAATGCCCACATCCTCGATGCTCCATTCGCAACCCAGATCCTTGGCCAAGGCGAGACAGGCAAAGGCTTCTCCTAGAGCTCTGAAGATGTTGACGCTGTTGGCGCAGTTGTCAACCTCCTTCTTATTCTTTGTAGTGGGTTCTTCTGTAAACAGGGTGACTAGTTCTCCTCCTTCCAACTCTAACAGTTTTGTCCGTGCTCTTGGCTTCTTTAACCCTCAGCTCATTTCTTCATCGTTGTACTCAGTTGCAGGCCAAGGGTTCTCTAACAAGTGATGTTCCGCCGCGACATACTTTGGATGCAGAAACTTAGCGCCCCATCTATCAACAGCCATGTTCTTAGTAATCTCATCTTCTGGGAACATTGGCTTCTCAATGGGCCAGTCAGAAGTATCTGGCACCTCATCAGGGTTGTAGAGATAAATCGGGCACAATGGGAGATCCTTCTCCCAGTCATCTTCTTCATCAGTCTCCCAATCGTCCTCACAACCTTCGACTCTGAGCTCGTCGAAATCTCCCTCGCCTTCCATCTCTACTAGTATTATGTTGACGGTGTGATCCGGCAAAGGGTTAGTGATCACATTGGGGGTTAGAGTAGGTTTTACTAGCTGCAGATCAATGGTTTTATTATCGATCAAGTCTTGGATTTTGTGTTTGAGAGCAAAGTAGCTTTCAATATCGTGCCCTTGGCCACCCGAATGGTACTCACACGTAAGGGCGGCATTAAAGGTCGGGGGTAAATGGCTTGGTAGTGGGCGAGCAGGTATGGGCTTCAAGATATTATTCTGCAGCAAGTTATGGTAGGCCTCGGTTTGGGTACAGTCTAAGGCGTCGAAGGTACGAATGCGTCGGGCAGGTCTATTAAAGTTGGGTCGTAGCTTAGCGGGACCATAGTTAGAGGTTGGAACGGGCATGGTCAAGGTGGGTAAGGGTAGGACTGGGGGTGATTGTAGTGGGGGATGGTATTGGGGTGGTTGGCTAGGCAGGATGGCAGACACCTCACTTTCCTTCTTGATTGTTCCTCTTGCAGTAGCCACTCTCTTGGCTATGTTGGCGGTACTTTCTCCAGTCTTGGCATAGGGGTCCGTAATCCTCCCTGTCTTGAGACCATTTTCTATCATCTCCCCTTGCATGATAAGCTCGGAGAAACTTTTCCCCACACTTGTGCAGAGCTTCTCGTAGTATATACCTTGAAAAGTATGTACGAACAGTTGTATATACTCCTTCTCTTCCAGCGGGGGGATTAACTTGTGCAGTAGCCTCCCTCCATCTTAGGGCATATCCTTTAAAGCTTTCTTTCTCACCCTTGCTCATCGTCATCAAGGACCATCGATTGGAAGTGAGGTCGATATTGTGGCGGTATTGGGCTTTGAACACGTTGACCAGCTCGATCCAGGTTGTGATCTTCCTTAGATCTAAATGAGCAAACTATTGTAGAGCAGACCCCATGAGACTGCGTTGGAATAGCTACATGAGGAGCTTCAGATCGCTGCCATGTCCACTTCGCGCTCCAGCATAGAGACGAAGATGAGCAATGGGGTTACCGATGCCATCGTACTTCTGGAAGTTGGGCATTTTGAACCTAGCAGGTCTCAGCTGGTCAAGGAAAAAACAGAGCTCATTGTAGGAAGTGAACCCATAAGCGTCGTGGCCATGGAGGCTTTGTAGCAAATCCTCCAACCCTTGGATTTTCAGACTGAGAGGGTCTAGGGAGACCTTATTTGCGGCAGGTGAAAGCAATATGGTCTCCTCTTCTTCAGTGTTAGCCCCTTTGGCATCTTCCTTATTCCTCCCAGCGTTGTCAGACGGAAGCACGATCCTTGGGTTAGTGGGTTCAAGGTCCTTGGATGAAGTCATAGATGATGATGGGACTGCAGCAACATCTTTCATAGCCATAGTTTGAATGAGCTTGAGCATCTCATTCATCTTGGTCCTCATTTCGTTGACTTCTTCTCGAGAGACTAGAGAGGATTCTTCAAGGTTAGCAGCCATCAGTGATGCTCTTTGCCGAGTGATAATGGGATCCCTAGATGGATGTTGCCCCTTCTTGGGAGCAATGTTGACTCAATGCAAGGTGACCTCTGTAAATAAAAAGGAAAAGACAACAAGACAGAAACACCAATTGCAAGTCAGTTTTTGGTTTTTAGAGAGCTTTATGCAGTGTATGTCCTAGGGTGCCCCTCTTTAGGAGGGAAACTAAACATGGTGCATTGGCCCACTTTTGGAGATAGGGGATTTGTCCCTGTATGCAAATACCTTACAGTCAGGTAGGAACCTTCAGCCATCCATGCATTCACTCTCAAAGGTAAAGAAGTACATTGAATTTTAGGTTTAAGATACAAAAGAATTGAAATACATTTCAATAGGGGGGAAGGGGGAACATTTTCCTTTGGACTTCCACCTATCTAATTTTACAAAGGAAAAAATTGAACTACTCTTGAGTCTTCGGATTCGCCTTCATTGGATTTGATGTCAAGGAGGTTACTGAGAAACCTTATTGATTGATTGCCCCTTGTCTTCTTGGCAACCCTATCTCCGTGAGTATAGTGGGATTGGGGCCCCTTTTATGGAATGGATTGGTATGCATACTATGAGTCCTTAGGGTTACGTGCGAACCCTTAGGGTTTAGGTAGGTTTAATGCAAAAGAGAGTGACTTTGGTGTCACTCTCAATGGGTTGATCATATGCATAGGAATGCAGTGACTTGAGCTACTTGGAACTCTTATCTTGACATAGGATATTGAATGCATGAACATAAATACGCAAAGAGTATAAGGAGGGAGAATGCAATAGCAAGGTAAACGTGCATGCATGAGCAGTCAAATAGTCATTATAACAGTAAGAATACAGGCATTATAACAACAGGAATAAGCAGGTATAAATGAAAGTAAGAGCAGTCGCCCTTTCCTCCGTGGTTTTGAAAACGGTGCTCATGTCTTAAATCCAACAGAGGTTCGGCTATGCATGGTGTCTATATGAGTATGAGGTTGAGGGTTAACTAATGCATCCTAAAAAGGCTCAGTCCCTGAATCTTCAAACCTATGCCCACTCCCCGAGGTGGTGCCATGATCGGTTGGTGATCCGAGTGGAGGAACCATCAAGAGGCCATAGGTAAAGAAACTGACACAGTATCTTGCCTATAACCAATATATCGTTCCCCCTTTCTAACTAGAAAGGACATATTAGGGTAATAATGCAAGTATGCAGAATGCAGGTGCACATGCAGTGTGTGTGTGATTTTTGAAAGCGGAGGAAAAAGCCTAACAACTCCCATTCATCCTGTTCATCACATTCATGCATAGCAGTTAATAAAACTTAAGCAAAAAACGCACCTACAAAACAAAAGATGCAAGGGTTAGTATGTGGATGATAAACATAATACAAGATAATATGCATACATTTTTTTTTTAAAACAATTTTAAAAATTTAAAGTAAATAGGATTGAACAAGTTAATTGAAGACTCTACATGGGTGAAGGGTAAAGAGACATGAGTATGGCCTAACCCTCTAAGTGTCCCCAGTGGAGTCGCCAGTTGTCGCGCCCAGATTTTTCGCACTCAAGGAATACACACACAACAGGGAAAAACATTGTATTCTCTCATTAAAACTTACCCTCCTAGAAGAATGAGTGCGACTAGGTTTGAATTGAAAATTGATTTGAATAAAGGGCTTTTGAAAAGATTTGGAGTCGCCACCTAACATGAATAAGGTGAGTTAGGTCACCTAAAAACTAAGCATAATCCGAAAACTACACTTAGGGTTTTTGAAAACGATTTTGAAAATATCTCCTCAAGAGAGGGTTTTTAAGAAAAACAGGTTGTTTGGCAACCTTTGGAAAATATTTAGCCCTTTTTAGAAAATAACTCAGTTTTGGGCTTTCGAAAACAATGATCTAGATTCAGAGGTTGGTTACGTATAGGGAAGACGCACTAAGCCATCACCCTACCCCGCCCTTTCGGTACCTACATGTCAATCTACCCTAGATTCACCTATGAGAGTTTTCAACTAACAATAGGGTAGCCTACGTATCCTTTTGGAAGAATCAGGTTAGTCGTAGTTCGGACATGAGTCCGATTGACAATAGAAGAGTTGATTTGGAAAAGAGTTGGAGTTGGAATTTGAATTGGAACTGGAAGAATGGGAAATTTGGACTTTGATTGGAAGATTTGAAAAGATTGGTTCTGAAAGACTTCGTTTTAGGAAACCTAGACTTAGGAACTTAGAAAAGAAAGATTGAACTTGACTTGAAAAGATTTTTGAAAAGAATTGACTCGAATATTGGACTTGGAAGATTTGGAAACTTGGAATTAGGAAAGACTCCAATTAGGGACGTTTCAAAATAGGAAAGTTCCATTTTAGGAAAGCTTCATTTTAGGAAAGTTTTGGAATTAGGAAAGTTTCATTTTAGGAAAGTTTTAACTTAGAAAAGTTTCAACTTAGGAAAGTTTTGAATTAAGAAAGGTTTTGAATTAGGAAAGTTTTCGAAATAGGAAAGTTTCAATTTGAGAAAGTTTTAACTTAAGAAAGTTTTGGTTTAGGAAAGATTTGAATTAAGAAAATTTCAACTTAAGAAAGTTTTCAAATTAAGAAAATTTTGAGTTTAGAAAAGTTTTAGATTTGGAAAGATTTGAAGTTTTAGGAAAGTTTAGGATTTAGAAAGGTTGGAGGTTTAGAAAGATTTAACTTAAGAAAGTTTTGAATTTAGAAAGCTTTGGGACTTAGAAAGTTTTAGAGTTTGAATTTTAGAAAATCTTGAGATTAGGAAAGGTTTAAGTTTAAGAAAGATGTGAAAACTTAGATTCGAAAAGTTAAAATTTGAAAAGGGGTAGAATTAGAAAAGGGTTAAATTAGGAAAGATGTAAAAGTTGAGTTTTAAAATTTAGGAAAGTTTTTTATGTTCAAGTTTTGGAAACTTAAGATTTAGGAAAGTAGAAGATTAAGAAGGAGTTGAATTAGGAAAGATTTGGATTAGGAAGGAATTGGATTTTGTTTCTAAAGGAGAAATTTTGATTTTGTTTCCAAAAATGGAGGATTAGATCTAGTTTCCTAAACGGGAGATTGGATTTGGTTTCCTAGAGGGAAAATTTGATTTGACAAGGATTTGAAAAAAGAAATTTTAGAAACCCTAGATTTGGAAGTGTATAGTTTTGACGTAGAAAATAGGTTTTAGAAATCTGTATAGTTTTGATGTAGAAAACAAGAGATTTTGGAAACCTAGGTTTTAAGGCAAGTTTGAAAATCATGTTTTTGGAAAGAAAATTAAGGTCTCCTAATCGTGGCTTTAGGGCTTGACTTGGGCTCTAAGGAAAGGGATTTTTGGAAAATGTGTTTTTTGGAAACAAGTTTTTGGAAGGAAATCCTGGAGACGAGTTTCTAGAAGATGAGTTTTAAAAAGAGAACTTTTAAAAAGAGATTTTAGAAGAAGCTTTTTGGAAAGAGTTTGTAGGAAAGTGAATTTTAAGGAAGGCGTTTTCTAGGAAGGAAACCTAGAGAGTGTTTTTAGGAAAGGAATTTTGAGGATAGTGTTTTGGAAAGGAGTTTAAAAATAGATTTTTGAAGAGAGCTTTTGAAAACAATTTTGGGAGGAAGAGTTTTTCGAAAGCATGTTGAAAGAGAAATTTTTGACAATAGAGTTTTTTGGAAAGTATGAAAACATCTCACTTTCCTAAAGCGATTCTATCCATAAGAAGGCTAGAACCACTTTAAGAAAGTAGTTTTGAAAACAACAAGGAGTTGAAAATATGGACCATGTTGGTCACTTTAAATATAGCTCTTTCCTAAAGCAACCCTAGCCACGGAAAGGCTAGAATCACCCTAGGATTGTGATTTTGAAAACAAGTTTTGAAAAATACAATTTTGATACAATTTTGAAAACAAGTTTGAAAACGATTTTGAAAACGACTTTTGGAAGAATGCAAGAATCATGATATGCACAATGCAAATTTGGGGTCATTAACACACAAGGTTAAAGGCTTAGCCACATAATCAAGGGGGTCGAACCCACGTGGTCTCCGGTTAGACTAAAAGAAAACCCCTGACATGGTGACCCTCCAATAGTCTAATCCTACACATGGACCGAGAGTCCCCTTGTTTCAAGCATGCAAAGAAAGGGGGGGAAAGAGATGGGGGATTAAAATAGAGAAAACCCAAGTGTGTTAGGAGAGAGAAGAGAGAGGGGGGAAGTGCGGAAATTTAAATAAGAAGCCTACCTTGTGTCTTCTTTATTTTGCTTAACTTTGCGCACTTTACTTTGCTTGTCTTGCTTCAATCTTCACTTTAATCTTCAAGATTTTATCTTCAATCTTCAAACCTTCAAATTGCAGCTCTTTAAGTCTTCAAAGGGGGGTTGGAGGCTAGTGTATAAGTGTATGAGAGTGTATAGGAATGTATAGGAGGCTAGGGTTTAACTAGGGTTCGAAAAACCTAAAGAAGCTAGGGTTTTGGGAGTGTACGAGCTCTGTATATCGAGAATTAGGGTTTTTAAATTGAGTTTGCAGACCCCTTTCACACTGGAAGAGGCTTTGTATTTATAGAGATGGGATAGACTTGCGCCTGTTGCAGAGGCGCCAAGCCAAACTTCCTCTTAGCGCCACTAGGAGTGGCGCCAGGCCATTTCTTGGCTTGGTGCCACTACTAGTGGCGCCAGCCAGTTAGGAAAGTTTTAAGGTCGGCAAGCATCGTTTCTTTGGAAGATTTGGGCGTCTGTACTAGTGACTACCATGCAATTTTTACCCTGGCTTCACTAAGAGTGACTCCGGAAAGTCTGGAGATGAATTAAAGAGGCTAGGAATGACCCAGAGAGCCAAAAAGGGGCAAGAACACTTAGAATAGCGTCACAGAGGTATTTGACTTAAAAAAATGAGGATAGGATATGTCGGAAAGATTGACCGGGCCATTAAGGGAAAAACGGTCAATCAAGTCGAAAAGCTGCTGGGACAGCCCCAGAATGTCCCGGAAAAAGACTCAAGATTTGGAAACATTATTGAGAAAGTTTCCAAAGGCTTGTCAGTTTGATACCTAGAGTCGGTGTGGTTAGAAAAGGCGACCGGCCCTCCAGGGGCAAAGCGGTCATTTTACATCGGGTTTGCTGGAACTGACTTGGAATGATACTAAAAGATAAAGAAAGGTTCAGAACACTATAAGAAGCATTCTCGGGAGGCTACCGGTTTGATACCCAGGGCCGGTGTGGTTCCCGGGGCATTCGAATGCCTAGGGGCAAAATGGTCATCTTGACCGAAAAGTCTTAAAATTAGCCCGAAACTGACTGGAAGGCACCTAATCATGCCGAATTTGCCTTTAAGACAATCTTGGAAGGTTGGACTTACCGTTCTGAGGATTCAAATGTGCTCTCGAGAAACGTGCCAAAAATAGCCCTAGGGGCAGTAACTTCATTTTTCACCGAAGTAGGCTAGCAAGCACTGATGCTGACCTGGGTTTTGAGTGTTTCTGCCACTCTGACGGCGGTCGTGTGATACAGGGGTTTGTTGGCAATTCCTTATATCGACCTGTTTGTGAGTATTTCTGCTACTCTGACGGTTGCGATGTTTGCGAGTATTTCGCTACTCTGACAGTTTGCGGTCATTCCCGAGACTGCCTGATCTCGGGAAGCTACTAAAGGGACTTAGTGCCTGAGAATTAACTTTCTCGAAAGGCGTGCCAAAACTGACATTTCTGCATTGGCGAGCTAGCAGGCGCCAAAGGTGGACCGTTCTACCATCTAGGAGACTTGGGGTCTCGTCCCGGTTGACAAGTTTAAAGGGACATACCGTTTTAAAGAGATTTTCTTCAAAAAATGTGCCAGACCATCTCGAGGAATCAACTGTCTTGAGAGAGGGATTGGAATTGGAATTGGACTTGAAAAGGGGACTTACCGTCTTCGAAAAGACGCACCTGATTTGGAATTGGAAAGTGGACTTACCGTCTTAGGAAAGACGTGCCTGATTTAGAATTGGAAAAGGGACTTACCGTCTTTGGAAAGACGAGCCTGATTTGGAATTGGAAAGGGGACTTACTGTCTTCAAAAAGACGTGCCTGATTTGAAATTAGAAAGGGCGATGCCCCCAGGGGCATTTTGGTCATTTTGCCTCTATTTGGGCCCAGTGGGCCCTGCGAAGGGATGAATTGACAGGATTAAACTTAGAAAGTTAATTTGGATTGAAATATGCCCACAATGACTTGAACACAAGTCTGGATAGAGTGGAGACCGCCGATTAGTCAAAAATGGAGTGCTTACAGCTGCCCCTCTTTTTCTGTCTTTGCTTGTCGAAGACAGAAAACGATAAAGTAAGAGCCCCATGTTGACCATGGGACGGATTTGGAAAACGAGGGTTTGGAAATGGGTATTGGGCCCAAAAGGCCTTCGAAAATGAGTTTTTGCGGGAAAAAGGGCAAAGTTGCCCAGAATTGGAAACTGACGCCACTAGGAGTGGCACCTTTGGCAAAAGAAGCTTGGCGCCTTTGCTAGTGGAGCCAGGCTTGGAGTTAAAACCAGAAAAATTTTGGTTCAAACATTTGCAGTATTTGAAGAGTTTTTTACAAATTTGAGAGGCATTACTAGGAAACCAACTTCGACATTGAAGGAGCACTTCTTAGAGACCAAGGGTGATTGCCGGAAGGAGATCACATTGCTGGAAAAGTCGCCGGAAGAAAGGATTTCGCCGGAGAACTTCAAAAAGTGAGTTTTCATTTTTTTGCTGATTTTGATGTGTAGAATTTCGTTTGAACCTTGTGAATAGTAGAATTTGATGTTTTGACATGCTTTGAACATTATGGTGAAGTTATTTTTGCATTTTGGCGCTTGTTTGATTGAATTTTAGTGATTTTACATGATAACGTGAAAAGAGTTTTCTGCAGGAATAGTGAATTTGTTCGTACAGGCTTGGGCATTGGGTTTTCTGGCTAGATCTTTATGCAATGTGCCTTAGAAAAATGTGTTCAATAATCGTGTGAAATTTCGTGATTTTTTAAAAACTTGGTGAATTTTTGATTTTTTGAAAAATAGAAAAACATTTATAAAATTAGGAAAATTAGGAAGACTTGAGAGATTGATTAAATTTTTAGAGTGTGAAATTTGGAAAAATATTGGAATATTTTAGAAGACATTTGAGGTGATTTTGAGAAATTTTAGGATAACTTTGAAAACCATTGATTTATTGCAAAAATAAAACAAGTGTTTTGAAAATTTCAAAAAAAATTGAAGAGTGTGCGCGAGTGCTAATGTTATGTGATTGTAACGTTGTGAAGTGCACGTTTTGTATTTTGTGTTGATGTCATGGGTGTTGTAGGGACCATTTTTAACCGAGACTCTACCGAAATTTTTAGAAATTAGGGAAAGAGTTAGAAAAGGTTTTAGAAATAAAATCTTTTTGAAGGAAGAAGACTGAAAACCCTTAAGATATGATTTGAAGTTAGAAAATCAGAAGGTGTATGTAGGAAATTTGTTTTGACTCATCATTCGAAATCTTTTATTTATTGTGTTAGCTGTTTATTTTATTTTACTTTATTATGTTATTATTTATCTGCATGTGCGGTACATTAACACTTTTTACCTTAGCTTACCTTTTCAGGATGGCAGATGTGGGTGATGATGGTTCTGAGAGGAGACGCCACTCGGGGAAGGCCACTCAAACAGTTCCACCAGTGGCTCCAGTCGATCTAAGGATAGTTGACGGCCTACTGGGCAGGCATCGTCTAGTCAGAGTTGTCGGGGGAGTAAGCCACCTGTCAACCCTTTTGCTCCGGTTGAGCAGGCCTTTGCGGAGGAGATTGGTGCTGAGGAGGAGGTACCGGGCCTTGGGGATCAGGTGACCGGTTATTGGTGAGCTTCCTCCAGGCATAGGCAGACGAATGCTGACTTGGGAGATTTGCAAGTACCGAATATTCCCCCACTCAGGGATTTGGCTTATCACCCCAACGTATACTCCAGACAGCATTTGCCCCCTCCTTGAGTACACACAGCTTTTAGAGGGGCTGTTCATCAGGTATTCGTGACTATGCAGCGAGCTGCCCCGTTATATCACGCCTTCTTGGCAGAGATCGGATTCGGTGCCTTCATGGGATTACAAGCTAACCACCTGAACCGGCATTTGGTATTGGCGTTGGTTGAGCGGTGGTTTGGAGAGACCGGGACCTTCTATTTTGTCGGTTTTGAGTTAGGCCCCACTCCCTTGGACTGGACGATCATCACAGGGCTTTCCTTTGTCGGTCGGCGGATCACCTTGCAATCAGTCAGTAGGGATGAGGCCTGTTTTTTGTTGGACTTGCCTCCTCGTGAGCGTTCTGCCTTCCCAGTCTCTTGGATAAGTCAAGATGACCGTACCTTTGCGGCTGAGCCATCGTCTGCCAAGCGGGACATTATGAGACGATGACTTATTTTGTGCATCATCTTTTGCTGCTTTTGCAACAACAACAAGTTTCTTGTGCCATGTCAGTTGGTGAGTATAGTAGTCGATCTTGGAGCTTTATTTGAGCTGGACTGGGGCTCCTTTTCCTTTGGCTGCTTCCTTCGGTCGATGCGGGTCCGAACTTCTTCCCATTGGGGCAGCATAACTAGTTTCTGGTATTTTCTCGTCTGGTGGAGCTACGAGTACCTTCCTTTTCATAGCCTTGCAATTGTTGAGGATGACCTTTATCCTCGTGCTTTGAGGTGGGTTCGTGACCGAGTAGCTCAGCGATCGCCGATTACTGATTTTGTGACGCTTCGGGCTAACCTAGAGTTGATTGAGGTGAGGGATGTGACTTGGCGGCCCTTCATTGGATCAATTCATTACGAGATAGTCTGATACTTGGTCCTATTGTCCTTGTTGAGAGCAACTTTTCTCAGTGATGACACTTGGGAGTCCTATCTCGGAGAGCGACACTAGCGGCAGTTTCATGAGGAGTTCCGATTAGTAGGAGCTCTGCCGGAGTATATGTTTGGAGCCTTGGTGGCAGGAGTGCCTATCCCCTATCAAGAGCATCAGCCAGGTGCCGAGTTCTTGCTTCCTCTGGATACAGATTATGCTGCGCACTTTGGGGCTCATTCGGTCGGTGCCTTCACCCGGTTTGAGGTAGTAGTTGGCAGGTACGCTGTGGGCCAGGAGGTAGTTGACTTGTGGCGCCGTGCCGGAGGATATGTGCCCTAGGCTGGGTTTACTGCTGTGAAAGGCCAGAGAGATCAGTACCAGATGGAGCGGGATCAATACCAGGCCGAGGTTGCTTCCTTGACGACTCGGTTGTCTCAGTTGGGCAGTGGCGGGGTATGTTGTTCTTTCCTTGGTTCTGCTGTTGTCTAGTTCTTTTTTCATGTGGCTGATTTATGTTCTGTCTTCTTCACAGGATGTTGGTGCTTTGAGTAGCTATCCACCTCCTTCGATACCGAGTTTCGGGGATTTTGAACCGAATGACATCGACTTTGACCTGTGACCGATGCCCCTTATGGAGATTCTGATCTTCCTTTGCCCCCCCTATTCCTGAGATGTATTTATGTTAGACAGTTTTATTTTGTAAGCTCTGTACAAATATGGATATTTATGGTATTTAGATGCGTGGATAGACAAACACATTTATGATCTTTACAGCTTGGCATACGATCAGATGCATGTGATGGATGATGATATTATGTATCTATTATATGAGTTGATGTTGATGACTTTTGGTTTTACATGGAGTTATGTCTATATGAAGCTCATGCGATTTTTTTTTATGCACATATTAGAAGTACATTAACTGACAGAATGACAAGGGATGCCGTTAAACTTGTAGTTCTTGGAATGGTAACTCCTTCCTTTTCATAGATTTAGCCTCTCTTCTAGCTCAAACCTACCTTGGTTAGATGATAGCACTTCAAACCTTTCTCAACCTTTTGACCCTCTCTGATTCTCTGTTTCAGGGTTAGTGTGTGGGGTTATTGGACTAAAACTCTCGACTCTCGGGGTTTTAGCAACAGCTTACCTGACCTTTAGCAGAGCGATAAGTGGCCGGTCCTTTCAATCCGAGGAGACTTTGTTTAGGACCGTAATGTAGGCTAGGTTATGGGGTTTTCGAAACAACAGGATATATAGGCCTAAATTCGATGTTGTTCTTAGCAGGATTTACCGTCTTTAGAAAGATGCGCCTGATTTGGAATTGGAAATGGGACTTACCATCTTCGGAAAGACGCGCCTAATTTGGAATTGTAAAGGGGACTTACCATCTTTGGAAAGACGTGCCGAATTTGGAATTAGAAATGGCGATGCCCACAGGGGCATTTTGGTCATTTTGCCTCCATTTGGGCCCTGTGGGGCCTGTCAAGCGATGAATTGACGGCATTAGACTTAGAAAGTTAATTTGGATTGAAATATGCCCACAATGACTTGAACATAAGTCTAGACGGAGTGGAGACCGCCGAGCAATCAAAAATGGGGTGTTTACAGGTTTCTAAAATTTCCTTTTTCAAATCCTTGTCAAATCAAATCTTCCCTCTAGAAAACCAAATCTAATCTCCCGTTTAGGAAACTAGATCCAATCCTCCTTTTTTGGAAACAAAATCAAATTTTCTCTTTTAGAAACAAAATCCAATCCCTTCCTAATCCAAATATTTCCTAATTCAACTCCTTCTTAATCTTCTACTTTCCTAAATCTTAAGTTTCCAAAACTTGAACATAAAAATCTTTCCTAAATTTTAAAACTCAACTTCCACATCTTTCCTAATTCAACCTTTTCCTAATTCTACCCCTTTTCAAATCTTAATTTTCCAAATCTAAGTTCTCAAATCTTTCCTAAACTCAAACATTTCCTAATCTCAAGATTTTCTAAAACTCAGACTTTAAAGCTTTCTAAATTCTAAACTTTCTAAATTCGAAACTTTCAAACTCCAAAATTTTCTAAGTTCTAAACTTTTCTCAACTTCAAATCTTTCAAAGTCTAAACCTTTCCTCATTCTAACCTTCCTTACTTCCACATCCTTTTCCAAACTTTAACTCCCAAATCTAGATTTTCAAATCTTTCGAAAACTCAAACTTTGAATCTTCCAAAAATTCTAATGCTTTCTAAATTCAAATCTTTCTAAAATTCTAAGCTTTCCAAATTCAAAACTTTCTTAAGTTGAAACTTTTCAAATTCTAAACCTTTCTTAAACTAAACTTTTCCTAGTTCAAAACATTTCTAAATTCAACACTTTTCTATTTCAAAACCTTTCTTAAAATGAAACTTTCCTAATTCCAAAACTTTCCTAAGTTGAAACTTTCTTAATTCCGAAACTTTCCTAAGTCAAAACCTTTCCTATTTCAAAACTTTCCTACAATGAAACTTTCATTTTTCAAACCTTTCCTAAAATGAAACTTTCCTATTTTGAAACCTTCTTAAATCGAAACTTTCCTAATTTGAATCTTTTCTAAATTCCAACTTCCCTAATCTTCCAAGTCCAATATTCGAGTCAATTCTTTTCAAAAATATTTTCAAGTCAAGTTTAATCTTTCTTTTCTAAGTTCCTAAGTTTAGGTTTCCTAAAACCAAGTCTTTCAGAACCAATCTTTTCAAATCTTCTAATCAAAGTCCAAATTTCCCATTCTTCCAATTTCAATTCGAATTCCAACTCCAACTCTTTTCTAAATCAACTCTTCTATTCTCAATCGGACTCTTATCTGAACTACGACTGACGTGATTCCTCCAAAAGGATACGTAGGCAACCCTCATGGGTGCGGTCACAACATTTTTCAAGTTTCTATTTCCACAAAATCTTTTCAAATCTCCAATCTATTTTCAAACTTCCAATTTCAGATCTCTATTTCCAAATCTCTATTTTCAATTTCCAAAACCTTCTTTCCAAATTCAAACTTCTATCTCTTCCTTTTCAAATCAAATCAATTTCTTTCCAAATCTATTTTTCAATTCTCTTTTCTTTCTAAAGTGGATAGGATTGAACAATAATTAGTTGAAGACTCTCGTAGGTGGATCTAGGGTAGATTGACATGTAGGTACCGAAAGGGCGGGGTAGGGTGATGGCTTAGTGCATCTTCCCTCCACGTAACCAACCTCCGAACCTAGGATCACTGATTTCAAAGACCAAAAAGGAGTTATTTTTCTAAAAAGGGCTTAATATTTTCTAAAGGTTGCTAAATAACCTGTCTTCTTAAAAACCCTCTCTTGAGGAGATATTTTCAAAATTGTTTTCCAAAACCCTAAGTGTAGTCTTTGGATTATGCTTAGTTTTTAGGTGACCTCACTCACCTTAATCAAGTTAGGTGGCGACTCCAAATCTTTTCTAAAAGCCCTTTATTTAAATCTATTTTCAATTCAAACCTAGTCGCACTCATTCTTCTAGGAGGGTGAGTTCTAATGAGAGAGTACAGTATTTTTTCCGCTTGTGTGTGTATTCCTCGAGTGTGAAAAATCTGGGCGCGACAACTGGCGACTCCACTGGGGACATTTAGAGGGTTAGGCTGTAGTCATGTCTTTTTGCCCTTCACCCATGTAGAGTCTTCAATTAACTTGTTCCATCCTATTCACTTTAAATTTTCAAAATTGTTTTCAAAAATCATGCATTTATTCATATTATATTGTATTAAGTTTGTCATCCACATACTAACTCTTGCATCTTTGTTTTGTAGGTACTCATTTTGTTTAAATTTTATTAACTGCCATGTATTGAATGTGATGAACAGGATGAATGGGAGTTGTTGGGCCCTTTCTTCCGCTTTTAAAAATCACACACACACTGCATGTGCACCTGCATTCTGCATACTTGCATTTTATTCTGATATGTCCTTTCTAGTTAGAAAGGAGGAACGGTATATTAGTTGTGGACAAGATGCTGTGTCAGTTTCTTCGCCTATGGCCGCTTGATGGTTCCCCCGCTCGGATCACCAACCGATCATGGCACCACCTCAAGGAGTGGGCCTAGGTTTGAAGATTTGGGGACCGAGCCTTTTTAGGACGCATTAGTCAACCCTCAACCTCATACTCATATAGACACCATGCATAGCCAAACCTCTACCAGATTTAAGACACGCGCACCATTTTTTAAAACCATGGAGGGAAGGGCGACTGCTCTTAGTTTCATTTATACCTGCTTATTCCTGTTGTTATAATGAGTGCATTTATACTGTTATAATGCATGTCTAACTGCTCGTGCATGCATGTTTACCTTGCTATTGCATTCTCTCTCCTTATACTCTTTGCATATCCATGTCCATGCATTCAATATCCCATGTCAAGACAAGAGTTCCAAGTAACTCAAGTCACTGCATCCTCATGCATATGATCAACCCATCGAGAGTGACACCTAGTTCACTCTCCCTTGCATTAAGCTTACCCAAACCCTAAGGGTTCCCATGTAACCCTAAGGACTCATGGCATGCACATCAATTCATTCCATAAGAGGGGCCCCAATCCCTTTATGCTCACGGAGATAGGGTTGCCAAGAAGACAAGGGGCAATCGATCAACAAGGTCTCGCAGCGACCTCCCAGACATCAAATCCGACGAAGGCAAATCCGAAGACTCAAGAGTAGTTTAGATTTTTCCTTTGTAAAACTAGATAGGTGTAAGTCCCAAGGAAAATGCTCCTTTCCCCCTTTTGAAATGTATTTCAATTCTTTTGTAGCTTAAACCCCAAATTCAATGTACTTTTTTTTACTTTTGCAAATGAATGCATGGATAGCTGAAGGTTCCCACTTGACGGTAAGGTATCTACATACAGGGGCAATCCCCTATCTCCAAAATTGAGCCAATACATCATATGTAGCTTCCCTCCCAAAAAAGGGGCACCCTAGGACATGCATTGCATAAAACTCTCTAAAAACCAGAAACTGACTTGCAATTTGTGTTTCTGTCTTTTCGTCTTTTCCTTTTTACAGAGGTCACCTTGCACTCAGTCAACATTACTCCTAAGAATGGGCAACATCCACCTAGGGATTCCATTATCACCCAGCAAA